>OW240913.1:70609505-70633175 GCA_933207985.1 Pelobates cultripes | reverse complement strand
CTGAAGAGGAAGCAGTGAGTGCTCCCTCGCGCGCCCGCCTTCGTGCCCGACCGGCCACCCGCCCGCCCGCCGGGGTCAGCGGGGCCCACGGGGCAGGTGCCTCGGGCCCCCCAAGAGAAACTGGGCCCGGGGCAGCTGCCCCGTTTGCCCCGCGTTAAAGACGGCCCTGGCGGCTTCTGCTTCACTTTTTATTACACAAACCGGCTGGACACTGCTGGCCTCAGTCACAGTCTCTCTTTCTCCTTTCTGCTCTTTCTTACTCTGGCGCATGTCATCAGTGTCACCATCACTGCCTCTTGGCAATTTCGCTTTTTCCTTTAGCTTTGCTGGACTCTTTACTAACTTTTCTTCTTTTTGTTCCTTGGAGGATCCAGCTGGCTTTTCACCCTCTTCCATTTTATCACTACTTTTAGGCTCAATTTCATCCTTCTTGCCTTTTAATTCCTGTTCTTTCTCTCCTGCGTGTTTCTCAACAGCACGCTTTGCTGCCTCCATGCTTTTCAGCTTGCTGAAGACTTCTTCTACTGCCTCTGTCACCTTATGCAGGATGTCAGTAGCTTGGTTACAGGGTCCCTTGTCCTCATGCTCCCTGCAGGGGGCAATCTGCAAAACCTCAGTAAGGGCAGCTCTATGCTCCTGCTGAGCATCCCTCAGGTTCTTAACCTGTGCAGCCAGGAAACTGTTTGTGCCTTGTTGTTTAGCCGTTGCCTGTACCACAGCTCTCAGCAGGTCCTCCATTATAGCACCAAGCGGGTAACAGTCTTAAAGGTACAGTGCTACTTGTTTGCTTAACAGGTCTGCAAAAATAAAAGTCCTCAAGCAGACTACCGAATGACTGGCACACCCACAGACCCTCAATGTGCTACTGTGCCCGCATTCTCCACCATATTGTGATCCTTGTTTGCAGGTAGCACGGTCCTCTAGGGCAAAAACATGCACAGTCCTTGTAATTGCATATACTCCAGGCACTTTATTTGTAAGTTCACACAGGATACAGCAGTAAATGAAAACAAATGTAACAGAAAACCCTATAAACAAAAACCTAGCTCGTCTGAGCACTAACTGACATTAGGTTCCCTATCTGTCAGGGTTAAACTAAACAAAACAATATTGCACCAACCTTATTAGAGAGCAACACTCTGCTAGCTAGCCTGTTGCTTTCCTTTCTGCACTCCCAGTGCTCCAAGCCAGCCTTGCCCTGGCTGCTTTCCTTTCTGCACTCCCAGTGCTCCAAGCCAGCCTTGCCCTGACTGCTTTCCTTTCTGCACTCCCAGTGCTCCAAGCCAGCCTTGCCCTGACTGCTTCCTTTCTGCACTCCAAGTGCCTAGTCTCCTTGACTCTATCTGGAGAGAACAGCCTCTCTCTCCTACCTGCTTCCTGGGAGGAAGCCAGCAATCCCTCTCCTTTTCCTGCCTAGCCTGGAGGGGTTTATTCCCACTGCAACAGATCATTAACTGCACCTGAGCAGTGGGTTGGAGACGGTCCAAAAAACCCTGGCCTGGATCTATGTCTCCCCAGAAAACCACTAAACTGTGGAGTGGAGCATTGGCCCACCCTTCTCTCCAAATGCTCCACCCCAGGGGCCCATAACTAAACAGCGTTTTGTATTGCCTACAACACATCCTACACATACTCCCCCTGGGGTTAAATGTTATAGGCCTATCTGCCTTCACTTTATCACAATACATTTTACAATTATTATGAAAATCAGCCTCAATTTCTAACCTCTCCAGCTAAGATAGCAGGTCAGTCATAGTGCTGGTGTTTGGAGGGACATCTCTCTTTACTGACATCGTACATGTACAGTATTTGCCATGATGTGTTTCTCTATTTGTAAAGATTATTCTAATAATGTCATTATTTTTTATGAGTATAAATCATGTGAAAAGAATTTTCGCTAAATTGTGGGTGTACTTCCTGCGTGTGGGTGTGGTGACGCCTTTCCAAGCATGGTGAACTGAATAGGACAAAAAGAGTGATTAAGGAGCAAACAATGACAAGGCTTGTAATATTTTCAGTTTTCTTTAAAAAGTGACAAAATAAGTTTGTGATCCCTTTACATTCCTGCGTGACCGAGACCTGATCTTAATACAATGAAATATTATGTCATTTTTTTAATGCATTGCTCCAGAAATCATTGTTTTTGCTTGAAAAAGCATGGGAACCTTTAGCTATGCAGTGGCTCTGTCACCTTCTGGGGTCTGATGGTAACTTCTCTGCTTGTAGCGTGGTGGAAGGTATATATTTCTTACCTGAAGCTGTCCCTTGCAGCTACTATCTGTTTTTTTCTTCACAGTGCTCCCTGGGGTGGCTGGGGAAATAATAAAATTTGACTGCTGTAGCTCCACCTTTTGTCAGGTTTTGTCAGGCGACAGAACAAATGCACAAGGCAAAGTAGAACATACTTTGTCATATAATTTTATTACGGTGTTGGAATTTCAGTGAAACTGTGACAGAGCAGCTTTAAGCAACTATTGGCACCTCTTGTAGCAGCAATGACTTGCCTTCACCCAAACATTACCTGTGACTGATGATGAGTCTTGCACATACTGGTACTGTGTTGGTCCAGTACAAAATGCTGATGATTCACCGTTAAATAGCAGACACCAAACAGGCAAAGCACCATCTCACAATATACGAGCGGTGCTAGGGATGCTTTGTACTTGGTAATTTAGCCATATATAAGACTGTAACGCTACCATAATGTGTACATTAACTATTCAACAAGGTGTTCTTTCTTTTTTCTTTTACTGTAACAGATATATTACCAATCATCATGTTTGTGACCATTGTGTATAAATTAACATCATGCTACCTGTTTTATCCTAAGGCTGTGTGTTGTTCTACCAGCAATCTCAACTCAAGCTTTTCATCTTCCCGAGATCGGTAAAATGTGCACCAGTGATTTGGGCAAAAAAAATCTCTGCCCAAGGCTTGAAAACAAGAGCAAATCTCGAAAGATATATTTTGACTATAAAAAGAACTTTGATGGCTGAGTGCTTGACAAAGCTTTAGTCAAACGTAGGAAAAATACATTAAAAAAAAAAAACATAGTCATTTTACTAGGTTGGAATTTCAGTGAAATTTGAAAAAAAAAGTCTTCATGAGCATTTCAGAAAAATGTTATCCTTATGAAATGCTCGTTTTGAGGTATGAGGGGTTAACAGAGCCACTTTAAGAATTACTGCAACTAGCCTGCTATAGTTATTTTGGTGCTAGGGGTGTCCTGGCACTGTTCTCGTGTAATGGGGCAAACCTGTCCACAATGGTTTGTCTACTTACCTTGTTCCAATGAGCACCAAGTGTCCCCTGATAACATTTGAACTGCATCTGGCTTCCGATCCCGCTGGTCATTGATTGGCTGAGCGTTTCAACTGATTGCTCTTAGCCAATTAATGACCTTCTGAGCATAGAAATATGCACAGAATTGACACCAACCAGCCTGGAACTTCTGGGAAGTGCAGACTAATGAAGTTCCAATTATGATGCCAGAGGTGTATTTACACATTAAGCACCAGAGGGATTCATTTGAGTATGTATAGTTTTTCATAGTGGAACGGTGCACATGAAGACTCAAGGCACCCTGATCATTTGAAAGTAATAAATTCTTGAAGTAACCCTTTCATATATATTAGGTGTTCATTCATTGTCCAGTGAATCTATATTTTGTTATATGTTTATTTTTTTCATTATCATAGTGTTTTATTTTGATCTCTGTTGCCATTGCATACTCCGAGCCCTGTTATATTTTTGCTTCTGTAAAATTACTGTGAAAAGGTAGCTGCATCAGCAGATGTGTGTGTTTGTTTTTGTGGAATAAGTGCAAGAGTATTTGTTTAGTTTTCCGTGTTAACACTGGAACTGAACTGGGCACGGGTACTCTGTCTGAAACATTGATGAACAATGATAACACTCACTTAACGCATATAGAAACTTTCTGATAGTTCATTAAGATTGCTAACTCTGTAAACATTTTCTTTTTACAACATAATTATTCTGGAAGATTCTTTTCCAGCAAACGCGCATGTTTAGTGCAATGTAATGCTGCTCCCAAAAAAATTATAACATTTTGTTTCGCTTTAAAACTTTTAAGGACCCACTGTCCCCCCATCGATGATTTACACATTCAAACAATGTAGTAAATCTCTAGTGAGTGTTTATTATAGTTTAGATACATCTATGTTTCAGTAGCTACATACACTCTGTAGTACTTGGGATGTGTGAATTGATTTAAAACTATTCAAAACAAACATCAGCAATAGAACCAAGTGATATTTTTCGTAATGGTTCAATTAAAAAGGTTTAACTTGTTTGCTTGTTTATTAGATATTAGCCCATTTAGGATACAGCTTAAAGATGCAAGCAATTTTTGCATTTTCTTTGCTACTTGTGTTCAACTGCAATTTGCATTTTTCTTATATAGTTTTGCTAATGCTTCTATATTTCAGTTCTTGGTAGTCTTGTCATTAAAAATATTTTGTGTTATCTTGTTTATTTCCTCCAAATCCCCTCCCGAGTCTCCTTCCCTCTTCCCCCCCACCACATCCATAGCTTACTGTTATTGTATATATTTATTTATCTATTTTACTTTATCCTTGTACTTTTTTTATTTGATTTTCCCTTTATCCTTTTCTTTTTTCTCTCCCTTTTCCGTTTGCTTCTTTCTCTTGGAGAGAGTGAGAATCACTTATATCTAGTTTCATATCCTTATTTTGTAAGTTTTTTTATAGTTTTTTTTTCTACCATATACAGCAGTGGTCCCTCAGCATAAGTCCTGGTTGGAGTCCACCCTGGTTGTCCAAAAGCCTTGAGAAAGTCTTGCTGAAGAAACCGGTCGGTATTCAAGCATCTTCAGTGATACCCTGCAGCCTGGACTGATAACTATTGAAGGAGAACCTACACCCTGCTGACTTTGGCAATATTTCACCAACCAGGGCAGACTCCAACCAGGAATTATGCTGAGGTACCACTGCTGTATATGGTAGAAGGATCTTTGGACCTTCTGATGTGCCTTTTTCTATTTTATGTTTGTGAGTGCAATATTATCCCCCCTTTTATTCCATTTGTGTGTGGTTTTACGCTATGTTGATTTTCTATGTTTTTTATTCAAGTGATTAAATACCTGAAGAGTTTTATCTCTATCCTGAATGCTGTATTTATACTTTGAACAAGAAGTATATTCTAACGTATGTATACTAAGCTTTTAAATTTGGTATGATCACACACTATATATTTGTTTATTACGGTGCACCACACTCTTTTTTGCTGTTTTGTTTTATATATCATGGTTGACAGAGCTAACAGGTGTGTAAGTGCAGTTGGGCTAAACACTGATATCTGTCTGTTAAGGAGTTAGAGGGGTGTTGCCAAGGAAGAATATTTAAATTTAGGACATTGAGAAGAGTAACGTATGTATCCAACATACATAAACGTGTTCATAGAAGATCGTAAAATAAATAGCATATCCAGGGAAATGAACAATTTAATGACATGATTTGTCTTTTTGCTCAATGTGTCATGATGGATTCTTGAAAGATCGGGGACAATTCACTAAAGTATGGTTCATTTTAAACAGACTGCTAACCAAGTGGTTAAGAGTTGGGCAGGGTATAGAGGGGTGCTGCCGTAAAAATATTTTTACCTGACTGACTAGCATTACCCCTCTTATGATTTTTAGCTGTTCATTTTTTAAAACTATTATTGGTGATAGCAAGTGAGGTCCCCTTTCATTCAATCAGATTGATGGGTTTAATTTACCTAAATAAGAAAAATATCAAAAATAAAAGAAATATTAATGTATGAAGAAAAAGAAATAAGCAATGCTTAGAGAATATTATTCTCCTATTTCTTCCTTCATAAAGTTAATAAGCGCTGGCAACACTTTTCTGGTGAGATGGAATTATATACCTTGGGGATAGATTACCTGTCCAAGGAGAAAGGAGTAAGGAATGTTTAAAGAATATTCCCTGCTTTAGTTCTCATTACATATGGATAACAGGTTATAATTAGCGAGGGTAACCATTTTCTGGTGAAATGGAAATTTATACCTGGGGGATCAATTATCTGTTCAATCTAATTTTTGTCTGGATTGGAGGAAATTTTCTTATAAGTTTGATTTAAACAGCATGGGTAAATCTTATGGTTATCACACTAGTTAACTGAGCTTGTGGATTATAAAATGAGGGACATACGGTTTAATGGGTAATTGATCATTTGACCTATCTTGTTAAATATTAAGGGAGAAATGAGTATCTGTAAGGATAAAATAATTTGTAAGTATAATTTAAGTATCAATTCTAATCACTTTATCAGAGGTTAATAAAAAGGGAGTTTTGATTTATTGGAATTCAATCTCTTCCTTATTTCTCCCCTCCTCCCCTCCACCCCCCCCCCCGGGGGGGCTTCAAAAGGGTGTTTTTTGTGGACACCAGGTAATTAGTAGTAGGAGGAGGGGTGAGGAGGTTTTCTGCCTCTCTTTCTACAAGTCCTTTATATGTTCCATGAAGGATTTGTTTCATATATGTTGACAAAGTGTTAGGGTGAACGCGAAATGCGTCCAGTTCCCTTCTAGCCTTTATCACATTCTGTCCCCACTTCTTACAGGAGCAGGGATCCTAAATTTTATATTTATTTTTTTGGCCCCCAGCAGAACCCCCATTTATGCATGTTCAGGTGAGTGCAGCCAACCCCCCCTTGTTTTATATATATATATATATATATATATATATGGGAGTCTAGCCAACTCCTTGGTTTTGCACCCCTCCCTGTCACAGGCGCCTCATCACAGGGCCCTATTTAGCCTTGTACTGCAGAGAACCCCAGATGGAATTTTTTCCCCAAGTAAGTGGTTAATCTCATAAGAGCAGACATTAGGCTGTTAGTGTAGGACCTGCCAAAGATGGGGTACACTGACGTTGTGGCAGGCTTATGCAATGTATGATCATATAATGTAACTAAACCCCCATTATTTTTGCCTAGATTAGGTGTTTTTAAAAAAAAAAATAAAATCTTTCAACATTGAAGTTGCTGTTTAGTGGATAGGTGAGTGCGCTGGATCTTGTGTATTGTATAATTTGGCCCCCAGCAGCACCCCCATTTATGCATGTTCAGGTGAGTGCAGCCAACCCCCTCTTGTTTATATATATTTGGGAGTCTAGCCAACTCCTTGGTTTTGCACCCCTCCCTGTCACAGGTGCCTCATCCCAGGGCCCTATTTAGCCTTGTACTGCAGAGAGCCCCAGATGGAATTTTTTCCCCAAGTAAGTGGGTTAATCTCATAAGAGCAGACATTAGGCTGTTAGTGTAGGACCTGCCAAAGATGGGGTACATTGACGTTGTGGCAGGCTTATGCAATGTATGATCATATAATGTAACTAAACCCCCATTATTTTTGCCTAGATTAGGTGTTTTTAAAAAAACTAAATCTTTCAACATTGAAGCTGCTGTTTAGTGGATAGGTGAGTGCGCTGGATCTTGTGTATTATATATATATATATATATAAAATTAATTTTAAAAAATAAATTATTATTTCTTGTAGCATCTCTGATACAGAGTCTATCTGGAATCCCATGTCACGAGGTCTGTTTATATTGTCTTTTGTACCAAGTTGCACATTGCACAATTAAATGAAGTACTTTTAATGATCCATCGCACAGGAATTATTCAGTTTTCTGATAGTGCGGTGTATTTGGTCATTTGAATGGTGATTTAATATGGAACTATGGAACCAGCACCGGATGCCTAACTTATGACCGTTCAGTAAGTAATCACTGTGTGTTCTGTGAATTAACCGTGATGATGATGAGGGTTACAGCACATAGGTTATGCACAAATAAGTTTTTCTTTTTCTTTTGCGTTTGTGTCTTTAAAAAAAAAAAAAAATATATATATATATTGTTTTATGTATTCAGGAGCAATTCTCACCAGAGTAAAATAAAATTGAACACAGAAAACTGGAATAGGTTGGTCTATTGAATAAACTTCCTATTCATGAAACTTTGTTACACTGGTATAGCAGTAATCAATTGGAGTTTAGTTTATTGTTGCCATTTACAAGAACTGCTTCAAAAATATCTGTCACCATGCTAAATAGTCATGTAAAACATTTGAAAAGATGTAAAAAAAATAAAAATAATAATAATCCTGTATAAAATTCTGTGTTTGCATGGCAAATGAGTTCCAGTTTGAGAATACAACAGACACGTATTCAATGTCAAAATTGCCTTTAGGCAACTGCTCATAGGCACCTGTCTACTAGAAGCACTCACCCTGACTTCAAATCTGCATTTTAACTGGAAATATTGTGATATACTTTTTAAGTTTGCTACTTGGTCATTTCCTCTTTTTTGGTGGAGGGAATGAGAGATGTTCCTCTCGAATTTCTAGGGTCTCCTCCAAATAATACAAACAGTAACAGATTTGTGGGAGATAGGAAAGGGCACCAACAATTTTTGTTACTACAGGCTCCTGAGATGTAAACCCAGCCCTACACACATTATATTATTCTTGTTTTGTTTATCTAAAATTCACATTAACTAACACGTACCGTATGCACCAACCGCTCGGACACTATGGGGATCGCTAAAACTATTTAAAACATTTAATCACCAATACATGATTAATTTCTACAAAGGTCCCTGTTAATTCATGTAGAGAGCTGCAAAAGTTGGGGCCCGATGTGATATTGTCCACATTCCGTTGAAGGTTACACTGGATGCCAAAATGCTAATTAAAAGATGGTTTCTCAAACACGTGGTGTCCAATTAATGCTGAAAAGTGATCTATTCCACAGTAGTTGTTTATATGTTATATGGATAATTGCACTTGTTTGGAATGGCATCCCATTAGCGTACGTTTCCATTTTAAGGCATTTAGTCCCTTCAGACATTTTAATGATGTCTAATGGCTCAGCACTTACCTAGAAATGTTATCCTTAGCTCACTGAATAGCTCAGATAATTTTATAGGGAGTGTTGCGTTTTAATGGGATTTTATAGCCCCTTGCTGCTTTTATTGTGTATATCATGGAAGAAAAAAAAAAAACTAATTTGCACAAACAAACAATTAGAAGCATCTGTAATATCCTAGCACAGGCCTCTATTCAATAATTAAAGAATAAACATGTTCTCTCTCTACTAACCTTTAGACATTTATTCTTCAAATATCAGACGAGGAACCCTAAACTGGAACCGTATATCCCAGTATTGTATGATAAAAACTGTTACTATTTCTTTCTGGAATATGTAATTAGGAACTTAAAGCCTATTGCTCATCCAAGCGTGGTGTGCAACTACGATGTTTAGGACGTTACCTACACTATATGTTCTTTTCGCTAACTGTTATGTATGAGTTCATTATATATGACTCATAATGACAAAAAGCGTTTGACAATGAAGAAGTGGTTTATGCACAAAACAAGTTCAGCTAATTTAGTCCCTTCCTCCCCAGGTAAGTGATACTGATAAAGGATACTTTTTATATTAGATTTTCTTAGGAAATTATGTACGTTCAAGATTTTTTTCCCATTAGAATTTCCTTTTGTTAACTTGAGAAGTAACCTATGATGCTCAAAAGAGAGGTTCGCTTGTTTCAGCTGTTTAGTAATAGGCTAGGGAGATACATAGGATAGCTTAGGTTTCCAGGCCGCGGCAGAGCCATGAAGCCATAAAGCCATAATTTACGCAGATCCTTATTTAAATCAAAGGAAAGGCAATTCTGGCAGTTCAGTTTGTTGCCCATACTGCTTATATGTACATGCCCTGTGATGCGGACCCCATGTTCGGATGTTAAGTGTGTAACTTTACTCCCTGTTAAAGGAATTCTATATTGTAAGGGATACAAAGTTCCCCCTAGTAAATAACATTGCCAGAGTGACAAAAAAAACCATGAATAAATCACAAAAGGAGAGAGATTGGAGAAACCAGAAATCTAAAAGGGCAATGATGGTGGGGCAATAAAAAGCACAGTGAGACAAAATTGCAATTAGGTTAAAAAAAACAAAACAGAAAAAAAAAGCTGTGGAAGGGAGACTAAAAGGCACAGTGTAGAGAGATAGAAGAGAAAGGGGCATATATGAGATTAGAGGTGTAATGGAAAATAGACATAAATATTAGAAACGGATGGAGTTTTTACATATAAAAAAAAAAAAGCTAAGGCATGCAAGAGTTAAACACACGGAGATAAAAAATAATAAAAAAAAAAAAGTATATCAGGGAAAAGGAAGGGGCCCAATTTGCATTTATACTTACTATATGTCATGGTGATTCTCCTCGCAAACAAATCCATCCACTGGGGTTTTATTGGATTTCAGAGCTCTATGTAACCTATATACATAATAATGGTGTTTGAATAACAGCCATGTATTCGCTGGTTTCGCAGCTCAGCACGGGGCGTAGCTGGGTTTATTATGACACCGAGAAGTTACTTGCTAGGTCAAGATGATATTTAAACAGACCAACATGCCGAGCGTAGCAGTGTTACTGTGACCAGAATTACCCCGCATCTGATATAAAGTAACAAGCATTGCAGTAACAGGACAGGTAGTATTAGGAATGCCATGATCTATCTAAACATTGAGATCAAGCATTTAGTTTAATGTTCTGTGCATTCTAAGAATCTGAAAGGAGTTTATGTTCTACATAGTCTACTGTGAAATAAACATTATTCACCAGATATAAAAGCCACTGAGACTTTGAATGATGTTGCAGTAATGTATAAATTAACTTATTATTGCTTGGCCACTCACCTCAAACTACCCTGTTTCTGGCTGAGCAAAGGTCATTGCTGCAGAGTTTTGTCCATGCCAGATTGCCCAGAAGGTAGCATGAGCTAGGCCTAGAACTCCAACTCTGGCACTGAGGGAGCGTTGTTGTCTGTACCTTTATTGGGTGCAGATAATTTTAAGAGCTCCCACATGGTCTTGGCACATCTCCTTGACTGCTGCAGCCAGTACTCTTAGTAATTTACTGAGCACCGGAACTGCGAGGGAGCTGTTAACAAGATCTGACACAGGTACAGAGCACAACGCTCTCCCACTAGGGATCCTGATTCCCAGCATGCTCACCACTTAACGATCAGTGATTATAGCCCCCTCCCACCAAAAGGTAAGAAGGAAGGGGGGTAAAGGAGAAAAATATGTGGTTTGGCTTTCCAATACACAAAACACAAACACCACACACAGTAATCAGCCACACTCAGACTCCCCTCCACACATAAAACAAAACCTCTTAAACACACAGAAAATTCAGTCACCAACATTTCAAATAACATTAAACCAACACACAATGTCATCTCCATCTCACTACTACATACAGCCTTCTCCACATACACAAAAATCAGCCACTACTCATGACACCCAGCCGCCTCTGATAACAGAACAGAGCCCATGACTCTAGCATCGTTTGCTATTTTTAAATGGATTACTTACCATGGAAGGTCACTAGTGCAGTGGTATTATGAACAACAGTGAGCTCTTGTTGTTATGGTGCTTTGTGTATTCCTTTAAGGACATTGCAGGGGGGGTGGGGAAGGAGTAAATGGAGGGGAACTATGTTAGTAAGTAGTGAGGTTACACTTTTTTTCCGGCTTATGATTTTCATTTCTTTTCATTCCAACTAGCAAAGCAACTCAATTTGAGTTCCACTAGTTTAAATTTCATCTAGTACATCAGCCCCAATGTATATGTATATATTTATTTATCTTCATGAGTGGGAGCAGTGATTGGACTTTTTCTGACTCACACTAGCTCTCGTTATGTTGATATAAGTTAAAGCAGCTCTGTCACTGCCCTGAGTATGCAACAGGATCTAATTCCTGCACGTGCTCATGTTTGTTTGACAACAGTATTACACGGTCATGAGGAATCCTTAAAAGGACGTTCCATGACCATACTTGGCCAACTTGGGCCTGACCAGTACTTTGTGATGTGCTGGTCCTCTCAGCTGGTGCAGTCTACCATGTCTAGTAATCCACCAAAATTGTGCTGGGCAGACACGGCGCTCAAATGCAAAGAATGTTCACCCTTGAAAAATATCACAGCCCATGGTGACTAGTTAACTAAACTGAACAAAATGATAAATGCAACACTTTTGTTTTTTCCCCCATTTTTCATGAGCTGAACTCAAAGATCTAAGACTTTTTCTATGTACACAAAGGGCCTATTTCTCTCAAATATTGTTCACAAATCTATCTAAATCTGTGTTAGTGAGCACTTCTCCTTTGCCGAGATAATAAATCCACCTCACAGGTCTGGCATATCAGGATGCTGATTAGGCAGCATGATTATTGCACAGGTGTGCCTTAGGCTGGCCATAATAAAAGGCCACTCTAAAATGTGCAGTTTTACTGTATTGGTGGGGTCCGGGGGTGGGGGGTACGATAACCAGTCAATATCTGGTGTGACCACCATTTGCCTCACACAGTGCAACACATCTCCTTCGCATAGAGTTGATCAGGTTGTTGATCAATCGCTGTGTGAAGTTTCTGGATATTGGCAGGACCTGGAACACAGTGTCATATACGCCGATCCAGAGCATCCCAAACATGCTCAATGGGTGACATGTCCGGTGAGTATGCTGGCCATGCAGAACTGGGATGTTTTCAGCTTCCAGGAATTGTGTACAGATCCTTGCAACATGGGGCCGTGCATTATCATGCTGTAACATGAGGAGCCACAAGGGAGTTTATGAGGCACTTTGGAAACCGCACAAACAGAACAAGCCTGCACATATTCCTTAACATCCTTCCTGAGGGAATCCCACCAGAATGACCTCATGATAGCAGAAGTGGATTTATTAATACCTGGGTGACCAGCAGACACATTGTTGCGAAACACCTTCATGATATTAACCCTTTCCCCCAATGGAACAAACAGTTTGTCCTGAGGTTTACCGCAGGGTGCCTGAGACTGAGCCTCTATGATGGAGCCTAGCAGTGGAGAGGACAATGAAAGGACAGTGGACGCAATGATACATTCCGGGGGAATGATATGGGACGTTTCTTGCTCTAGTATAGCCTCAGTATCAAACTGCCTGGACAAGACGTCGACCTTGACATTTTTCGAACCAGGTCTGTAGGTGATAAGAAAATTAAAGCGAGAAAGAAATAGAGACCATCTAGCTTGTGTAGAAGATAATCGCTTAGCATCTCCTATAAGCCAGGTTTTTGTGATCAGTAATGATCAAAAGGGGGTCCTTGGAACCCTCTAGAAGATGTCGCCACTCCTTGAGAGCTAGAATAATGGCCAACAATTCTCTATTGCCAATATCGTAATTGCGCTCAGCAGGAGACAACTTTCTAGAAAAGTAACCACAAGGATGTAACGGAGTTTCCTGGCTCTCCCTCTGGGATAGAACTGCCCCTACCCCTGTCTCTGAAGCATCAACCTCCAGTATGAAATGCTTACTGGTGTCAGGATGTATCAATATGTCAGCGGAGGCAAACCGCTGTTTGAGAGTTTCAAAGGCTTCAATTGCCTCCTTAGACCATATCGTACTACTAGCCCCCTTCCGTGTCTTATTGGTGATGGGGCCTATTACCGAAGAAAATCCCTTTATAAATCTTCTGTAATAATTGGCCAAACCAATGAACCTTTGAATGGCTTTCAACCCAGTGGGTAAAGGCCACTGTAGAACAGACTCTAGTTTTTTAGGATCCATCTGAAACCCCGAGGCAGAAATATTATATCTTAAAAACTGTACTTCAGACTGGTCAAAGATACATTTTTCCAATTTACAATAAAGTTGGTTTTTTAATAAGGTTTGCAGAACTTAAAAAAGTTTAACGTGATCGTGGTGAAACTGGAGGTCAGGAGAATAAATAAGCATATCGTCCAGATAGACCAAGACAAACGAGTAAATGTAATCCGAGTACATCATTAATGAAATCTTGAAAAACCGCTGGAGCATTGCACAACCCGAATGGCATCACTAGATATTCATAGATATTCACTTCTGGTATTAAATGCAGTCTTCCACTCGTAGTTTTCCTTGATTCTCACTAAATTGTAAGCGCTTCTAAGGTCAAGTTTAGTAAACAGTTAAGCGCCCTGGAGTCTGTCAAATAATTCAGCAATAAGAGGAATGGGGTAGGCGTTCTTAATGGTGATTTTGTTCAATGCCCTGTAATCGATACATGGGCGCAACTCACCATCCTTTTTAGATACAAAAAAGAATCCTGCACCAGCAGGCATGGATGATTTTCGTATATGGCCTTTATTCAATGAATCTTTAATATATTCCTCCATTACACTACTCTCCTGAGGAGATAGAGCATAGACTGCTCCCTTAGGTGGCATAGCACCTGCTAGTAAGTTAATGGAACAGTCATTTGGTCTGTGAGAAGGTAGAGTATTAGACTGAGTCTTGCTGAATACTTCTTTAATGTCTTGGTATTGTATAGGGATCTTGGGATTTTGAGGTGTACTAGTGGGTAATTCAATAGTGCCCACTCTTTTGGTTACATGCAATATGCACCTTTCATTACAATCCTTACCCCATTCTAATATTTCCCCATTAGCCCAGTCAATATGAGGGTTATGATTGCTAAGCCATGGGTATCCTAATATAATAGGACAAGAAGGAGATGCAATCACCTGAAATGTAATCTCTTCCTTATGTAATGCACCAATGGAAATATTCATGGGTAAGGTTTCATGCATTATCAATGGTTGTGAGAGTGGTCTCCCATCAATAGCGTCAACAGCTAGGGGTGATAGTCTCTCTTTGATAGGTATAGTATTACCTTTAACAAATTGAACGTTGATGAAGTTTCCAGCAGCACCTGAATCCATCAGGGCTTTGCATGAAAAGTTATTTTTGTCAAAGGCAATAGAAATGTCAAGGAGAAACCTATTTTTATTCTTTTCAGAGGACGTTTCCATTACACCTAAGACCTGTCCCCTTAAGGTGCTTAGGTGCGGTAGTTTTCCGGACGTATGGGACAATTGTTTCTCATATGTCCCTTCCTACCGCAGTATAGACATAGGCCTTCTTTTCTCCTATATTGTCTTTCTGCTTCCGACAGTCTAGTGACCCCCAACTGCATAGGTTCGGGTTCGCACTGTACAGGAATTTCAGGGACAATAGGCCTGGAGAAATGGGGTGCTAAATGCATACTCATGCGTCTGGTCTTGTTTCCAGTAGCTTCTCTGGTTCTTAATCTATTATCAATCTGCATGACAAAAGGGATAAATTCATTAAGGTTTTTGGGTAAGTCTTTGGCGGCAATCTCATCTAGCATAGTTTCAGATAATCCCTTTTTAAAAGAAGATATTAACCCACTATTAGTCCAGTCTACCTCGGAAGCTAGGGTACGAAATTCTATGGCATATTCCGAGATAGACCGGTTCCCTTGTCTGATGTGCATCAGGGCAGTAGAGGCGTCATCCTCTCTGCCTAAAGGTTCAAACGTAAGTTTGAATTCCGTAAGGAACTCCTGGTAATTGTGTGCCACACTCCTATTACTCTCCCATAATGGATTGGCCCAAGCTAAAGCTTTACCTTTTAATTGATTCATTAGGTAACCAATTTTAGCTCTGTCTGTGGGAAAAGATCCCGGTGAGGCCTCAAAATGATACTCCACTTGGTTAATAAATCCCCGGCATTCTTGAATATTACCATCAAAATGCAGGGGGGGGAGATAGGGAGATAGTAGGTGCCGTGTGTACTATAGCTGGAGGTACACAAGGTGGAGGTGAGGTCGCAGGTTGCAGATGCGCTGTTCGGTTAAGAAGCGTACTGAAGGCCTGGGCAAATTGATCCATGCGGTGATCATTATCCTGCAGTTTCCTTTCACAAGCAGCTTTGTGCTTACACAATTCTACAGGATCTATGGCCCTGTCGTAATGTCAGGATTACAGAATGATCCAGCACATAGAATTGTGTAACACAGAGGACTGATGGGTAATGTATACCGGACTTTAGAATGGCCGGACTAACGTACCGAAGAATAGTCAGGAATAGCCGAGGTCAAGGGCAGGGCCGTCTTTAATAACGAATGGACCCTGGGCAAGTGTTTGCTTGGGCCCCCTGTGCCCTGCCGCTCTCGCCCCTCACTCCCTGGTATGCAATCACGGCATCCATCCCAACGCAGTGGCGGTACTAAAGTAGAATGAATTTTATTGGGACCCCCAATTGCAAGGTTGGACTAAAGGTAGAACCCCATCTGTCGTGCAACTCCAACAATGCTTTGACAGCTGGGACTCTACCAATTTCCCATGCTTGCAGGGTTGTATTTAGCACTGAGCCATGTTAGTATGTTTGAATGTAAGCATGTGTTTGTATGGAGTATGTTTGTGTGAATGTGTTTGTATGTGGTACTGGAGTTTGAATGCAAGTGTGCATTTATGTGTAGTGTTTGTTTTTGAATGTAGGAGTGTGCTTGTATGTAGTGTTGACGTTTCAATGCAGGAGTGTGTTTTATATGTAGTGTTGAAGTTTGAATGGAGGGGTGTATTTGTATTTAAAGTTGCGGCTCAGATGCACAGGTACACACTCTGACGCACAAGCAGATACACAGATACATACACTGACTACATACAGATAAACAGGCACATACACTGACAGACACACTGACACAGGTACATATATTGACACACACACAGACACATACACTGGTAGACGTACTGACAGACATACTGACACAGGCACATATACAGACATACTGACACACAGACACATATACATACCGACATACTGACACACACACACAGACACATACACTGATCAACATACTGACACACATACACTGACAGAAATACTGACACCCACACACTGACAGATATACTGACACCCACATACACTGAGAAATACTGACACACACACACAGGCACATACACCGACACACACAGACTGATATACTGACACACACACACACAGACATACTGGCACACAGACAGATATACTGACACATGCATACACATGCACTAACAGACATACTGACGCACTGACAGACATACTGACACATACACATACCGACACACACAGATATACACACACATATATACAGACAGACATACTGACACACACACACAGACATGCTGACACACATACACTAACACACACATACACTAACACACACATACACACACACACACTAACACACACATACTAACACACATAAACTAACACACACACATACACTAACACACATACACATACACACATACACAAACACACACACTAACTCCACACACTAACACACACAAGACTAACACACATACACACACACTAACACACATACACAAACACACACACTAACACACATACACTAACACACAAACACACACACTAACACACATAAACACACACATACATACACTAACACACAAACACATACACTAACACACATAAACACACACATACATACACTAACACACATACATACACTAACACACACATACACTAACACACAAACACTAACACACATACACTAACACACACCAACACACATACACTAACACACACACCCAACACACACACTAACACACATACACTCAACACACCCAACACACATAAACACACACATACATACACTAACACACATACACACCAACACACAAACACATACACCAACACACATACACTAACACACACAAACACACACATACACTAACACACACTAACACACACACACTAACACACACACACTAACACACATACACACACACTAACACACATACACAAACACACACACACACTAACACACATAAACACACACATACATACACTAACACACATACACTAACACACAAACACATACACTAACACACACAAACACACACACTACAACACATACACTAACACACACAAACACACACATACATACACTAACACACAAACACTAACACACACATACACACACACACAAACACACACTAGCACACACATAGACAAACACACACACATACACTAACACATACACTAACACACACATACACACATTTTTTTTAAAATGTAATCCCCCCAGCCTCCTTACCTTTTGGAGTGCTGGGGGGATTCCCTGGGGTCCAGTGGTGTTGCTGACCCCGGCGGGCGGGTGGCCGGTCGGGCAGGAAGGCGGGCGCGCGAGGGAGCACTCACTGCTTCCTCTTCAGCTCCCTCGCGCGCCGCGTAGGGATGCCGGCGCCGGAAGGCTCCGGCATCAGTGCGGTGCGCGAGGGAGCTGAAGAGGAAGCACTGAGTGCTCCCTCGCGCGCCCGCCTTCCTGCCCGACCGTCCACCCGCCCGCCGGGGTCAGCGGGGCCCACGGGGCAGGTGCCTCGGGCCCCCCAAGAGAAACTGGGCCCGGGGCAGCTGCCCCGTTTGCCCCGCGTTAAAGACGGCCCTGGTCAAGGGATACAGAAAGAGACACAACGATAAGGAAAAGCCTGGAGTCAGGGATGCCAGAAAACAGGGAAGTCAAAAACAATGCCAAATTCAAATAACCAGAAATACCAGAATCAATAACGCGCTCTCGGACAACCACAAGGGAAACCACGACAGGGCACTGAGTAGGATGAGTACTGGGCCTAAATACCCCTCCTCTAGATCTGATAGGCTGTAACCGGCCTTTGACCCCAAAGGCAGTTACCAGGTTTCCATTTGCATAATTGCTGCTCAGCATTAACCCTTCTGTGGATTTGGTTGCTGCTCGGCACAACTTTTCATGTGTGGACAGTAAATGCCATTAACCACATTTTTATAAGCGGATGCATTTTGTAATGGGCAAATGTAAATATTACAAGTTTTAGAATGAAATGTATTTCTAAAACTGTGTACTTTGTCTTTAAGAGATATTGCAAATTGACAAGGTGTTAGAAATTGAACATATTGTTTTTCATAGATGTTTCTTAAAGCAATAACCTCAGTGCATAATATGTTTGCGCCATTTTGTCCCAGACGAATTACAATAACGATTATGCATAAACAAGCTTCAAGGCTATACTCCGACTCTTTCAGTACACAATATACTGTTGTAACCCCAAGTTAATGGAACTTCCCCAAATCCGGGAATCTCCCACGACTGTGCACTTACGACTTAGTATAAACAACAGATAAGCTATTCAGACTTTAAGATGCCATCTTGAACTAAGTCAGGAAAATTTCCATGACGTATTCACCCTTTAGTTATGGCCTTGTATGTTTGCCAAATTAAGGGAGGTCCTAAAATGAATAAAGTAAAAGAAGTGTTACTTTTTCAGAAATGAACTACGGTAACCCTAAAATGGAGACACCTAAGGTATAAATACGTGTACTTTTAAATGTTAAGACACAGAGGAGAGACTTGGAGACAGACACTGCTCCATCTTAAAATGACAGAGAGGCTGACATGATGACATGTTCAGAAGGGTATGTTAACCTATTAATGATATTTGCAAGCATTTAATTTAATCTTATAAACTCTGATATAATGGATTTTATATGTCTATATTTATATTTTTATATAATAAATATCTAAAAGACAAAACTATTGCTTCCAAGACAATCCTTATTTTATATTGTATTCTCAATTATTTATATATTTTAAATAGAGGATCTCTTACACTAACTATATAAAATTATGGCTAAGATATCTGTATGGTTAGCCCTACTAAGTTCTATGCTTTAAGACGTTATAGTGGTAAATAAGGGAACCACCTGCGGTAATATTTGTAATATTTGCATTTGCCCATAACAATGCCAATTGCACTCTCCCTCAAAACTTACAACATCTGCATCTGGCAGCTAGTGTGCATTAATGATAGTCCAAAATAGAGTTTCAACTTCAGAGAGTCAGGACTTGGTAGAATGCTTAATCACTTAGAGGCAGTGCTTAAAAGCCTGTTAATGAGCCAATGGTTTGTTGTGTTTAAAAAACAAAACAAAACAAAAAACAGTATAAGGCTAGGAACACAAACATATATTCCTGACCCTATAGTGTTAAAACTACCATCTGGCCCCCCTAGCCATCACCTAAATATAGCAAAATCTTACCTTTCCTCCAGTCTGCTGCTGCTGGCTGACATTATCAGAAGTGGTGTTCTGAGCCAATCACAATGCTTTCACATTGGATTGGCTGAGGCTGTCAAGGGGGCAGTCAGGGCCAGAGCCAGCACAAGCCAAACACAGCCTTGGTCAATCAGCATGTTCTCATAAAGATTAATTGAATCAATGCATCTCTGTGAGGAAAGTTCAGTGTCTGCATGCGGAGGGTGGATCCACTGAATGTCAATGCTGTAGATTGTGCAGCACTGCCCCAGGAAGCACCTCTAGCAGCCATCCGAGGAGTGGCCAGTGGAGGTGTCCCTAGGCTGTAATGTAAACACTGCATTTTCTCTGAAAAGACAGTGTTTACAGCAAAAAGCCTGAAGGTAATTAATTTACTCACCATAACAAATACAGTAAGCTGTAGTTGTTCTGAAGACTATAGTGTTCCTTTAATTCTATTGAGATTAATAATATCATAATATACATTAATACCATCTTCAGGCCTCATTTCTTGATTTTACCAATGCTTGCTGCAACATTAAATTCACGGGTGCCGGCATACTACAGATATCACAATACACAGCCCATTCATGTGTCAAGTAGTCCACTGCATATTTGATGCTCAATGTTATTATAGCCCTGAATTTCCTATACTATATCCAACCACTTATTTCTCTTAGCGGCTATTCGTTGGCAAGTTTCATTAAAATATCCACATGTTGCTCTAAAGTCAAGCCACTGTCAAAATAAATTAGTGCTAGAACTGAACCTGACATGATTTAGAAGCATCCTACTCATGATCTGTATACACGATCCGCGAGTGATACATTGCATTTTATTTTTATTTTATAATTTGTTATCCAGAGTATGTTTTCTATATTCAGCCCACAGCTATCTTTTGAATTGCATGAGTCACAAAATAATTGTTTTCTATTCGTCTGTCATACAGTGTTGTCCGTCACGTTTCTCTGCTCCTAATAAAAACGTCCTTATTCACTAAACAGTGAATTGTGGCGAGTTGACAACCAAATTGCAAAATGTAGATTAAAACTCTAAATATGCTCCTATTCAACTATTTAGTTGATAAACAAAATGTTAAATCATCACATATCACAGTTTGTTAAATATGCCTTAAAGGTAACATAAGTACACAGGTAACAACTGTCTTAATATAAAGAAAACCAATGAAAGCAATATTAAATAAAGATATATCTTTCAAATATTTTTATCTGTCTCTTAATTGCAGAGATTTTTCTAAGTTTACTAATTTCACTTACAGTAATATTGCTGTACCCTTATGAATAATACACAATGTGATATTATGATTTCCTGTGTGCATTAAGTACGCTCGAGAATCAGCCTAGGGGCATCAACACATCTTGTGGTATTTAAAGTAGCATTTACATTCTGCCAATTACTAAATATCACATACAAGCAGCTGAGTGCATTAAATCAGAAGTCATAGGTCTGAATACAGTTGTTCATACAGGCATGGATTTTATTACAAACTGTAAATGTTACCATTCTGATTAAATATTTGATATAATAAATAAAAGTAAAATATGCAAGAACAACGTTAACAAAATTAAATATGAAGAGGTTTATTTTTAGCAAATGCTTATGATAGAATACTTTAGAAATCTTTGATGTTGGCTGTATTTTTACATGTGGTTACTGCTATAGACACACACAAACAAGCTCACTGACACACACAAGCTCACTGGCACAAACACATATGCTCTCTGACACATGCACAAACTCATTGACAGTTACAAATTCACTACACACAACTTCACAGACACACAAAAGCTCATTACAGGCAAGCTAAATTATGTGCACCACACACAGAAGGTCACTGACACAAACACACAAGCTCAGTACACGCCCAAGCTCACCGAAGAACACAAACACACATACACAAAAAAAAACCCTTAATGGACATAAACATAATATGTACAACGGGAGTAGCCAGATTTATTTGTTTGTAGATATTCTGTGGTTATTGCAGTGCATCAATTTTTCTAGATTTTTGGAAAATGTAAATTTTTTTTATCTTTTCCTAGGAATGATTAGCATGTGTTTCTATGTAATTAAAATACTTATTTTTTTAAGAAGAATTGGTCATTGTATTTTAAAGTTGAGTGAGCCGTTCAACTGTATACATGTAACTACTTTAGAATAGCCAACAATGGCCTCTAGTAATATTTTTTAATAATCTTTGAAATTACTGAATATTGGATGCACTTGAAAAAAAAAAAAACACTGTGTGTGTGTTTGTTTGTTTTTATGTATGATTTATATTTTAATATTTTAAAAAATATATTTTAATAAGTTAAAAGGTTTAATATGTTTATCCAAAAAATTAATAAATGGTTTGAAAAGTTTATCCTAAAATAACATGATTTATGTGTACCTTATCAACTGAGACTCTAGTGAAAAATAAATTATCCGTTCACTCAGTATGAATGTGACCTTGTAAAGTACAACTTACACCTCATATTTTCCCTAAAAGATAAAGATATTATCTTGATTTTTAAAGACCCCAAGAAAAAAAAAACTTTTCCTATCTATTCCATCACTAAATAAATATCCATGTATCCTAATCATGATGCTCACAGTGCAAGGTTTGTTTAGGAAGTGACCTTGCTCATTGTGATGTCATCAGAAACAAAGGTGGGCTTAAAGTGCCAGGGAAACTCCAGGATTTTGTTTTATGCTTTGAGTGTTTCTTAAGCATGACTGACTCAGTCACATCTTGGCCCGGGTAAAACTTACTGCAAAAGTTGTAAAGCCTTGAGATTTTTAGCAAATGATGCAAAAAATTCAGTGCAGTTATCTTTATTTATTATTTTTGCATTTTTTAATCCATTATTTATATAATGTATTACAAGTAATTGGAGAGTCCAGCCTGGAGCATTCTTTTGACAATCCTTGGCAACATCAGAGGAGATTTGTCAATGTGTTGTAGACACTTTTATGTCTAATTTTTGGAGAGTAGAAACATGTTTTGAATTTGGCAGTCTTCTGAAATTAGTATTTCTGTAAAAACTGGTAGAATTTACAGAGGAAAAAACACTTTTTAGATCACTTTTAGGACACTTTAATGATTGCAATCAAAATAAGGATGAAAAATGCAACTGTCCCTTTTCACGACACTTGTATTAAATATAGAACAAAACCAACACCAAAAAAGGTTACCTGCGCACTATCCCAAATCCCTATGCACATTTAAATACCAGGAGGTGTTAGTATCACTCCAATGATCATTACCTGTCCTGTCAAGGCCAACCTCTTAGGTGAGTCCTACAGCAAATGTCACATTGATCCTTTTAGCTAAAAGGCAAAATATTTAATGAGACATTTTTTATTTATTTATTAACCCCTGCACACTTATTAAACCTTAACACATAGCGGGGGCAGCAGTGTAACATGACCAGGTAAGCCCTGAGTTTAGGGCTTAATGCCCCCATTCTTTACACACAGCCTAAAATCTGAAAAATCTAAATACATTTCAGACGCTGTCCCCTCTTTTTTTTTCTATCAGTTTTGTTTACGTAAACCTGCAAGTTTTAATTAGAATTGCAGGTGAGAAAAATCACAGAAGCTCCTGTGAAACCTTTGGAAACTGCAAACTCTTCAGTTTCCAAAACACTGACGTACAATCGTTATTATAATTATGCAGAACTTTCCCCATAAACTTAAGGGGTTTTCTAAGCTCCATTACAAT
>OW240913.1:70500543-70609405 GCA_933207985.1 Pelobates cultripes | reverse complement strand
GAGACACAAATGTGAAGATGCATTTTTTGGGGAGGTGGGGGTCAAAATGCATGTTCACCTGTGTAGTCAAAAATCCTTGCACCGGCCCTGTCTGTCTGTACATCTATTTGTGTGTCAGTGTGTGTATCTGTCTGTACATATGTATGTGTGTCAGTGTGTGTATCTGTCTGAACCTCTGTATGTGTATCTCTTTGTTCATCTGTATGTGTATCTCTGTGCCTGTATCTGCATGTGTGTCAGTCTTTGTATCTGCATGTGTGTGTGTATAAGTGTGTTTGTACATTTGTATGTGTGCCAGTCTGTGTATCTGACTGTACGCCTGTATGTGTCAGTATTTTTATCTGTGCCAGTGTTTGTATATATGTATCTGCATGTGTGTGTGTCTATCAGTGTGTCTGTGCAACTGTATGTGTGCCAATGTTTGCATCTGTGTGCCTGTGTATCGGCATGTGTGCGTCTATCTGTACATTTGTATGTGTGTCAGTGTGTATATGTCTGTACATTTGTATGCGTCAGTATGTGTATCTGTGTGCCTGTATCAGCATGTATGTCAATGTCTGTACATCTGTATGTGTGTCAGTGTGTGTATCTGTCTGTACATCGATATGTGTGTCAGTGTGTGTATTTGTATGTATGTCAGTGAGTGTATCCTTCTGTATATATGTATGTGTGTATCTGTTTGTACATCTGTCTGTGCAACAGTATGTGTGTCAGTGTTTGCATCTGTGTGTCTGTATCTGTGTCAGTGTTTGTATCAGCGTGTCTGTGCTTCTGCATGCGTGTTAGTATTTGCATCTATGTGTCTGTATCTGTATCTGTGTCCCTGTTTGTATCTGTGTGTCTGTATTTGTATGTGCCAGTGTTTGTATCTGTGTATCTATGTATCTGTGTATCTATGTATCTGCATGTGTGTTTGTCTCTATGTGTATCTGTGTGAGTGTGTCATTGTTTGGATCTGTGTGTCTGTACTTCCGTATGTATATCAGTGTTTGTATCTGTGTGCCTGCATCTGCATGTGTACCAGTGTTTGTTTTTGTGTTAGTGTTTGTATCTGTGTCTTTGAGTGTCTGTATCTGTATGTATGTCATTCTTTGTATATGAGTCTCTGCATCATCATGCATGTCAGTGTGTTTATCTGTATGTGCATCAGTGTTTGTATCTGTGTATCTGCAGGTGCGTCAGTGTATGTCTGCATGTCTATCTGAGGGAGCATGGAGAAGCAGGGCGGGGGGCTGGGGCAGAAGAGCAGCAGGGGAGCCTGGGCAGAGGAAAAACAAGGGGAGCTTGGTACAGAAAATGAGCAGGGGGACCTTGGGGGCAGAGCAGGGGGAGCCTGGTGCAGAGATGGAGCAGGAGGAGCATGGGGCAATAGAGGAATATGCCTGAGGCATATGAGAAACAGGGGAGCTTAGTACAGAAAATGAGCAGTGGGACCCTGCTGCAGAGGAGGAGCCTGGAGCAGAGTAGAAGCAGGGGGAGCCTGGGGTAGAGGAGGAGCAGGGGTGCCAGGTGCAGAAGAGATGCAGAGGGAGCATGGTGCAGAGGAGGAGCAAGGGAACCCTGGAGCAGAGAGGGAGCCTTGTGCAGAGGAGGAGCAGGGGGAGCCTGGAGAAAAAGAGGAACAGGAGGGTCCTGGGGCAGAATAGGAGCAGGGGGAGCCTGTGGCAGAAAAGGAGTGGGGGAACCCGGGGCAGACGAGGAACCTGGGGAAGAAGAGGAGCAGGGGGAGCCTGGGGCAGAAGATTGGCATGGGGAGCCTGGGGCAGAGAAGGAACAGGGGGGAGCCTGGGGCAGAGAAGGAGCAGGGGGAGCCTGGAGCAGAGATGGAGCGGGGGGGTGTCTGGGGGAGAGGAGGAGCAGGGAGAGCCTAAGAGGAACAGCAGGGGGAACCTGGTGCAAAGGAGGTGCAGGGAGAGCATGGTGCTGAGGAGAAGCAGAGGGAGCCTGATGCAGATGAGAAGCAGAAGGAGCCTGGTGCAGAGGAGAAGCAGGGGGAGCCTCGTGCAGAGATGTAGGAAGGGGACCCTGGAGCAGAGAGGGAGCCTGGAGCAGAGAGGGAGCGTGGAGCAGAGGAAAAACAGGGGAAGCTTGGCACAGAGGAGAAGCAGAGGGAGCATGGGGCAGAAGAGAAGCAGGGGGAGCCTCGGGCAGAAGAGGAGCAGGGGGAGCCTAAGAGGAGAAGCAGAGAGAGCCTGGTGCAGAGGAGAAGCAGGGGGAATCTGTTGCAGAGGAGGAGCAGGGAGAGCCTGATGCAGATGAGAAGCAGGGGGAGCCTGGTGCAGAGGAGTAGCAAGGGACCCTGGAGCAGAGAGGGAGCCTGGAGCAGAGGAAGTGTCCACCTTTCATCCACCTCCCAGGAGTGTCCACCTTTCATCCACCTCTAGCAGCAGCAGGTCCTCTGTTCTCGCAATCCATGAGAGCGTTGCCACGGGTTGCTATGGCAACCTGCAACCTGCTGCAACGCTCTCGCAGATCGCGAGAATAGAGTACCTGCTGCTGCTGGATCTGAAACAAGCGTGGAGACTCCTGTAAGCGGCCTGGTCCCTGTCAAAGTGCTTACCAGGTACCCCCCCAAGTGAGAGGAACCCGGGGCGCACCGCCCCCTCTGCCTCCCCCCTTAGTACTCCACTGCATCTGCCCACACTAGATAGCGCTAGGAATTTCCCTGGCATACCCAATTAAACACTTGGGCATTCGCTATTGGAATTTCGTCTATTCATTCATCAGAAAGACGAATGAATTAATAGAAATTTCAGACGTAAAAATGTTGAATGTTGGTGTTTGTTTGTTTGTTCGTTTAGTTTATTACAAGGAAGGAGCTACCGGCTGACAGCTCCCTCCTTGTAATATGTAAAAATAGAAAAGGCAGGGAGCAGTGCTCCCCGCCACTTCTTAGGCCTCCCCCATTTCCTGCCTCACTCTATTAACATAAGAGAGATTGAGATGGCCGAGTAGGCTACTCACTGTTGTAAAAATAATTTTTAAAAAGCCCACAACCCCCTTCTAATAAATGGCCCCATGGTGGGGCATCTATTAACTAGCGGGGGGGGGCATAGTGTCCCCCTCCGAGCCCCCACCCATGCCCCGCGAGTGGGGGCTATACAACGAAATAAGGGACAATGGGTCCCCCTTGGCCCCCACCTACTAGCGGCGAGTGGGTGGCCCTAAATGACAATAAGGGGCAGACCTATTGTCCCTTCACGGCCCCACCCATGAGCGGCCGGTGGGGGCCCTAAAAGACAATGGGGGGGACCTATGGTTTCCCCAGCCATGGGCGACATGTGGGGGCTAAATGAAAAAATATCCCCCCTTCCCAGGTGACAATAGGTCCCCCCATTGTCATTTAGAGCCTCCACCTGATGCTCATTAGTGTGGACCGGGGGGAGGACAATAGGTCTCCGCCCCCATTGTTTTTAGGGCCACCAGCCGCTGCTCATGGGTGGGGTCTAGGGGGGGGGAACAATAGCCCCCCCAGATTGTCTTTTAGGGCCCCCACCCACACCCATGAGCTTATGAATTGAATTGACAACATTTACTTTATGAAATTTGAAAACAGATATTTGATTGTATCTTCAATTAAAGGAGTCCCTGGTGTGGCAGGCATTTCCTCTAATATTATTCTGACCCAATATAAAGGTTCATAAATGTTAATCCTATACAAGTAGAGACTGTAGCCGTATTAGTCCAGTGATGTAGATGTAAAAAAAACAGATAAAATTTGTATCTTGTAATACCTTTTTTATTGGACTAACAGAATTTTTTAATGACAAGCTTTCGGGAGAACCTCCCTTTCTCAAGTCTGAAGCATTTCTGAGCAAGACAACACATAGAATTCAAAGTTAAGTTGTGACACAGGGGTTAAAGCGACATGAGTGCAGATAAGACAGGTTTGTTTGAAAATAGACACCATTTTTGCAGATGCACAATGAATGTGTCCTATTAGTTTCTGTGTTATCTTCCATTTTATTCCACTGCAGTTTCCAAACAGTAAAAGCTTTACCTTAAGACCTTACTTCTTGACCCAGAATTCATATACCTTGCTATACAGATTCATGCCTTATTAACTTTGACCGACTGTCTGGCTATTGATTCTGGGCTTTGGCTCATGAACTGGCTTTGTATTCCCTTGAACGGTCTCTCTGGATATTGAGTCTCGGCTTTGGATCCACAGATTCACTTTGTATTCACTTGGCTTTGTATTCCTTCAGACTGTCTATCTGGTTATTGAATCAAGGCATTGGCTCTTGGATTGGCATTATATCCTCACAAACCCTACATTAAAGGACCACTATAGTGCCAGGAAAACATACTCGTTTTCCTGGCACTATAGTGCCCTGAGGGTGCCCCCACCCTCAGGGTCCACCTCCCGCCCGGCTCTGGAAAGGGGAAAAGTGGTAAAACTTACCTTTTTCCAGCGCTGGGCGGGGAGCTCTCCTCCTCCTCTCCGCCTCTGATCCGCCCCGTCGGCTGAATGCGCACGCGCGGCAAGAGCTGCGCGTGCATTCAGCCAGTCGCATAGGAAAGCATTATCAATGCTTTCCTATGGACGCTTGCGTGCTCTCACTGTGATTTTCACAGTGAGAATCACGCAAGCGCCTCTAGCGGCTGTCAATGAGACAGCCGCTAGAGGCTTTGGGGGAAGGCTTAACCCATTGATAAACATAGCAGTTTCTCTGAAACTTCTATGTTTATAAAACAATGGGTTAACCCTAGCTGGACCTGGCACCCAGACCACTTCATTAAGCTGAAGTGGTCTGGGTGCCTAGAGTGGTCCTTTAAGGAAAGCGACCGTACTCTGGAAACACACAAATGATAACTTAATCTACTAATTCTATGGAGTATATTGTTTCCTTTATTGATACAACTAACAAAGAGTGTATTAATTATTGTGTTCTGCTCCCTGTTTACGAATTATTACCTTACCTGTTGTGTACTGTGTAGTTTGAATATATAAACTTGACCTTAAGTTTTTTGTATTTTTTTGCTTTATATTCTATTTTGTTTGATATGCCAATCTTGTCTCTAAAGTCATTTCTTTCTTTATTACTGTGAATTAATAAACAAGAACTGAAATTACAATACTTAAAGGACCACTTTAGGCACTCAGACCACCTCAGCTCAATGATTTGGTCAGGATGCCAGGTCCCCCTAGTTTTAACCCTGCATCTGAAAACATAGCAGTTTCAGAGAAACTGCTATGTTTACATTGATGGTTAATCCACCCTCTAGTGTCTGTCTCCCTGACAGCCACTAGAGGCCACTTCCGTGATCCTCAATGTGAAAATCGCATTGAACTCATGCTGGAAGTCCATAGGAAAGCATTGAGTAATGCTTTCCTATTGGCCGTTTGTCAGGAAACTGACAGGGATCCAATACGCAGAGTGCGCACAGAAGGAGGTACGTATACCGGACCTTAGAATGGCCGGACTAACGTAAGGACAAGCAAGAATAGTCAAAAGGTAAGCCGAGGTCAAGGGAGCCGGAGGACAGGTAAGCGAGATACAAGCCGAGTCAAAGGAGAGGAGAGGACAACAGGACAAAAGACAAGCAAGGGTCAAAACCGGAAACACAAGATAAAGAACGCGCTGAGTGACTAGCAAGCTAGAACCACGACAGGGCAATGAGCAGTAGTAAAGGTTTCCTTTAAATACCCTGTACCTAAATAGAGACCACGCCCCCAAAAGGTCCGGAATAGCGGTTCCCGGCACTTTAAGCAAATGCCGACGTCATGACGTCGACGCTAGCCGTCGCGTCATAAAAGGGGGAGGAGCTAGCGCGGCCGGCGCGAAAACGGCCGGAATATGCCGAAATGCTAGGGAAGGGAGCCCCTAAGCAGAGAGGATGTCCTCCCTGGATACATCACCAACAGGTACCCTGACAGTACCCCCCCTTCTAGAAACGCCCACCGGGCGGATGGGACCTGGCTTAGAAGGAAAACGAACGTGGAAGGCCCGAAGAAGACGAGGAGCATGCACGTCTATACCATGAACCCAAGACCTCTCTTCAGGACCATAACCTTTCCAGTCTATGAGGTATTGCAGCTTCCCCCTAGAAATACGAGAATCAAGGATGGACTTGATGATATATTCCTCCTGACCATCCACACGGACCGAGGATGGAGGAGCAGAGCGGGAGGAAAATCTGTTACAAACAAGAGGTTTCAATAACGACACATGAAAAGAGTTAGGGATGCGTAGAGTAGGAGGTAGATCCAGCAAATAAGAAACCGGGTTGATCCTCCTCAGTACCCTGTAAGGACCAATGTAACGAGGAGCAAACTTCAAGGAAGGAACTTTCAGGCGAATGTGTCTGGTACACAACCAGACCCTATCACCCGGAGAAAAAATAGGAGCAGGACGCCTACGCCTATCAGCATGTGACTTAAACACCGCGGAACTACGTTCAAGAATTTGTCGAGTCTGATCCCACAACTTTCTCAGGTTGGCTATATGAATATCAACCGACGGTATACCCTGGGAAGGAGACACCGACGGAAGAACAGTAGGGTTAAAGCCATAGTTCAAGAAAAAGGGGCTATTACGAGTGGAACCACAAACAAGGTTGTTGTGAGCAAACTCCGCCCAAGGAATCAGACCGACCCAGTCATCCTGGTGTTCAGAAACAAAACAACGTAGATATTGCTCAATTTTTTTGGTTAGTGCGTTCGGCTGCTCCGTTAGATTGGGGATGATAGGCCGAAGAAAAATTCAGTTTGATGCCCAACTGTGAACAGAAGGATCTCCAAAAACGGGAAATAAATTGGGAACCCCTGTCTGACACAATCTCATTGGGAATACCATGTAAGCGGAAAATTTCTCTAGCAAATATCACGGCCAGTTCGGGGGAGGACGGAAGTTTAGGCAAGGGAACGAAATGAGCCATTTTAGTAAACCTGTCAAGGACCGTGAGGATAACTGTATGCCTATTGGAAGCTGGTAGATCAACAATAAAATCCATAGCCAAACAAGCCCAAGGTTTGTTGGGAACGACTAAGGGCTGCAATAAACCACAAGGGAGATCCCGCGGAAGTTTATTCCTGACACAAACATTGCAAGCCTTGACAAAGTCTTCCACATCCCTACGTAAACCGGGCCACCAGAAGTCTTTGGAGATCAGGCAGTAAGTTTTGTGGATGCCGGGGTGACCAGCGATCTTGCTATCGTGGAAACAGCGAATAATGTCCACTTGGAATTTGGGAGACACGAACAAGCGGCCCACAGGAGTACGTTCGGGAGCAAGAGATTGTTCGTTCTGAATATCAGCGAGCAATGGAGAGTGTATTTTGACATTGGTGTTGGCGATAATATTGACTTCAGGAATAATAGGGAACAAAGTATCCTCTGTAGAGGTGGTAGGTTCGTGCTGACGTGACAAAGCGTCTGCCTTAGTGTTCTTAGAACCAGGCCTGTAAGTAAGCACATAATTAAAGTGTGTAAGGAACATAGACCAGCGTGCCTGCCTGGCAGATAATCTTTTGGCCTCCCCCATATACGATAAATTCTTGTGGTCAGTCAAGATAGTAACTGGGAGGACGGTGCCCTCTAACAAATGTCTCCATTCCTTTAATGCCATAATGATAGCTAAAAGTTCTCTATCACCAATGTCATATCTCCTTTCAGTGTGTGATAGTTTCTTGGAAAAAAAACCGCAAGGGTGCAGCGGCTTATCTAAACTTTGTCTTTGGGATAACACTGCGCCTATCCCTGTTTCAGACGCATCAACTTCAAGTAAAAAGGGTAGAGAGGTATCAGGATGAACTAATACAGGTGCTGAGGCAAAAGACTGTTTGAGCGTTTCGAAAGCAGATAAAGCCTCAGTAGACCAGGTTTTGGTATCGGCTCCTTGTTTGGTCATATTAGTGATAGGAGCGATAACAGAGGAGTACCCTTTAATAAAACATCTGTAATAATTAGAAAATCCAAGAAATCTTTGTATGGCTTTGAGTCCCTTAGGTAAAGGCCAAACTAAAATCGATTTTAGTTTGGTCGGGTCCATCATAAACCCGTCTTTGGAAATTACGTAACCTAAGAAAGTTACCTGAGACTGGTCAAAGCTACATTTTTCCAATTTACAATACAATCCATGTTGTAAAAGTTTCTGTAATACCTTTCTGACTTGTCTATGATGTGAATTAATGTCTCTAGAATGGATTAATATATCATCCAAATATACAATTACACATTCATGTTGGAATTCTCTAAGAACTTCATTGATCAAGTCTTGGAAGACGGCCGGGGCGTTACAAAGCCCAAACGGCATTACGGTATACTCATAATGCCCGTAACGGGTATTAAATGCTGTCATCCATTCATCTCCTTGTTTAATTCGCACTAAGTTATATGCTCCTCTTAAGTCAAGTTTAGTAAAAATAATCGAGCCCTTTAGTCTGTCAAGTTTGCATTAAACATTTTGTCTGGTGAAGAGGTTGAATAACTGCACATCTAATTGTCATGAATTGAAGATGCAATTGCAAATTATACTCTAAAATAGGCCAGCTCTGACATTAGCTGTCATGTTGCCTAGACCAAGCTTCCATTCTCAAGCCACCTCATGTTGTGACACTGTGCATCATTTCAGGGAATACATTTGTGACACTAGACACTTTGTTAGACCACTGTTTTATCCACAATAGCTTACTGCCTTTGGTGTCATCCATGTTAGTTTTCACTTGCACTTCCACATTATGACATCATAGCATAGTGATGGCCAACCCTGACACTACAAACTGCCCCCGGACCACACTTCCCATGACGCTCAGCTAGCCCCCAGAGTCTAAAAGCTAGCCGAGCATCATGCAAAATGCAGTCCAGAAACAATCCACGGTGTCAAGGTTAGCCATCATTGTCATAGCATCATGACGTCACCAACGAAGGTGGTGGGTTTAGAATGTCTGGTAGCCATTTTGGTATGCCCAAAACACAGTTAAACGTTTCTTACCTGCCATATTGTCAGGAAACTGACAGGGATCCAATACGCAGAGTGCGCACAGAAGGAGGTACGTATACCGGACCTTAGAATGGCCGGACTAACGTAAGGACAAGCAAGAATAGTCAAAAGGTAAGCCGAGGTCAAGGGAGCCGGAGGACAGGTAAGCGAGATACAAGCCGAGTCAAAGGAGAGGAGAGGACAACAGGACAAAAGACAAGCAAGGGTCAAAACCGGAAACACAAGATAAAGAACGCGCTGAGTGACTAGCAAGCTAGAACCACGACAGGGCAATGAGCAGTAGTAAAGGTTTCCTTTAAATACCCTGTACCTAAATAGAGACCACGCCCCCAAAAGGTCCGGAATAGCGGTTCCCGGCACTTTAAGCAAATGCCGACGTCATGACGTCGACGCTAGCCGTCGCGTCATAAAAGGGGGAGGAGCTAGCGCGGCCGGCGCGAAAACGGCCGGAATATGCCGAAATGCTAAGGGAAGGGAGCCCCTAAGCAGAGAGGATGTCCTCCCTGGATACATCACCAACAGGTACCCTGACACCGTTTGAATGTGCGCGCAGCTCTGGCCGCGCATGCGCATTTGGAGCTGACATCGGTAGGGGGAGGAGAGTTCATCAACGCCGAGGAAGCCCGGCGATGGATTAATGTAAGTGGCTGAAGGGGTTTTAACCCCCTTAGCCCAGCGGGAGGGGGGCTCCGAGGTAGGGGGTGGGGACACACCTAATAACCCTTTAGTGCCAGGAAAACTAGTTTGTTTTCCTGGCACTATAGTTATGCTTTAAGTGTTCCTGTTTCTAGGAGGATCATTCAAATCTGGAAACAATTCTGAAACCTATGTTCAAAAATATTAACTATGAAAAGAGTTATTTTTTCAATGTCTATTTGCCATTGCATGCAAGCATTCTATTCTGTCTGCTTGGGTTTAACAGTTGTCATAATATGATTTTGTGATTTTAAGTGCTTAGTGAATCTAGATTTCAAGACCCTTCTAGAGTCAAGAGTATTCTTCAGTGATTCTTCAAATGTTAGACTAGCCCTTTTAATGTGATATTTACTATAAAATGGCCTTAACTTATATAATCCACCAGCGACCCTGTTTACCACACAAGATGTTTGGGACTTTATGGGAGTATAACTCGAATATATCGCATCTTTAGGCAAACTTGGTGTGGTGGATACCACCAAAATCTTGTGTAAAAATCCACACTAAAGACTATAACACTACCCTGGCTCTCTGGTCCCCCTCCCCTCCATGTGGAATCAGCAGGCGCCTCTCTCTGTCCCGTTCTCAGCTACTACCACAAGCAGGAGTATCCAGAACTCTTCAGCTGGACTTATCTGTTTTTCCCCTGGAACGCCGGCTTAGCCACGAGTATCACCTTCGCCTGGTCATATTCCATCCTGGTCTTCACCCCTTTCCCAATGCCCAGTGAGAGTGCTCTTTGGAGGGAAGTTACAGTCCATCAGAAGGGATTATCACTACCTATGAGGCAAGTAGGGGCTCACCTACCCTAACCCACCAGAGACCCTGTTAAAGTACCGATAAATTACCATAATTGCCTGGAACTAATTTCAACTAGGAACAGGCTAGCGGTCGGGCTAAACTTTAACGGGGTGGTGTTTCCACTTACCTCCACGGATCAAGGCTCTAGTTGGACAGCTTGGACGCTCCATCTGGCACATAAGACTTGTGGAGATTGAGACTGTTTTCCATGTAATTTCTGTGTTTTTCTGTGTTTAGCTCTCTGTATCCAGGAGATAATTAATTTAGCGAGAGAAGACTAGATTATCTCCCAGACACAGAGGGGCCTGGACGGGGTCTGTATGTATTGAATGGAGACCCCATGCTGGAGTCTGTGCATAAAAGGCTTCATTCAGTACAATAAAACTAGTTGTTCTTCCCAGCATCATGTGTCGTCCGATGTCTGGGGAATGGAGTTATAATCATTGAAAGGTTCCTGTGCCAGTTGAGAAGAGAAACTAGCGGAGGTATCTAGTCGGGATACCAGAGGTCCGCAACACTTGGTACAAGCAAGACAGTCTCACCTTAATGTGTTTTTTTAACTTATTTCTTTATGGTTCACAAAGAACCTCTTCCTGGCAAGGTCATGCTTTTTTAGCATGGCCATCACTTTTTTTATTAGTGCAGCTAGCAAGTGTGGTTAGTCTGACTTAATTGTAAACCATTTTCTGCCCATGAAGGGAGATTTATATACTTACAACATATACCATAACAACAACAAAACGTACGCATAACATTCAATAAGCAAAACTATTCCTTTCTTACCACAGTCATTTTACACTAATACCAGTTTTCTTAAAAAGGGTGGCTTACCTCATTTACTATTGGACCAGTCTCAGTTAAGCTGCTCAGCTTCCAAGATATTGGAAACCCAGATGAGCTCCAGTTATTAAAGATTTGTCCATCACAAAGACAGAGGACCACCAGATTCTGTTAGAAACTATAGGCTTATATACTAAGTGAAGTGTTAATGCATAATATCAGAGGGGAGACGTAACAAAAAATTCTGATATTATGGTAAATGATAATAAATCATTTCTGATAAATAAATCAATAACAATAAGACGTGCACCTAAAATTAACCAATTCGATAACGGTATATTTTTTTGCAACAGCCTAAAGGTGTAATCTTTTTGAGGAACTGAGAAAGGTTCAGTTAGCAGGACAGAACTGGGGGGTGGAGGCTCAGATTTTCTCAGAGAGCAGGAGAGTACAGGTATTAGTGTGTTTGCTGTACAAATGATTTTGACAGCAAAGGGGGGTCATAGAAATGTTTCATTCGGCACCAGTGGAGGAAGAGCACTGGTGCCGAATAATGACAGCAATTTTGGAACTCGTTTTTTGAAGTAACTGTGTGCAAGAACTGAAGATATCCTTAAGCAGTAACATATTTCAGAAGTCCTTTTACATGAGCGACTCACTGAAAATGAACAGTTGTGTTTGCCAGAAGCATGTGGTTTACACAGAAACAAGACGATGAAGACAAATTTAAAAACCTATAGTTCAGTTTCTCACACAAACATTTACTGTATTGAAGGAGTTTCTTTTTCTCTTATTGTCAGGTAAAGGCGGTGCTGGGTAACTTGATATTTACTTTCTTCATAAATGCAGCCGATCCCTTCTTCACCTTCAGATAACTCTGGAAAGCCATCTACTCTGTCAACCGACAGCTGAAGATGCAAACATCTTGTAGTTTTGAAATAGTCACTGAGACAGTCCAAAGCTCTTATTATTGTTCATTAATGGCAAATAATAGAAAATCAATTGGCAAAATATATGTTTGGTGACACTTTTATTTATTACATGTGGCACAATTTTTCCATGGTCACATAATTAGCAATACCAGTCATAATGATAGATAAGCATTAACATATCAAATCATAGCAAAAGCAGAGTTACATTTCCAACTAGTGAAATGAAGGGAAAAGGCACATGAAAGAAGACAATACTTTGACTTTTAAGAAGAATGGCTGGAGGCCTATATGTAAGATCAAGTATTAAAGAACCAGTTTTATTGGCAGCCGGAAACAATGTGTCAAATGTTGTCTGTCATACATCGGTGGCCTGTCACTGCTGACTTGAATGTTGGACGTGCTTCCTCAATGCGAAAAACACATTTTTCTACCTATGTTGAAAGGAAAAAGGTTTTAATTAATCACAGTACAATCAATAGAATTGATTCATTTGAAATCCTTAAACACAAAACTATATGGTCTGAATGGATTAAGACTTTCAAATCGGGCTCTGAAATTTAACCCTGGCATTAATCCTTTTAAATGTCCATTAAATCATCAATACTGTTCGAAATTATCAGATCAGAATCATCTGATTGCCCTCTTATCTGGTAACATAATAAGTTAATACAACAAACTGAGTCTTCATAGCTGAAACCATTTTGTGAGTATGTGTTGACATGAATGTTTTGGTTTCAATGTTTGGATTCTGCATGGACAGTTTTTCTGCTCCTGTATAACTCCTTCTGGTAACAAATGTAATCTAATGCTTACTATAACCAATTCAAAGAGATTAAATTTTTATAGTGACTATAGTGTCCCTTTAATTATCAGCCTAAGCACAACTCACCCTGCTTGTGACTTACGCAGCCTTCCTAAATACTTCCTGTAAAGAGTCATCTAATGTTTACACTTCATTTATTGCAAACTCAATTTAATTAAAAAATCGCTTGCTCTGTTAATAGTATGCTAGAACCTGCAGGAACCTCCTATATGTAATTAAAGTTCAATTTACGGAGCAGGAGATAAAAGCTTTTAAAGTAAGTTACATCTGGTTGAAAATGAAAACATTTTGTTTTCATGCAGACTGTGTCAGCCACAGCCATTGGATGTGTGGCTAGGACTGCATAAACAGAAACAAATGTTATTAACTCCTAAATGGCAGAGAATTGCACAGTGACACTCCAGAGGCATGATCTACACACAAAAACTGCTCCCTTAAACTAAACTGGTTTTTGTGTGACATCAGTGTCCCTTTAATTAGAAATTTCAAAAAGGTTCAAGAAATATTAAAACTTTTTTTGTTTTTATACATTTCTTTATTTTAATTTCTTTTTAGTTATATAACAAATGGTGCTATGACACTTTTACTAGGAACATAATTATTTACCCATCCGTTGTTTACATTTTTATTTACTGAGTCTCTATCTGTCCCCATATTAGCATTTTAGAAATCTGTAAAAAAGTTTTTTTTTTACTTTTACAAATGTATTAATTTCCACACCATCTTCATTCTATGCAACATTTACATGACACCTGGTGCTATATACTTACTTCTTGCAAGTGCTCAATATTTGTTACTCTGGGAATATATTTATTTTACTTTTTTTGCCCCTTGTTCCTTCACCAACACTCCTTTCTATCTTTCCATTCACAATTAACATTTTTCATATGGCTCTCTGGCTTCTTTTCTTTTATTAGATCATGTAGTCTTTTACTGTCTTTAAACCCTTAAGGACTGAGCCAGTTGTACACGTTGTGATCAAAACAAAACGTAAACAAAACCTGGAATTTGCACTATATGTCTGTTCAGGCTTAATTCACCTCTTTCATATTATGTGCACCCACACTTATTATATACCATTTTATTCAGGGGAAACAGGGCTTTCATTTAACATCAAATATTTAGGTATGGAACATAATTTAATATAAATAAAATATTTTTAAAAATGGGAGAAAATAAGACATTTTTAACTTTTTAACTGTGAATGTCATAATACCGTTTGCTTTTACTGCAGTAAAATACACATATTTGTATTCAGCGATGGCTCACGTGTAAAACAGTACCCCCTATGTACAGGTTTTATGGTGTTATCGGAAGTTACAGGGTGAAATATAGCATGTTGCATTTTTCATTTTTTTTCACATTGAAATTCGCCAGATTGGTTACGTCACCTTTGAGACCACATGGTAGCCCTGGAATGAAAATTACCCCCATGATGGCATACCATTTACAATAGTAGACAACCCAAGGTATTGCAAATGGGGTATGTCCAGTCTTTTTTAGTACCCACTTGGTAACAAATACTGGCCAAATTTAGTGTTAATATTTATTTGTTTGTGTGTAAAAAATGCAAAAAACTAATTTAATAGCCAATTTTGGCCAGTGTTTGTGACTAAGTGTCTACTAAAAAAAGACTGGACATACCCCATTTGCAATACCTTGGGTTGTCTACTATTGCAAATGGTATGCCATCATGGGGGTAATTTTCATTCCTGGGCTACCATATGGTCTCAAAGGCAACGTAACCAATCTGGCGAATTTCAATGTGGAAAAACTGAAAAATTTAACATGCTGTATTTGACCCTGTAACTTCCCAAAAGTGTAATATGATGTCTCCCGATCCTTCATTGGCAATATATTCACATATTACACAGTTCATTCTTATGTATCCCCCTCTCTGTGAATACATACACACAAATACAAGTATACTAAAAAGACAAACGTATACACCTAACCATGTATATATATATATATATATTTATCTCTATATCCATATCAAAATATTATATGAAAAGAAAATGATACAAACAATTATCTAAAGATAACAGATTAAAGAATAATCCACGCCAACATTAAAGTAGTACCTTTGCATCACTTGGGCGATCAGTTTCACTGGGGGTCAGACAGTTCTCATTTTCACTGTTTTCATCTTTCAGACATCCAGTTGGAATCATAATTACCTTCAATTCATAATTGATCCTATCAGTGACCTTCAGGAAAATTAGTAAAATGATAAATTTACCAATATGACAAATAAAAAATAAAAAAATACATACAATTAAATAACTTATAAGGTTACCTGTACCTGTAATTATTATAAGGTTACCCGTACCTGCAATTAAGCATAAGGAAGTTCATTGCAATACACACTATGGAACCCATTTTCTAAACTGAGTTTTACTGGGGCGTTATGCTGCAATAAAGAGTTTGCAGTAACTGACATAACTTTGGCAATATTCTGATGAGGCAGCACCACCTGGTGGAGTTATGCTTCCTATAGCAGAGTCATTTATGTAGGAGTGATTTCTAAACCATTCCTAAAAAAAAACTGTCACGAGATGGTACTCCTCGTACGTGTTCCCTTAATTATACTTTGTCTTGTCTAATGTTTCCCTGCATTCGAATGGAATTGTTCCCTTCTGTTCGGTTACCGAACAGATTCTGTGTGGCCCCCCTTGTTAAAAACCTCATAATCACCGACCAATCCCTGGCTGTTAACCACAAAACAAGCATTCCCTGGGTAGCCGCCATTTATATATATGAACGCACGAGTGCAAACAAATGGTGGCCACTTTGTCTCCCGAATCGGGGCAGTGGTACATGGTCGTCAACGGCGTGGAACTGTTTTCGGCTACACGAGTTCGCAAACCCTGCTGAAACTTGTCGGGCAAAACTTTGCACGAACATAACTTTCGTTTTACCAAACCGATCTGAGTGCTTTTTTGGATATGTTGTGTGCTCAGATCGGGGCTATTCGGGAATATAATTTTCGTGGGGTTCCGATGCTGTTGTCAGGTATTTTTTGTTGACGCTCAGTTATCTCTCAATCACAATGGCTTGTGGGAAGGAAATCCCTGTGATTTTGTATCACAATGGCTTGCCTGGGAAGGACCTTACGAAGTTGTAGAAAGAAGGGGGCAGACCTCTTATTTAATTGCCAAGGGAGCCCAAGTTTAGACCCAACGCATATGTCACATAAATGCGCTTAAGGCGCACTTAGAATGTGCTGCAGATATCGCTGTCATTTGCATGCCATCCCATACCGAGTCAGGGGGCCGACCGATCCCAGACCTACTGCCTGAAACCTGGAATGGGAATGACCTCTTGCAGGTTCAACTAGGACCCCTACTTAGCCCTGAGGAGCAGTCCCAAATACAAGCTGTCCTGCAGCAACAACCCCACTGGTTCTCCACACGGCATGGTGCTACCACCTTAGCCCACCATGCGGTTGAGACCCCTGGTCAGGCTTCCCTCCGCCAAACCGCCTTTATGGTACCCGAGACTGTCAGAGGGCATATTCATCAAGAGCTCGACAAGATGCAAGCCCTCTGCATTATAGAACCTTCTTACAGCCCCTGGTCCTCTCGCAATGTGTTAGTGACCAAAAAGGATGGAACCACCCAGGTTCTGTGTCAATTATAGGCGGCTCAATAAGAAAACCACTACCGATGCCTATCCCATGCCCGGGCACATGGGCACACTGGTGCAAGAGTTCCGTGAGGCACTACGAGAAGAACTGGCTGGCCTATGTACTGACAAAGAAAACAACAATATATGTGAACACAACCCCAGTGAAAAAATATATATAATTTGAAGCAAACCGGGACTTCCCTTGTGTTAAGGTGAAGTATCCAGATGGATCCCCGAAGACTTCCTCTTGTCTTCAATAGATATATAGAAATAGAATAGGGGACAATCTGCTAAATACAAAAATAAACAAACATAGCGTACAACTGTGTGGGGACTGGTACTGATATGCAATCACAATTGGTCACTCACAAATTTATGGAGTTAAAACAGCCTTGAATGGTATCTTTCAGTATCCAATATGTTGTCCCTCCTCACATATTCATCAGCGAATGGGTGTATATGTCTCAAAAGAAAAAAATTATACAGAAATGTAGTGCACTTCCACAGTATAATAAAAAAGTATTTTAATGACTTACATTTAAGTATAAAACAAACAGCATGTCACCATAAGACGTCCTAAGCGTTTCGTCCTAGGGTTGGACTTCCTCAGGGACTTGGTGAAATAAAGTGCAGTCAAAAGATAGCAGCAACAATAAAAATATCCCTCCCACAGTCCTTTATATACATCCCCATTTGATATTGAAAGTCTTTCAGCTGGTGTTCGATTTTCGTTTTGGCGGTATGGAATCGGATGACGTCATCGCGTACGCCGCGTGCGTTCCACCTTGCGTTTCACAGACCCGGAAGTGGGTCGCGATCGCTGATCTGTCTTCCTTGTTCTAATACACTGACTCAGGACATATATAGATGGATGGACAAAGCGGGAAGGGGGAGGGAAAAGCAATTAAAATAATTCTCTGGATGGCACTACAATAACAAAATAAAAAATCGGACAAATATGTATTCACAATACAATCTGTGGTTATGGACATATATATATACATCCCGTTTTTATAAAGTGCAAGTTACACAAAGCATACATTCTCTTACATATTTGACATATACAAACCATTCACACAATTTATGTGACACATATGGAGAATGTTTTTTTACACAAAGTGCATAGATGGTAATATAATTTAACATTTTATATAATTATAATGCAGTGAGCATTATATATACATGTGTATGAACAATAATATAGTTGGTGAAACCCATTTGCATTGCACTTTTGTCTCTTTCTTCTTAAAGGTAGATAGAATGAATTTATGTCTTTAAACAACAATAAAAATAAAATTAAAATAAAATTAAAATGAAAATGAAAATAAAAATAAAAAATGGAAAAAATTAAAAAATAATAATAAAAAATAAAAAAATAAAAATAAAATAAAAAATAAAAATAAAATAAAAAATAATAAATAAAAAATAAAATAAATAAATAAATATTTTTTATTATTCATGGAATTAATTTTTCATTCATTCCATTTTTTAATTTTTTTATTTTTTCCATTTTTTATTTTTATTTTCATTTTTATTTTATTTTTATTTTATTTTTATTTTTATTGTTGTTTAAAGACATAATTTCATTCTATCTACCTTTAAGAAGAAAGAGACAAAAGTGCAATGCAAATGGGTTTCACCAACTATATTATTGTTCATACACATGTATATATAATGCTCACTGCATTATAATTATATAAAATGTTAAATTATATTACCATCTATGCACTTTGTGTAAAAAAACATTCTCCATATGTGTCACATAAATTGTGTGAATGGTTTGTATATGTCAAATATGTAAGAGAATGTATGCTTTGTGTAACTTGCACTTTATAAAAACGGGATGTATATATATATGTCCATAACCACAGATTGTATTGTGAATACATATTTGTCCGATTTTTTATTTTGTTATTGTAGTGCCATCCAGAGAATTATTTTAATTGCTTTTCCCTCCCCCTTCCCGTTTTGTCCATCCATCTATATATGTCCTGAGTCAGTGTATTAGAACAAGGGAGACAGATCAGCGATCGCGACCCACGTGGCGTACGCGATGACGTCATCCGATTCCATACCGCCAAAACGAAAATCGAACACCAACTGAAAGACTTTCAATATCAAATGGGGATGTATATAAAGGACTGTGGGAGGGATATTTTTATTGTTGCTGCTATCTTTTGACTGCACTTTATTTCACCAAGTCCCTGAGGAAGTCCAACCCTAGGACGAAACGCGTAGGACGTCTTATGGTGACATGCTGTTTGTTTTGTGTCAATCATTTTTATTGAAGGTAAATTTTTTCAAAAATTCCGTAAGCATACGGTAAGTAAAACGGTAAATGGTACAAGACATAGATAAACGGGTAAGAGAACAATGCACATATTTTCTACTATCAAAATCTGTAAGTTGTATACGTGCGGACCCATGCCTTCGGTGTAGGTTCTGTGGAAGGTCAGTCAACCTTCGGTCAATACGACTAGTGGTTGCTGTGCTTTGTCTAACCCCGCGTCCACATGTGCACCCCTAGGTGCATGTAGAATGCTTAAGTGTCAACCCTTATAGGCGGTCAGTCATGTTAATCCCTCGGGACTTTTCGGCGTGTTGCGATCTAAATCTTCTCCCTCAGGGAGGGGGAGTGAAACTAGTTGCTCACTGGTATTTTGAGGTCAGCCTTGTACCCGTTGCCTCCTCCCTAGCCGTTATGTCTAGGAGGTTGACCCCCTTTTCGGCTGTGTCAGTATGGCCTGTCCGTGTCCTGTGTGTCGTCCGTGAACTTCGGGGTAGTGCGTCCGTCGGAGCATGTTCCAGTCGGGGCCTGTCAGCTTCAGGGTCTCCGTACTGGGTATAAGTTAAGAGATAGGACAGACAGAGGGAGAGAAAGAGAGGGAAAAAAAAACCCTACACCCCTCCCCCCCCCAAGTCGGTTCCGCTCCCCCGTAATTCATGCCACATCTCTCGAGGTATACTGCCTCCAAGGATACCACGTTAGGGCGCACTTATCCACGCGCTCTCGCAGAGAGGCCGTCAGGATCTCCATGTCGTAGATGGTCTCCACCTTGTCTATCCATTGTCTAAGTGTGGGAACTGATGGACCTTTCCAGTGCAGGGGAATAAGGGCCTTTGCTGCGTTTAATAGGTGTATTGTCAGGGACTTTTTATATGCCTGCGTTGGGGTGGGTGTATGATGTAGAAGCATTGGCAGTGGCTGTAGGGGGATGTCGTCCCCTGTGATCTCCTTGATCTTTGCCTTGATCATTTGCCAGTATGGTTTGATACTGGGGCATGACCACCAGATGTGTAGACTGGTGCCCCTTTCTAAGCCGCATCTCCAACAATCGCCTGTGTCCGTCCCCTGTATGTGTCTCAGTGAGTCTGGTGTTCTGTACCATCGTGTTAACAGTTTGTAGCTGGTTTCCTGGAATTTCGAGCTAATTGAGCATTTATGTGTGAGGAGGAATATTTTGTCCCATTCTTGGTCCGTCAGCTGTGTACCCGTCTCCTCCTCCCATCTGCTCGTGTAACCTAGTGGGCAACTATCCCCTGACTGCTGGAGCAGGGCATATAAGTATGATACCCCATGGGTTAAATGTCGTCTGTCTGTGCACAAGCGTTCAAATTCCGTAAGTGTACGGTGGAGTTGGGTTCTCCCCGTGATTTTGGCATAGTAGGACCTAACCTGGTGATAGTGGAATTTGTCGAGAATAGTAGGTTGCCCGTCTGACAATAAGTCCCCCAACGATTGAAGCGTTCCCCCCGGACTCCACTGGCGTACATAGAACCAATCTGTCCTTTGGAAATTGTGTAAAGCAGCCGGGTGAAGGCCACCCGCCACCCTCGGGTTGTGTGTAATAGGCGTAAGCGGGTTTGGGGAGGTGGTGAGTTGGTAGACATATCTTAGTCCGCACCACACCTTGAGAGTTGCGTCTATCACCGGGTTCTTTGTGTGCAGGTCGGTGTAGTTCCATGGATACCCATCTTTTGGCACTTGGCCGCGCATGCCAGTCTACTACCCTATGGAGGTGTGTGGCCCTATAGTACGAGATCACTGACGGTAGCCCCATCCCCCCGGCCGCTTTCGGTCTCTCTAGGATCGACCTACGGATGCGCGGCTGCCTGTTGTTCCACACAAACCTACGGATCGCTGTTGTTACCGAATTGAAGAACGTCTGGGGGATCCTGGTGGGTAGTGCCGCAAAGAGATATAACAGCCTGGGGAGAATGTTCATTTTGACCGCACTAATACGGCCAAACCAGGATACGTACCGCTGCGTCCACCGCTGAAGATCTTGTTGAATTGCGGAGAGGAGAGGGAGAAAATTTAGCTTGTATATCTGCGTCAGGTCCGCTGGCAGCCAAGTACCCAGGTACCTTAGTTTGGTTGTGCACCAGGAGAAGGCGAACTGGGAGCCCAGCTGACGGGCCCGCTCCTCTCCCTGCATTATCAGCATGGCTTCGGACTTTTCCACGTTGAGTTTTAGGTTGGATACCTGGTGATAGGTGTGGAACGCCTGTAAGAGGTTGGGCATGGAAATCCTGGGTTGTTCCAGGAAGAAGAGCATGTCGTCCGCATAGGCCGCCACTCTGTGCTCTTCAGACCCCACCTTCACCCCCGTTATGCCCCCGTCCTGTCTGACCGCCTCCAGAAATGGTTCAAGAGAGAGGGCAAACAGGAGAGGGGACAGGGGACAACCCTGCCGGGTCCCATTGCTAATCGGGAAGGGCTGCGTTAGGGCTCCGTTAATGCGGATCCGTGCCGTTGGAGAGGAGTATAACGCCGACACCCAAGCTCGTATAGTTGGACCAAACCCCATGTGTCGTAGGGTCTCGTCCAAATAGACCCAGTCCACCCTGTCAAACGCCTTTTCGGCGTCCGTAGAGAGGAGGACTGTGTCCCTTCCAGAGGTTCGTGCGCAATGTATGATGTTCAGGGCTCGTATCGTGTCATCCCTGGCCTCTCTGCCCGGAATAAAGCCCACCTGATCTGGGTGAATGAGATCCGGCAAGATCCGTGACACCCTCAAGGAGAGAGCTTTGGTGAATAGCTTCAGGTCCGCATTTAGCAATGAGATTGGTCTATAACTCGAGCAGTTTGATGGATCTTTCCCGTCTTTGGGGATAACCGTTACTATCGCTGCCAGGGAGTCCGTGGGGAACCGCCCCCCGTCCTGTAAGGAGTTCAGGCCTGCTAGAAGTCGGGGTAGTAGGGCGTCTCGGAAAGTTCTTAAATATGTGAGGGGGAGGCCGTCCGGCCCCGGGGCCCTGTGAGGTTTGGAGCGTTTCATGGCTGCGGCTAGTTCCTCTAAGGTTAGGGGCGCATCAATTTCCTCAGCGAGCTCCGGAGTGAGTTTGCGAGTCACATGTCGCGTTAGGTAGTCTGTGACTTTCCTACGGTGGTTTTGGGCTTCTGTCCCCTGAATTGGCCTAGCTTGGTTGTATAGGTCCCTATAGTAGGCCCTAAATGCTGACATAATGCCCTCTGGTAGTCTGGTGTGCTGTCTGTGTCCGGTACGTATCTGGTGAATATGTTGGGCTCTACGCTTCTCTCGGAGCACCTGTGCCAGGAGTCGGCCGCACTTATTCGAGTGCTCATAGAAGTGCCTAGCTGATTTCCGCATCGTGTGTAGTAATCCCTGGGATAAGTGTGCTTTGAGTGCCCTTCGTGTCTCTGTAAGTCGTAGGTATGTGTCGTCATCTAGGCTATGCTTATGTGTATTCTCTAGGTCTGCAATCCGTGCCGTGAGGTCCAATATTTGGCGAGCCCTGTCTTTCTTACGTTGCGTGCTGATAGATATAAAGTGACCTCTAATGACGCATTTGTGGGCTTCCCACAGCATCAGAGGGGGCATGTCGGGTGTGTCATTAGTGTCAAAGTATTGCGTAAGCATCTGTAGTGTCTTGGTGCGTATCTCGAGCTCTGTTAACATGGTTTCATTAAGCTTCCATTGGCGTTCGGTCGGTTTAAATAAAGGTGAGCTCATTACCACCGTGTTTGGGGCATGGTCGGACTGATTGATAATCCCTATGGAAGCGTCTCGGAGAAGCGCAAGGCTCTCCTGGGGCATGAAGATGTAGTCTATCCTACTATATTGCCTATATACTGACGAGTAATAGGAGAAATCTCTATCGTCCGGGTGGGCTACCCGCCAACAGTCGACCAACCCCATGCCAGTCAGTGCTCGTCGCATTGCGTGTAAGCCGTGCTCTGGGACAGTGCTGGTCCCTCTGGTGGTGTCCACCCGGGGGTCCAGAGGAACGTTAAGATCCCCTGCCAAAATCAGCAGGCCAGCCCTGAATTTTTCTAGTTTGGCCAGTGTTTTGGTAAAGAATTTATGCTGTCCGCGGTTAGGGCTATAAATGCTTGCAAAGGTGTAGGTGTGGTGTGCGATGGTGCCCTTCAAGAAGATGAACCTCCCCCCAGGGTCTGTCATGGTGTCTATGTGGTGGAACGGGACTATGCAGGAGAACAGAATTGCCACTCCCGTTTTCTTAGACTCTGGGTGATTGGCGTAGTACCCCTGTGGAAAGCGTCTATTCTCAATCTTCGGAGAGTCCTGACCCCTAAAGTGCGTCTCCTGCAAGAGCGCCACGGACACCTTTTCCGCCCATAACTGCCGCAATAGTTGGGACCGTTTCTCCGGGGTATTTAGGCCCCTCACGTTATTAGACCACACTTTGAGTTGTGCGGGGGCGAGACTCCCCCCGTCCCCTCGGGGTGGACGTCCCCCGCCCGCCTCTGTCTGGGAAGGCATTGTGTAGATGACTATACGTGGGCGCGGGGAGAAAAGGGAGGGTGGGGGAGAGATGCAGAGACAGAAAGGAGTGGGAAGGTAGGAGAAGAGAGGGGGGAAAAGAGAAGAAGAGGAAGAAGAAGAAGAAAAAAAAAAAAAAAAAAGGGGTTTGATAGCAACAATGAACCTTGGTCGGATAGAGTTGTTCGGCAGCTACTCGACTGTAGTCCTACCGAGCTCCGACTAGTTTGTACACCACGGGTCCGTTGCGTGGGGTGTGAGCGAGGTCGCCTGCGGCGCAGAACAACCTAGTGTGTGTGTCTGGTCCGAGTCCGTCTCCCGGTGCTCCCAACCCGCCAGTCCAAGTGTCGAGTTGTTCCCGTCTCGTGGCCTATCCGTGTATGGTGAGTCGGTCTTCTCGAGTTGCGCCCGTGTCCCCTGTCCTCCCTGAGCCTAGCCCTCGTGATGTGTGTGTGGTCTCCTTCTAGTCTCATTTGTCCGCCGTCAGCGTTCTACCCCTTGTCCCGCAGGGAGAGTATATGGACCGACCTACCCCCTCAACCCCCCCATCATCCAGATTCTCCGTCCTACCCTCTCCCGCCCTGCCAGATTATCCGTCTCCCCCCCCTCCGAGGACGCACGAGCCTTCTGGCCCTTCCTAGACTTTAGTAGTGCCACTTGTAAGTAATGCTGATTGGTTCCAGTGCCCTGTTTCGGCCTATGTACGAGTTCCTCCGTGCGCCCCCGGGTGCCCGGTCGTCCCCCCTCTCTACCCCTCTCGGCTCTGCAGGGGTCCGGGCGTAGACCTTTGGCCCTCGGACCCGGGAGGGTGTGACGGGTGCGCTTCCAGCCCCCCCCCCCGGGCACCGTCATGGCTCCCTGGCCCCGATGATTAACCCCTTAGGAGTCTCGCCCCACCTCCCCACAGGCCCCGTCCCCACTCCAGGTCCTGACAGGCTGTTAATAGCCAGGGCTATTGCTAATCATGGGGGGCCCAGCCGGACCCCCCCTGGCTCTGCCCTCTCCCTATGGCATGTCCAATAGAGCGGGTGCTCCTCTCGAACCCGCTCTGCACCTACTGAGGCCGTGTGAAGTGGTGGTGGCTAATTCCCTTCTATGCTTCCACTTTGCTGCCCCCACATTTCCCGTCCCCCACCCAAGTGCTGAGTTCCCGGGGGTACGGGTCTTAGAGTGAACATAGGGGAGTCCCAGGCCCGGGGAAAAGAACTGTACATACCCCGGTTGCTCAGTTTCATGTCCTCAGTTAATCCATGTTTGCCTACGGGCAGGTGTGCACCTTACCCACGGGGAAGGACGTGGGGGTCTCGGGGTTCCCGGTCCGCGCAAGAACCCCTCCAGGGGCGCGCCCTCGGGTGCATACAGACTTCCTACTCCTCCGCGGTGCTGGGCCCGCTCCGGTGCGTCGAGGAGCCCCGCGGGGCACCATCCGTCAGGTGTTCAGCTGGAACTGTAGGGCCCGTGGTTCTGGTCGGCGGGTTATCAAGGATCCAGTTAGGGACGGGAATCTCAGGGAGGCCCGCTGCTCGCAGAAATCTAGGCACGTCATTAGGCCAGCGGACCGCTAGCCAGCGGTTCTCAATTCTTGCCTGCAGGCTGAACGGGAATCCCCATTTGTAAGGAATCCGCTTCTGCTGTAGGAGGCCTGTGATGGGCTTCAGCGCTCGCCTGGCATCGAGGGTGAGGGGAGACAGGTCCTGGTATAGGGATACATGCGAGTCCATGCAGGTGATGGTGCGCAGTGCCCTGGCCGCTCTCATAATACTTTCCTTCAGTTGGAAGGATTGAAAACAGCACACCAAGTCCCTGGGGAGGCCATTTCTCCTTGGTGGTCGAAGCGCCCGGTGGGCACGCTCTAATCCAAAATCCGGCGGAGCTTCTTCCCCTAGTAGTTGTGTGAACAGGCCCTCCAGGACCTCTCTTGGGGTCTCTCCTTCCGACTCTGGCAGGCCTCTGACGCGGATATTGTTGCGCCGTCCGCGGTTCTCAAGGTCCTCCACCTAGCGTCTGAGCTCCAGGAGGAGGTTGCCCTGCCGCGTGGTAGCCAGATCTGTGGCCCGTTGGGATTGTTCTGACTGCAGCTGTTGGACCTCTAGGTCTCCCACCCGGTGTTCTAGGGCGGTGAGGTCACGCCGCACAGCAGCCACCTCCTCCCGGATAGACGCGCGGAGTTCTGCCACCAGCTCTTTCTTGTCTTGCCTGGAAAACATATTTGCCGAGATTGCCGCAAGTTCAGCTGACATCTGAATGAGGGCGTCTCTCCGTGGGGAGTCTTGTGTGGAGCTCGATCTGCTAAGTGTTCCTGGCGATCCAGGCGCCATTTTGTCTGGGCCTCGTGTGCCGGCCATACATTGTGGGGTGGACAGATACTCGTCCATCGGTCCCGATTGCTGCGACATGGCGGTAAGTTGTGGGCCCGGGGCAGTCCCCTTCCTCGGTTTACCCATTCGGACGGGAGTGGTAACGCTTTTAACACGGGCTATGGCAGGGTTGGGGCCCGGGAGCTCTCACTGCCTGCGTCCTACTCCATCGGCAGCCCAGCCACGCCCCCTCAGCTGTAGAGATTTTATTGCAGTTAACAAATCTTTTCAAAGTACAGGTCTGTATAAACTCTCTAGAATAAATAGTTTGCAATCTTCAATATCTGTACATATTTGTATCATATTGTATATAATCATAAATTGGTGTGAGCAAGTGTGGTAAATTACCAAACTCTATAAATTTTTATGTACGCATACACATATAAACTCTGGTCCGTCTACTTTAACAAATATTTATTCAGAGACAAAACAACAACAACATACAAATAATGACACACAATCTAACTAACTATACCACCAACAACAGCAACAACAACCTAACTAACAATAACAACTACATCTTATAAAATCCCACTCACAGATCACCATTATAGAAATTAGGCCGTGTCTGCTAAAGGGACTGCTCAGTAGCACAGCCAACAAGTAACAGGGAGGAATGGAGATAGGGGGAAGTTGTTACCTCTTTCCTGACTTGTAAAGGTATTGAATTACCCAATTACCATATCAAAAGGTAAAGTTTATCCCACTGTAAGAAAGGCATACATGAGCTTGGTCACATGATCCCTGGTCACCATATTAGTTTGATGACAGAATGTCACCACAGCAAGTACCTCTAAGTTAAAGGAACACAGCATTAAAGGACACTACAGGCACCCACACCACTTTATCCCACTGAAGTAGTTTGGATGCAATGTCCCTGTCCCCTTACTCTGCAATGTTAATTATTGCAGTTTCTGATCAACTGCAATAATTACATTGCAAGGTTGAGACTGCCCGTTAAGGCGCTTTCTGGTTGCTAGGCGCCTTTTGGTCGCCTAACTGACATTGGATGTCCTCATGCTGGATGAGGACATCCAGTGTCAAAAAAATCCTCACAGGAATGTATTGCGTGTTTTTTTTCTACGGGGAGTTTTTTCAACGTTGGGTGACGTTGGAGGGGGTGGAGTGTTGACCCAGCACAGAGGGAGATCTGGGCTAGAATTGGATTAGTACAGTAAGGGTTTATTAACCCTTCCACTGCTGGGGTGGGGGAAGGAGCTTTAGTGCTAGAAACACCATTTTTTAATCCTAGCACTATAGTATCCCATTAAGTAATAAAAAAAAACGCTTTCTAGCTACCTTATTCCCCTGGTACAAAGATCTCTGGAGGGAAGCATTGGGGATGCATTGCTTAAATGCATCTCTATAGGGAGTGTTCAGTATTGCAGCATCGCAACCAGGAAGGACCTTTAGTGGATGTCTGAATCACTGCCACTAGAGGTGGTCATAGGAGGCAATGTAAACACTGTATAGTCACACAAAAGGTAGTGTTTGCAGGGAGATTCTATTTGAACCAAAATCCCTACATTAAGCTGTAATGGTTCTGGGGCCTAGAGTGTCCCTTTAATCACAATAGTACAATACACCGGAGTATTGTCAATACAGATGATGCTGGTTGTTCTCACACAATCAACAATCAAACAAATGAAGCTTAAAACACAAATAAATGCTTGCATTAACACACCTGCAAGCCTGAAATAGTTAACACAGCGTTGTCAGAGTTACGTGCTCTTCATTTTGCCTCCATTTAATAACCTCTCCATCATTGGAATGTCCCTCCTGATCCTCCTCCCTTATTGGGCTTAATATGGTCAATAAATAAGCCTGGAAACATAGGTCGGAGGCTTAGCAAAGAAGTAACCATGGAGACCAGGGCTGTGAAGAAGCCACTTATCAATCCTTAACGAGAGGGCTTCCAAGTTGAACACAAATACTATGCTCCCAGCACCAATACATTGTCTCTATGATACTTCTTAGCAACAAGGAAGGCGGAGGGTGAATCTTTATTGAGTCTGAATCATAGCTGCGGGCTTTAATTCCTGCTTAATAGACAGCAATATAACAAATCTTAAAGGAGATGTTATTTACTAAAGTTTACACACATATACACTCTATCTATCTATCTATCTATCTATCTAGCTATCATCTATCTATCTATCTATCTCAGATACTAACTGCCAGACAGATATACATTAACACATACAGTATAATTCTCAATGCCACATATACTGACAAACATGCACACACATGACTTACAGCCATCCACAGGTATACATACACACCCCCATTGTCAGACTCACAAACACTACCAGACTCACACATATACACACTACTAGACACACATACACAAGCAGTGAGAGACAGAGACATGCACAAAAGCAAATATTTAAATTTAAGATGTTTTAGTCACCCTTTTTTTTGCCAACCTTTTGTCAGGTGGGTGACCTCCCTATGGTCCTGTGGGGATCCGATACAGACTGAGCACTGTGATGGGCAGTTTCTGTCTTCCTGTATGGCCTCCTCTGATAACTGGGAGGAAGAGAATGAAGCCCATGGATCAGCGCAGTCAGGGGAATGGGCCTTGACAGAGCCAAGGAGTAGGCAGGTGGAGTCTAAGATTTAGGGGTGGGTAATTAGTAATGGGTTGTAATAAGGGGTGGAGAAAGAGGGAGTATATTAAGCAGCCATTTTAGCAAGTGGCCATTTTAATCAGAATCTGCACTTACCTGTTAATTGTCTTGACAGGTCTGTGTGGTTTCTTTTCTTTTGCAGATGGCTTCGTTGGACGTGATCCTGGACGGAGTGAGAGCGGCTGTGCGAGACAAGGGGATGGCATGGCTTCAACGGCAGCTGGGGGATCCTGGGACCAGCAATAACCCCCCTGCGGCAGCGGAGCGGCGTCCGGTGAGGAGGGCGAGACCGCCCCAGCGGCTGAGTCCAGGCGTGATGCCCGCGACACGTCGGCGACGGAGCCAGTCGGCGGAGGCGGGCGGAGCCCTGGCTGTGGATGCCGGCAGGGAGGAGGCAGAGAAAACGCCGCCGGCACCATCTGTTCGACGCGGTGCCGGTCGGGCTAGGACGGCAGTCAGGCCGGTGGCGAAGGGCGGCGAAATTGGCGGCGGCCTCCAGGGTGGCCGGGACAGCGGATGCCTGTGGAGGAGAGGAAGGAGCCCAGTGGCGTCCCGGTGAGTCTGCCGCTGGTGTAACAACCGGACGGCAAGGGGGCAGGCAGGAGGATGTGGAAGGCGGGCAGACAGCTCCACTGGGGGCAGGGGGGGCTCCTAACAGTAGGGGCTCAGTGGGAACGGCCGGGGTTGGGGCCAGGCTGGACAGCAGGGGGTCAGCCGACCGGGTCACCCAGCTAGGACGCCAGAAGCAGGCCAGGGCGGCAGCGGAGGGGGACTCTGGCTACCAGGGACAGCGCAGGGACTCCCCTTTGGACAGGGTGGCATCACAGGGGGACCTGTTACAAGGGTCGGAGGTGGATTCGGAAGACGAGGTCAGGAGTGTACGGGGGGATCACGGGTGCACCTTCCAGGGGCGGCAAGGCGTCACAAACGACCCCAGGCCTGTAGCCAGCAGGGAGCGGCGCGGAGATAGCGCCAGGCAGGAAGGGACATGGAGCACCAGGGAGAGGAGCCCGTCGGCTGATAGGTGCAGTAGGCGGAGGTCAGCCTGTAGGGACAGGAGGAGGAAGGAACAGCGCAGCGCTTCTTGGTCCTCAGACGAGAGCTCCCAAGGACAGCGGTATGGCACCTACGGCCATGAGGGCCAGGCTACTAAGCGGGGCAGGTGTAGGAATGATGGAAGGGAGCGTGGGGAGGAAGGGCGGGTAGGTGGACGCACGAACAGACTACCCAGGTGTTCTTCTCCTTACAGGTCGCGGAGCGTTACACCAACGGTTCTGAGGCGGGATCAGGCGGTAAGGAGTCGGCGTCTCTTGGACACTCCGGAGCCGTGTGCGGCGGATGGAAGGAATACGACCCCGCGGCCCTCCGGGGGCTCTGGCGGTGAGTCATCTGGTACACCACACTCAGAATCACTGTTAAACTGCTTAAAGTCATTGTTAGATTCTTGGGTCAGCAGGGAGGGGGCTTCACCACAATTTTCGAGGGTGTGGGGTCCGGTGGCGGGTAATGTCTCCGCGGGACAGGCGATTGGGGCGGTGAGTGGTGACCCCGGGTTAGCCGCGTCTGGGTCAGTAGGGGGGCCGGGCGAAAAGACGGACTTATGCGGCGAGATTACCGACGCGGCGCGGCAAAATGTGCACGTTTCCTTCGCGGGCCCCTTAGGCTGTCATTTAAAGGCTGAGATGAAGGACAAGATTTGGAAAGGTGAGTTCGTGGAAGTTTTTTCCCTTCTCCCTCTGGAGGAGTTTCTTGACCTGAAAGAGGAGGACAAAAAGGACGCGAAAAAGGAGGAAGAGGAGAAAAAAACGTAGGTATAGGAAGATCCCCAAAACTTTTGCGAACTGGCTACGGGCTTTTTGTATATTGGCCAGTGTGCTCGGGGAAAAATTCCCCGACCGCTGCTCCCAACTTTTTTGTTATCTGGACGGGATTGGGGACGCATACCGAACGTACGGAGGAGTAGCGTGGTGGAAATACGATGAGCAATTCCGCCAAAGATTAGCAGCGAATCCGGGTATGAGGTGGGATCAAATGGACCTACCTCTATGGATGAAGCTGATGATGGCGCAGAAGGCTGCGCCCTTTCACGGGGTGGCCGTTGCGGTACACGGAGGAACGGCACCGGCCGGGCAAAAGAAGGGTTTCTGCTGGCTCTTCAACGAGGGCCAATGCAAGTGGGGTATGGCGTGCAGATTCAAGCACGAATGTTCCGGTTGCGGCGGTACCCATGGGGCTAACAGGTGCTTCAAGAGAGGTAAGCCGGCTACCGGGGGAGGTCTCGGCAGCGCGGCGGCCCCCGCAGCTACCGCTGGGGGCAACGCCGGTGAAGGTAGGCGAGATGCTGCCGTGGCTAAAGCGCTACGCTAACCGAGCGGACGCGGAGTTTTTGAGGAAGGGGTTTACAGAGGGGTTTACTATCCCATTTAAGGGGAGGGGACCGGGGACATTATGTGCGAATTTAAGATCAGTACGGGAGCATCCAAGGGTGGTTCGGGACAAATTGCTGACGGAGGTCAAGCTGGGTAGGATGGCGGGACCTTTTGTGGCCCCGCCACTGCAAAACTTGAGGGTATCCCCACTGGGGGTGGTCCCCAAGAAGGAGCCGGGCAAATTCCGTTTGATACACCATCTGTCTTACCCAAAGGGGGCGTCAGTCAACGATGACATTGACGCAGCCCTAAGCTTGGTCTCATATGCATCATTCGACCAGGCGGTCGAGTTGGTTCGGAGAGCCGGGCGGGGAGCGTTGATGGCGAAGGTTGACGTGGAAGCAGCTTTTAGGTTACTTCCTATTCACCCGGAATGTCACCATTTATTGGGGTGTTTTTTCGACGAGACCTATGTTTGCCCATGGGCTGTTCTATTTCTTGTTCGTACTTTGAAAAGTTCAGCTCCTTTTTCGAGTGGGTGGTGCGACATGAGTCAGCGGGGGGTGCAGTGGTGCACTACTTGGATGACTTTTTGTGCGTGGGGCCAGCGGGCTCCGACCGTTGTGGGCAAATCCTGCGGGTCTTGCAGTGGGTGGCGCACACCTTTGGGATCCCGTTGGCCGCAGACAAGACAGTAGGCCCGACGGAGTGCTTGAACTTTCTGGGGCTGGAAATCGACTCGGTAAAAGGGGAATGTCGGTTACCGGTGGATAAACTGTTGGCTCTCCGCCAGCGGGTGGGAGAAGTGCGGGGTTCAAGGAAAGTGACCTTAAGGGGCCTGCAGTCCCTATTAGGGAGCCTGAACTTCGCATGTAAAGTGATCCCTATGGGGAGGGTTTTTTGCAGGCAGTTGGCCCGAGCTACTTGTGGAGTGCGGTCTCTGGGTCACTACATTAGGGTCTCAGCTGATATGAGGGCAGACTTGGACGTTTGGATACGCTTTTTACGGGAGTTTAACGGCCGTGTTTATTTTAGGGATTCAGCAGCGATGTCGGGAGACATAGGTTTATTTACCGACGCCGCAGGGAGCGTGGGTTTTGGGGCGTACCTGGGGGGTAAATGGTGCGCGGAGGAGTGGCCTAGGTCTTGGAAGGAAAGCTCATTGATCAGGAATCTGGCCTTCCTGGAGTTCTTTCTGGTGGTGGTGGCAGTGGCCCTGTGGGGCGAGGAACAGGAAGGTGATTTTCCACTCAGATAATATGGCAGTGGTGCAAGCGATCAATGGTATGTCGGCTTCGTCGCTCCCCGTGGTACGGTTATTGAGACACTTAGTTCTTCTTTGTATGTCATGGAATATTGTTTTCAGGGCTAGGCATGTTCCGGGCTTGTTGAATGTTATTGCTGACGCACTGTCTCGTTCACAGTGGGAACGTTTTCGGGAGGCGGCTCCGGGAGCACGGGATACGGGTCAGGCATGCCCGGAAGAAATTTGGCAGCTCGGGACATCATGCTTGGGGATTTTGTAAGGAGTTCCCTAGCGCCAGGCACCTGGGCGGCATACACTAAAGTTTGGACGGAATGGGAGGAGATGGTTGGGCAGACGGGAGGGGAGTCCTCCGCAGCAGGTAGGTTTGATACACTGTTATGGTTGTTGTGTCGGTTACTGGCAGGCGGGGCCTCGCCCTCCCGGGTAGACCGTTATATGTCAGCGTTAGCGTTTTGGTTTAAGTTTAATGGATGGGAGGATCTTTTAGTGAAACAAGCTTTGCGTGGCTTCCGTAAAGGGAAGAGGGCCGTGGACACGAGACGGCCGGTGTCGTTTGCCATCTTGCGAGGGCTGGTGAGGGGGCTGCGCGATGTGTGCACTTCAACGTTTGAAGTGGTTTTGTTTTCAGTAGCTTTTGTCTGGGCCTTCTTCGGGGCGTTCCACATTGGTGAGCTAGTCAGCTCTAACAAGTCCGGAGTCAACGGGCTCAGGTTCGAGGACGTAGTCATTGGCCAGGACAAAAAAAATCGAGATTCAACTGCGACGCTCCAAGACGGATGTTTTCGGGAAAGGTAGGAAGGTAGTACTGTTCTCATTGCCTGGGTCCGAGGTCTGCCCGGTGGCGTGCGGGCATGAGTTCTTACGCATTCGCCCAGGTGAGTCGGGGTGTTTTTTCGTCCATGAGGACGGTTGGGCGCTGTCACGTTTTCAATTTGCCCGGGTATTTCGCATGGGGCTTCAGCAGTTGGGCTTACATCCTATGCAATTTGGCACACATTCATTTCGCATTGGAGCGGCAACGGAAGCTGCGCGACTGGGACTGGGGGACGAACGGATTAAACAGATAGGTAGGTGGGAGTCCATGCGGTTTCGTTCGTACGTGCGACCAGATGGGTTGGTATAACGTGGCCGTGGTAAGGTTGAGGGTTTTTTCTGTACATGCTCTGCAAGTTAATTGATTTTGTTTCTTCACAGGTTTGGTGACCTGGTTGGTGGGTCACTCTTATGTTTATTGGGCGCAGAAGAGGGCCGCAGTTCGGAGGAATGGAACGCAGCTGGGTTTTCTTCTGGAAACGGTGGAGTTACAGTGGTTTGGATTTCGTGGTTTCAGTTGGCAGAGCATTAGTGGAGAGATTTTTAGGAGGGTGTCAGGGGGGCTTCCCCTGACATAATACTTATTCATGGTGGGGGGAATGATTTGGGATTGATTCCTCAGAGGGAACTAATTAGGAGAATGAAGTGGGATCTGGATCGGCTGCGGGAGCTGGTGCCTGGCGTGGTGGTAGTATGGTCCGAGATGGTGCCGAGGTTTAATTGGAGACATGCCAGGGACTCAGCTGCCGTGGCGCGATGCCGGGGGAAGGTGAATAAAGCTATGTCAGTTTTCGTTCGGAGATCGGGCGGGGTCGCGGTGCGACATTGGGAATTAGAGGGTATGTTGCCTGGGTACTTTCGCAAGGATGGGGTGCACCTTTCCGAAGTGGGGTGCGATTTGCTAAATTTAGGTTTTCAAGAGGGCATAGCGAGGGCCCTATTCTTGTGTGGTGGGGGGCGCTCGAGACGTTAAGGTATCAAGTCTCGGGCTGTGGCGGGATAGGGCTAGGGTAATTGGGATGGAAGACGAGTATTAAGTGGCTAGGCTAAGGTTAGGCTGGATTAGGCCAGAGTGGTAAGTGGTCTGTTGGTTCGAGCTCATCGGTGGCTCCGAACCTGGTGGTGTAGGGGTGTCTCGGTACACCCCTACAGTTAAGAAAGTTATGGTTATGGGGCCTCTTTGGTAGGCCGTGTGTTATATATTATGTGTTATTTATATTGTTATATATTGTTTATGGTAGGGGGTCATTGCCAGGGGTAATGCTGTACGGAAGGGGGTGGTGGTAAATTATTATTATACGGCAATGACCTCAATTTGTTATCTTGTTTATGATTACAATAAAATAAAGCTGTGGACTTTTATATTTCCAACAGAAATTCGGTGTCTGTGTTTTTTGGGTGGGTTTTAAGGGAAAATGCCACAAGCCGAATAACGACTGTGCGCATGTCATGGTCATCCCATCCTCCCAGTGCGACTGTGCATGTGGAGAGGCTGTACCTTGTAAGTGGTCCATGCCATCACTGGATTCTTCATGTAGTCTGGTGCCCAGCCTGTCCATGTGGCATTACAGCTTGTGGACCCCAAAACATTGCCAGTCCCCTTAACAGATTATGAAATGTAGTCTCCTGATGGTTGGTCTGCCGCCCTGGTAGCCTCTGTCTAAAGGCAGTGTCTCCCATTCTGCCCCCAGCTCCATCTCCCTCTCTCCCCTCAGCTCTATATCCCTGTCTCTCCCCACTATATATATATAAATATCACTGTCTCCCCCAACTCCATCTCTCACTCTCCCTAGCGACATCTCCCTCTCTCCTCTCCTTCCCCTTCTCACCCCTTAGCTCCATCTCCTCTCATCGCTCAACTCCATATCCCTCTGTCCCCAGCTCAATCTCCTTATCTCCCCCCAGCTTCATCTCTCTCTCCCTCACCCAGCTCCATCTCTCTCCTAACTCCATCTCTCTTTCTGATATAATGCATATTTCACTGTGAAAGAGCTGGCCGGTGCAGGCTTTCAACAAACAGGCGGCTGCGAGCATGAGGCCATCAGCGGCCATGTAAATTAGAGAGGCAGCTATCATGATTTAGCATACCAGGATACTTGCCCTACAATCCAAAGCAGAAAAAGAAAACTTGCCAAGGTATTTAGAAAACCATGCAACAACTAAACACTTAAAAATAGAAGTCGGAACATATTTTGGAATCTAAATTTGTTTTTAGCTCCAAATTATATTCCTTGGTGCTTGGATGTTGCATGAACTATGGAACAGATTAACAAGCACCATTGAAACAAACTTGTCTTCCCTATATTTGGTACATTAATATTATATTAAATATTTTTATTCCATCAGTTTGCAGTAGGAACCCGTCCTTTTTCATGGATACATTTTACAATTATTATGAAAATCAGCCTTAATATCTAACCGCTCCAGCTAAGTTAGCAGGTCAGTCATTGTGCTGGTGTTTGGAGGGACATCTCTCTTTACTGACATCGTACATGTACAGTATTTGCCATGATGTGTTTCTCTTTTTGTAAAGATTATTCTAATAATGCCATTATTTTTTATGAGTATAAATCATGTGAAAATAATTTTCGCTAAATTGTGGGTGTACTTCCTGCGTGTGGGTGTGGTGACGCCTTTCCAAGCATGGTGAACTGAATGGGACAAAAAGAGTGATTAAGGAGCAAACGATGACGAGGCTTGTAATATTTTCAGTTTTCTTTAAAAAGTGACAAAATAAGTTTGTGATCCCTTTACATTCCTGCGTGACTGTGACCTGATCTTAATACAATGAAATATTATGTCATTTTTTTAATGCATTGCTCCAGAAATCATTGTTTTTGCTTGAAAAAGCATGGGAACCTTTAGCTATGCAGTGGCTCTGTCACCTTCTGGGGTCTGATGGTAACTTCTCTGCTTGTAGTGTGGTGGAAGGTGTATATTTTTTACCTGAAGCTGTCCCTTGCAGCTACTGTTTTTTTCTTCACAGCGCTCCCTAGGGGTGGCTGGGGAAATGACAAAATTTGACTGCTGTAGCTCCACCTTTTGTCAGGTTTTGTCAGGCGACAGAACAAATGCACAAGGCAAAGTAGACCATACTTTGTCATATAATTTTATTACTGTGTTGGAATTTCAGTGAAAATGTGACAGAGCAGCTTTAAGCAACTATTGGCACCTCTTGTAGCAACAATGACTTGCCTTCACCCAAACATTACCTGTGACTGATGATGAGTCTTGCACATACTGGTACTGTGTTGGTCCAGTACAAAATGCTGATGATTCACCGTTAAATAGCGGACACCAAACAGGCAAAGCACCATCTCACAATATACGAGCGGTGCTAGGGATGCTTTGTACTTGGTAATTTAGCCGTATATAAGACTGTAACGCTACCATAATGTGTACATTAACTATTCAACAAGGCGTTCTTTCTGTTTTCTTTTACTGTAACAGATATATTACCAATCATCATGTTTGTGACCATTGTGTATAAATTAACATCATGCTACCTGTTTTATCCTAAGGCTGTGTGTTGTTCTACCAGCAATCTCAACTCAAGCTTTTCGTCTTCCCGAGATCGGTAAAATGTTCACCAGTGATTTGGGCAAAAAAAATCTCTGCCCAAGGCTTGAAAACAAGAGCAAATCTCGAAAGATATATTTTGACTATAAAAAGAACTTTGATGGCTGAGTGCTTGACAAAGCTTTAGTCAAACGTAGGAAAAATACATAAAAAAAAAAAAAAAACAGTCATTTTACTAGGTTGGAATTTCAGTGAAATTTGAAAAAAAGTCTTCATGAGCATTTCAGAAAAATGTTATCCTTATGAAATGCTCGTTTTGAGGTATGAGGGGTTAACAGAGCCATTTTAAGAATTACTGCAACTAGCCTGCTATAGTTATTTTGGTGCTAGGGGTGTCCTGGCACTGTTCTCGTGTAATGGGGCAAACCTGTCCACAATGGTTTGTCTACTTACCTTGTTCCAATGAGCACCAAGTGTCCCCTGATAACATCTGAACTGCATCTGGCTTCCAATCCCGCTGGTCATTGATTGGCTGAGCGTTTCAACTGATTGCTCTTAGCCAATTAATGACCATCTGAGCATAGAAATATGCACAGAATTGACACCAACCAGCCTGGAACTTCTGGGAAGTGCTGTGCAGACTAATGAAGTTCCAATTATGATGCCAGAGGTGTATTTACACATTAAGCACCATAGGGATTCATTTGAGTATGTATAGTTTTTCATAGTGGAACGGTGCACATGAAGACTCAAGGCACCCTGATCATTTGAAATTAATAAATTCTTGAAGTAACCATTTCATATATATTAGGTGTTCATTCAGATACAGTGAATCTATATTTTGTTACATGTTTTTTTTTTTCATTATCATAGTGTTTTGTTTTGATCTCTGTTGCCATTGCATACTCCGAGCCCTGTTATATTTTTGCTTCTGTAAAATTACTGTGGAAAGGTAGCTGCATCAGCAGATGTGTGTGTTTTTTTGTGTGGAATAAGTGCAAGATTATTTGTTTAGTTTTCCGTGTTAACACTGGAACTGAACTGGGCACAGGTACTCTGTCTGAAACATTGATGAACAATGATAACACTCACTTAACGCATATAGAAACTTTCTGATAGTTCATTAAGATTGCTAACTCTATAAACATTTTCTTTTTACAAAGAAAATTGAGTGTGCACACACAGGTTGTGGAAAAATGGCGCTCTAGAATTGTGATATTGAAGTGAATTTAGCTGCTATACACTCTGTGGGTACTTCTAAAAACCCAACACACATAGAAATCACCAAAAAACAACAAGGAAAAATTTCAGATTTATCAGGTGTCTATCCCTTTAAACCCTCAATTTCCATGAGTGTAGCGCTTAAATATAACTTTAACAATTGTGAATATACATATGTAGTGCCTAAAAAGCACTTACCATCTATACAGTGCTTATATTTTCATGTATATAAAAAAGAAAAGAGATATATACAAATAATAGTGCAATATGTCTGAAAAATTTAGATTATACGTGTGAGTTGTAACGTAAATTAACTCACATTTTTTAGAGCCTTTTACAGTGATAAGGCTCTAAACTTCCAAGCGTCTGTGTCTTTTGGGTAGACCACACAACCCCTCTCTCTCAGTGAAGGAACGTCTGTTGCTCTCCAGAGTATATAAGATGAAACAGAGAAAGAAACGTCCAAACTAAATGTAGTATTTTAAAATACCAATGTGTATCAGTATAAATGAAATCCAGAAAAGTGCTCACCTTTTTTAGAGCCTTTTTAACTGGCTCTAAGTATATAGATTCAGTGTCAATTTGTAGGGTGACACTATCCCTTTCTTGAATCACTTTGTACAGGATGCAGGAAGTGAAGTATATAACAACTATGTTTATTATCAATATTAAAATGTATACAAACTATTATAAAAGCAAAAAAATTAATAAAAACATATATAAGTAATACTAATGTATTAAGTGGTCTAGCATAGGTCCACTTGCAGCCAAAACGCGTTTCACCGAAAATCGGCTTCCTCAGTCAGCTTCAGAGTGTCTTCTATCTTCTCTGCCTTTTAAATCTTAATTTTGCCCGCCAAAAATTCTCTTTTGCCGGTCCGTAGTGACTTGTTATGACGCGCCCAAAATGGCGTCGCGTCACTTCCGGTTTGTTCTTACTACATGCCCCATAGTTCTTTGTGTTCGTGGATGTCACTTCCGGTTGTAAAACGATATAATGATGGGTAATGTAGTCCTTGATACCGTCGTTTTCTTCAGTTCGTATCGGGCTCAAAAATAAAGAGCCGAAATGGCATAAAAAAGTATCAAAGAGCATGTATCAATATTCAATAATCCATATACAGATTTCCAAATTTAGACACTGTATGTCATATATCTTGTAAGCAATATATATTTTACACTTAATAAACATTTCATATTATATATTTCCTATTTCAGAAACATTTTTTAATTTTTAATTTTTTTTTATTTTAATTTTTTAATTTTTTATTTACATATTTTCAATTTTTATTATTAATCTTTTTTATTTATTATTCTTACAAGAAGAACTTTTTATAAACACTTTTTTCCTATTCTAAATTATTTTTAATAAGAGGACAAAATTCAATAACTGCAAGAGATATTAAAACCATTCAAATTTGATTTAATTTATTACAACTATGGGATCTATATATAAGTCTGTAATTCTAATTAAAAATGTTACAAATGAGATTCAGAGGTAACACTACTCCTAAACATTTATTGTATATAAGTTTAAGTCCAGAATAAAAAGTTTATCTAAAATATTTTCACTCCCCCCCCCTTCCATGTTTCTGAAATAAGAAATATATAATATGAAATGTTTATTAAGTGTAAAATATATATTGCTTAAAAGATATATGACATACAGTGTCTAAATTTGGAAATCTGTATATGGATTATTGAATATTGATACATGCTCTTTGATACTTTTTTATGCTGCACCACTTAATACATTAGTATTACTTATATATGTTTTTATTAATTTTTTTGCTTTTATAATAGTTTGTATACATTTTAATATTGATAATAAACATAGTTGTTATATACTTCACTTCCTGCATCCTGTACAAAGTGATTCAAGAAAGGGATAGTGTCACCCTACAAATTGACACTGAATCTATATACTTAGAGCCAGTTAAAAAGGCTCTAAAAAAGGTGAGCACTTTTCTGGATTTCATTTATACTGATACACATTGGTATTTTAAAATACTACATTTAGTTTGGACGTTTCTTTCTCTGTTTCATCTTATATACTCTGGAGAGCAACAGACGTTCCTTCACTGAGAGAGAGGGGTTGTGTGGTCTACCCAAAAGACACAGACGCTTGGAAGTTTAGAGCCTTATCACTGTAAAAGGCTCTAAAAAATGTGAGTTAATTTACGTTACAACTCACACGTATAATCTAAATTTTTCAGACATATTGCACTATTATTTGTATATATCTCTTTTCTTTTTTATATACATGAAAATATAAGCACTGTATAGATGGTAAGTGCTTTTTAGGCACTACATATGTATATTCACAATTGTTAAAGTTATATTTAAGGGCTACACTCATGGAAATTGAGGGTTTAAAGGGATAGACACCTGATAAATCTGAAATTTTTCCTTGTTGTTTTTTGGTGATTTTCTTTTTACAACATAATTATTCTGGAAGATTCTTTTCCAGCAAACGCGCATGTTTAGTGCAATGTAATGCTGCTCCCAAAAAAATGATAACATTTTGTTTCGCTTTAAAACTTTTAAGGACCCACTGTCCCCCCATCGATGATTTACACATTCAAACAATGTAGTAAATCTCTAGTGAGTGTTTATTATAGATTAGATACATCTATGTTTCAATAACTACATACACTCTGTAGTACTTGGGATGTGTGAATTGATTTAAAACTATTCAAAACAAACATCAGCAATAGAACCAAGTGATATTTTTCGTAATAGTTCAATTAAAAAGGTTTAACTGGTTTGCTTGTTTATTAGATATTAGCCCATTTAGGATACAGCTTCAGAAGCCTGTCTTGCACTTAAAGATGCAAGCAATTTTTGCATTTTCTTTGCTACTTGTGTTCAACTGCAATTTGCATTTTTCTTATAAAGTTTTGCTAATGCTTCTATATTTCAGTTCTTGGTAGTCTTGTCATTAAAAATATTTTGTGTTATCTTGTTTATTTCCTCCAAATCCCCTCCCGAGTCTCCTTCCCTCTTCCCCCCCCCACCACATCCATAGCTTACTGTTATTGTATATATTTATTTATCTATTTTACTTTATCCTTGTACTTTTTTTATTTGATTTTCCCTTTATCCTTTTCTTTTTTTCTCTCCCTTTTCTGTTTGCTTCTTTCTCTTGGAGAGAGTGAGAATCACTTATATCTAGTTTCATATCCTTATTTTGCACGTCTGTTTTTTTTATAGTTTTTTTTTTTCTACCATATACAGCAGTGGTCCCTCAGAAAAAGTCCTGGTTGGAGTCCACCCTGGTTGGCCAAAAGCCTTGAGAAAGTCTTGCTGAAGAAACCGGTCGGTATTCAAGCATCTTCAGTGATACCCTGCAGTCTAGACTGATAACTATTGAAGGAGAACCTACACCCTGCTGACTTTGGCAATATTTCACCAACCAGGGCGGACTCCAACCAGGAATTATGCTGAGGGACCATTGCTGTGTATGGTAGAAGGATCTTTGGACCTTCTGATGTTCCTTTTTTATTTTATGTTTGTGAGTGCAATATTATCCCCCCTTTTATTCCATTTGTGTGTGGTTTTACGCTATGTTGTTTTTCTATGTTTTTTATTCAAGTGATTAAATACCTGAAGAGGTTTATCTCTATCCTAAATGCTGTATTTATACTTTGAACAAGAAGTATATTCAAACGTATGTATACTAAGCTTTTAAATTTGGTGTGATCACACACTATATATTTGTTTATTACGGTGCACCACACTTTTTTTTGCTGTTTTGTTTAATATATTATGGTTGACAGAGCTAACCGGTGTGTGAGTGCAGTTGGGCTAAACACTAATATCTGTCTGTTAAGGAGTTAGAGGGGTGTTGCCAGGGAAGAATATTTAAATTTAGGACATTGAGAAGAGTAACGTATGTATCCAACATACATAAACGTGTTCATAGAAGATCGTAAAATAAATAGCATATCCAGGGAAATGAACAATTTAATGACATGATTTGTCTTTTTGCTCAATGTGTCATGATGAATTCTTGAAAGATCGGGGACAATTCACTAAAGTATGGTTCATTTTAAACGTACTGCTAACCAAGTGGTTAAGAGTTGGGCAGGGTATAGAGGGGTGCTGCCGGAAAAATATTTTTACCTGACTGACTAGCATTACCCCTCTTATGATTTTTAGCTGTTAATTTTTTTAAACTATTATTGGTGATAGCAAGTGAGGTCCCCTTTCATTCAATCAGATTGATGGGTTTAATTTACCTAAATAAGAAAAATATCAAAAATAAAAGAAATATTAACGTATGAAGAAAAAGAAATAAGCAATGCTTAGAGAATATTATTCTCCTATTTCTTCCTTCATAAAGTTAATTAGCGCTGGCAACACTTTTCTGGTGAGATGGAATTATATACCTTGGGGATAGATTACCTGTCCAAGGAGAAAGGAGTAAGGAATGTTTAAAGAATATTCCCTGCTTTAGTTCTCATTACATATGGATAACAGGTTATAATTAGCGAGGGTAACCATTTTCTGGTGAAATGGAAATTTATACCTGGGGGATCAATTATCTGTTCAATCTAATTTTTGTCTGGATTGGAGGAAATTTTCTTATAAGTTTGATTTAAACAGCATGGGTAAATCTTATGGTTATCACACTAGTTAACTGAGCTTGTGGATTATAAAATGAGGGACATACGGTTTAATGGGTAATTGATCATTTGACCTATCTTGTTAAATATTAAGGGAGAAATGAGTATCTGTAAGGATAAAATAATTTGTAAGTATAATTTAAGTCAATTCAATTCTAATCACTTTATCAAAGGTTCATAAAAAGGGAGTTTTGATTTATTGGCATTCAATCTCTTCCTTATTTCTCTCCTTCCACCCCCCCCCCCGGCTTCAAAAGGGTGTTTTTTTGTGGACACCAGGTAATTAGTGGTAAGAGGAGGGGTGAGGAGGTTTTCTGCCTCTCTTTCTACAAGTCCTTTATATGTTCCATGAAGGATTTGTTTCATTCATGTTGATAAAGTGTTAGGGTGAACGCGAAATGCGTCCAGTTCCCTTCTAGCCTTTATCACATTCCGTCCCCACTTCTTACAGGAGCAGGGATCCTACATTTTTAATTTTATATATATTTATTTGGCCCCCAGCAGAACCCCCATTTATGCATGTTCAGGTGAGTGCAGCCAACCCCACCTTGTTTCATATATATATATATATATATTTGGGAGTCTAGCCAACTCCTTGGTTTTGCACCCCTTCCTGTCACAGCTGCCTCATCACAGGGCCCTATTTAGCCTTGTACTGCAGAGAACCCAAGATGGAATTTTTTCCCCAAGTAAGTGGGTTAATCTCATAAGAGCAGACATTAGGCTGTTAGTGTAGGACCTGCCAAAGATGGGGTACATTGACGTTCTGGCAGGCTTATGCAATGTATGATCATATAATATAACTAAACCCCATTATTTTTGACTAGATTAGGTTTTTTTTAAAAACAAATAAAATCTTTCAACATTGAAGCTGATATTTAGTGGATAGGTGAGTTAGCTGGATCTTGTGTATTGCATAATTTGGCCCCCAGCAACACCCCATTTATGCATGTTCTGGTGAGTGCAGCCAACGCCCCCCCTGTTTCATATATATTTATTTGGGAGTCTAGCCAACTCCTTGGTGTTGCACCCCTCCCTGTCACAGGTGCCTCATCACAGGGCCCTATTTAGCCTTGTACTGCAGAGAACCCTAGATGGAATTTTTTCCCCAAGTAAGTGGGTTAATCTCATAAGAGCAGACATAGGGCTATTAGAGTAGGACCTGCCAAAGATGGGGTACACTGACATTGTGTTATGCAATGTATGATCATATAATGTAACTAAGCCCCCCATTATTTTTGCCTAGATTAGGTGTTTTTAAAAAAACAAAAAAAAAACTAATAAAATCTTTCAACATTGAAGCTGATGTTTAGTGGATAGGTGAGTGCGCTGGATCTTGTGTATTATATATATATATATATAAAAAAATGAATTTAAAAATAAATAAATTATTATTTCTTGTAGCATCTCTGATACAGAGTCTATCTGGAATCCCATGTCATGAGGTCTGTTTATATTGTCTTTTGTACCAAGTTGCACATTGCACAAGTAAATGAAGTACTTTTAATGATCCATCTCACAGGAATTATTCAGTTTTCTGATAGTGCGGTCTATTTGGTGATTTAATATGGAACTATGGAACCAGCACCGGATGCCTAACTAATGACCGTTCAGTAAGTAACCACTGTGTGTTCTGTGAATTAACCGTGATGATGATGAGGGTTACAGCACATAGATTATGCACAAATAAGTTTTTCTTTTTCTTTTGCGTTTGTGTCTTTTAAAAAAAAATATATATATATATATTTTTATATATATTGTTTTATGTATTCAGGAGCAATTCTCACCAGAGTAAAATAAAATTGAACACAGAAAACGGGAATAAACGTCCTATTCATGAAACTTTGTTACACTGGTATAGCAGTAATCAATTGGAGTTTAGTTTATTGTTGCCATTTACAAGAACTGCTTCAAAAATATCTGTCACCATGCTAAATAGTCATGTAAAACATTTGAAAAGATGTAAAAAAAATAAAAATAATCATAATCCTGTATAAAATTCTGTGTTTGCATGGCAAATGAGTTCCAGTTTGAGAATACAACAGACACGTATTCAATGTCAAAATTGCCTTTAGGCAACTGCTCATAGGCACCTGTCTACTAGAAGCACTCACCCTGACTTCAAATCTGCATTTTAACTGGAAATATTGTGATATACTTTTTAAGTTTGCTACTTGGTCATTTCCTCTTTTTTGGTGGAGGGAATGAGAGATGTTCCTCTCGAATTTCTAGGGTATCCTCCAAATAATACAAACAGTAACAGATTTGTGGGAGATAGGAAAGGGCACCAACAATTTTTGTTACTACAGGCTCCTGAGATGTAAACCCAGCCCTACACACATTATATTATTCTTGTTTTGTTTATCTAAAATTCACATTAACTAACACGTACCGTATGCACCAACCGCTCAGACACTATGGGGATCGCTAAAACTATTTAAAACATTTAATCACCAATACATGATTAATTTCTACAAAGGTACCTGTTAATTCATGTAGAGAGCTGCAAAAGTTGGGGCCCGATGTGATATTGTCCACATTCCGTTGAAGGTTACACTGGATGCCAAAATGCTAATTAAAAGATGGTTTCTCAAACACGTGGTGTCCAATTAATGCTGAAAAGTGATCTATTCCACAGTAGTTGTTTATATGTTATATGGATAATTGCACTTGTTTGGAATGGCATCCCATTAGCGTACGTTTCCATTTTAAGGCATTTAGTCCCTTCAGACATTTTAATGATGTCTAATGGCTCAGCACTTACCTAGAAATGTTATCCTTAGCTCACTGAATAGCTCAGATAATTTTATAGGGAGTGTTGCGTTTTAATGGGATTTTATAGCCCCTTGCTGCTTTTATTGTGTATATCATGGAAGAAAAAAAAAAACTAATTTGCACAAACAAACAATTAGAAGCATCTGTAATATCCTAGCACAGGCCTCTATTCAATAATTAAAGAATAAACATGTTCTCTCTCTACTAACCTTTAGACATTTATTCTTCAAATATCAGACGAGGAACCCTAAACTGGAACCGTATATCCCAGTATTGTATGATAAAAACTGTTACTATTTCTTTCTGGAATATGTAATTAGGAACTTAAAGCCTATTGCTCATCCAAGCGTGGTGTGCAACTACGATGTTTAGGACGTTACCTACACTATATGTTCTTTTCGCTAACTGTTATGTATGAGTTCATTATATATGACTCATAATGACAAAAAGCGTTTGACGATGAAGAAGTGGTTTATGCACAAAACAAGTTCAGCTAATTTAGTCCCTTCCTCCCCAGGTAAGTGATACTGATAAAGGATACTTTTTATATTAGATTTTCTTAGGAAATTATGTACGTTCAAGATTTTTTTCCCATTAGAATTTCCTTTTGTTAACTTGAGAAGTAACCTATGATGCTCAAAAGAGAGGTTCGCTTGTTTCAGCTGTTTAGTAATAGGCTAGGGAGATACATAGGATAGCTTAGGTTTCCAGGCCGCGGCAGAGCCATGAAGCCATAAAGCCATAATTTACGCAGATCCTTATTTAAATCAAAGGAAAGGCAATTCTGGCAGTTCAGTTTGTTGCCCATACTGCTTATATGTACATGCCCTGTGATGCGGACCCCATGTTCGGATGTTAAGTGTGGAACTTTACTCCCTGTTAAAGGGATTCTATATTGTAAGGGATACAAAGTTCCCCCTAGTAAATAACATTGCCAGAGTGACAAAAAAAACCATGAATAAATCACAAAAGGAGAGAGATTGGAGAAACCAGAAATCTAAAAGGGCAATGATGGTGGGGCAATAAAAAGCACAGTGAGACAAAATTGCAATTAGGTTAAAAAAAACAAAACAGAAAAAAAAGCTGTGGAAGGGAGACTAAAAGGCACAGTGTAGAGAGATAGAAGAGAAAGGGGCATATATGAGATTAGAGGTGTAATGGAAAATAGACATAAATATTAGAAACGGATGGAGTTTTTACATATAAAAAAAAAAAAGCTAAGGCATGCAAGAGTTAAACACACGGAGATAAAAAATAATAAAAAAAAAAAAGTATATCAGGGAAAAGGAAGGGGCCCAATTTGCATTTATACTTACTATATGTCATGGTGATTCTCCTCGCAAACAAATCCATCCACTGGGGTTTTATTGGATTTCAGAGCTCTATGTAACCTATATACATAATAATGGTGTTTGAATAACAGCCATGTATTCGCTGGTTTCGCAGCTCAGCACGGGGCGTAGCTGGATTTATTATGACACCGAGAAGTTACTTGCTAGGTCAAGATGATATTTAAACAGACCAACATGCCGAGCGTGTTACTGTGACCAGAATTACCCCGCATCTGATATAAAGTAACAAGCATTGCAGTAACAGGACAGGTAGTATTAGGAATGCCATGATCTATCTAAACATTGAGATCAAGCATTTAGTTTAATGTTCTGTGCATTCTAAGAATCTGAAAGGAGTTTATGTTCTACATAGCCTACTGTGAAATAAACATTATTCACCAGATATAAAAGCCACTGAGACTTTGAATGATGTTGCAGTAATGTATAAATTAACTTATTATTGCTTGGCCACTCACCTCAAACTACCCTGTTTCTGGCTGAGCAAAGGTCATTGCTGCAGAGTTTTGTCCATGCCAGATTGCCCAGAAGGTAGCATGAGCTAGGCCTAGAACTCCAACTCTGGCACTGAGGGAGCGTTGTTGTCTGTACCTTTATTGGGTGCAGATAATTTTAAGAGCTCCCACATGGTCTTGGCACATCTCCTTGACTGCTGCAGCCAGTTCTCTTAGTAATTTACTGAGCACCGGAACTGCGAGGGAGCTGTTAACAAGATCTGACACAGGTACAGAGCACAACGCTCTCCCACTAGGGATCCTGATTCCCAGCATGCTCACCACTTAACGATCAGTGATTATAGCCCCCTCCCACCAAAAGGTAAGAAGGAAGGGGGGTAAAGGAGAAAAATATGTGGTTTGGCTTTCCAATACACAAAACACAAACATCACACACAGTAATCAGCCACACTCAGACTCCCCTCCACACATAAAACAAAACCTCTTAAACACACAGAAAATTCAGTCACCAACATTTCAAATAACATTAAACCAACACACAATGTCATCTCCATCTCACTACTACATACAGCCTTCTCCACATACACAAAAATCAGCCACTACTCATGACACCCAGCCGCCTCTGATAACAGAACAGAGCCCATGACTCTAGCATCGTTTGATATTTTTAAATGGATTACTTACCATGGAAGGTCACTAGTGCAGTGGTATTATGAACAACAGTGAGCTCTTGTTGTTATGGTGCTTTGTGTATTCCTTTAAGGACATTGCAGGGGGGGTGGGGAAGGAGTAAATGGAGGGGAACTATGTTAGTAAGTAGTGAGGTTACACTTTTTTTCCGGCTTATGATTTTCATTTCTTTTCATTCCAACTAGCAAAGCAACTCAATTTGAGTTCCACTAGTTTAAATTTCATCTAGTACATCAGCCCCAATGTATATGTATATATTTATTTATCTTCATGAGTGGGAGCAGTGATTGGACTTTTTCTGACTCACACTAGCTCTCGTTATGTTGATATAAGTTAAAGCAGCTCTGTCACTGCCCTGAGTATGCAACAGGATCTAATTCCTGCACGTGCTCATGTTTGTTTGACAACAGTATTACACGGTCATGAGGAATCCTTAAAAGGACGTTCCATGACCATACTTGGCCAACTTGGGCCTGACCAGTACTTTGTGATGTGCTGGTCCTCTCAGCTGGTGCAGTCTACCATGTCTAGTAATCCACCAAAATTGTGCTGGGCAGACACGGCGCTCAAATGCAAAGAATGTTCACCCTTGAAAAATATCACAGCCCATGGTGACTAGTTAACTAAACTGAACAAAATGATAAATGCAACACTTTTGTTTTTTCCCCCATTTTTCATGAGCTGAACTCAAAGATCTAAGACTTTTTCTATGTACACAAAGGGCCTATTTCTCTCAAATATTGTTCACAAATCTATCTAAATCTGTGTTAGTGAGCACTTCTCCTTTGCCGAGATAATAAATCCACCTCACAGGTCTGGCATATCAGGATGCTGATTAGGCAGCATGATTATTGCACAGGTGTGCCTTAGGCTGGCCATAATAAAAGGCCACTCTAAAATGTGCAGTTTTACTGTATTGGTGGGGTCCGGGGGTGGGGGGTACGATAACCAGTCAATATCTGGTGTGACCACCATTTGCCTCACACAGTGCAACACATCTCCTTCGCATAGAGTTGATCAGGTTGTTGATCAATCGCTGTGTGAAGTTTCTGGATATTGGCAGGACCTGGAACACAGTGTCATATACGCCGATCCAGAGCATCCCAAACATGCTCAATGGGTGACATGTCCGGTGAGTATGCTGGCCATGCAGAACTGGGATGTTTTCAGCTTCCAGGAATTGTGTACAGATCCTTGCAACATGGGGCCGTGCATTATCATGCTGTAACATGAGGAGCCACAAGGGAGTTTATGAGGCACTTTGGAAACCGCACAAACAGAACAAGCCTGCACATATTCCTTAACATCCTTCCTGAGGGAATCCCACCAGAATGACCTCATGATAGCAGAAGTGGATTTATTAATACCTGGGTGACCAGCAGACACATTGTTGCGAAACACCTTCATGATATTAACCCTTTCCCCCAATGGAACAAACAGTTTGTCCTGAGGTTTACCGCAGGGTGCCTGAGACTGAGCCTCTATGATGGAGCCTAGCAGTGGAGAGGACAATGAAAGGACAGTGGATGCAATGATACATTCCGGGGGAATGATATGGGACGTTTCTTGCTCTAGTATAGCCTCAGTATCAAACTGCCTGGACAAGACGTCGACCTTGACATTTTTCGAACCAGGTCTGTAGGTGATAAGAAAATTAAAGCGAGAAAGAAATAGAGACCATCTAGCTTGTGTAGAAGATAATCGCTTAGCATCTCCTATAAGCCAGGTTTTTGTGATCAGTAATGATCAAAAGGGGGTCCTTGGAACCCTCTAGAAGATGTCGCCACTCCTTGAGAGCTAGAATAATGGCCAACAATTCTCTATTGCCAATATCGTAATTGCGCTCAGCAGGAGACAACTTTCTAGAAAAGTAACCACAAGGATGTAACGGAGTTTCCTGGCTCTCCCTCTGGGATAGAACTGCCCCTACCCCTGTCTCTGAAGCATCAACTTCCAGTATGAAATGCTTACTGGTGTCAGGATGTATCAATATGTCAGCGGAGGCAAACCGCTGTTTGAGAGTTTCAAAGGCTTCAATTGCCTCCTTAGACCATATCGTACTACTAGCCCCCTTCCGTGTCTTATTGGTGATGGGGCCTATTACCGAAGAAAATCCCTTTATAAATCTTCTGTAATAATTGGCCAAACCAATGAACCTTTGAATGGCTTTCAACCCAGTGGGTAAAGGCCACTGTAGAACAGACTCTAGTTTTTTAGGATCCATCTGAAACCCCGAGGCAGAAATATTATATCTTAAAAACTGTACTTCAGACTGGTCAAAGATACATTTTTCCAATTTACAATAAAGTTGGTTTTTTAATAAGGTTTGCAGAACTTAAAAAAGTTTAACGTGATCGTGGTGAAACTGGAGGTCAGGAGAATAAATAAGCATATCGTCCAGATAGACCAAGACAAACGAGTAAATGTAATCCGAGTACATCATTAATGAAATCTTGAAAAACCGCTGGAGCATTGCACAACCCGAATGGCATCACTAGATATTCATAGATATTCACTTCTGGTATTAAATGCAGTCTTCCACTCGTAGTTTTCCTTGATTCTCACTAAATTGTAAGCGCTTCTAAGGTCAAGTTTAGTAAACAGTTAAGCGCCCTGGAGTCTGTCAAATAATTCAGCAATAAGAGGAATGGGGTAGGCGTTCTTAATGGTGATTTTGTTCAATGCCCTGTAATCGATACATGGGCGCAACTCACCATCCTTTTTAGATACAAAAAAGAATCCTGCACCAGCAGGCGTGGATGATTTTCGTATATGGCCTTTATTCAATGAATCTTTAATATATTCCTCCATTACACTACTCTCCTGAGGAGATAGAGCATAGACTGCTCCCTTAGGTGGCATAGCACCTGCTAGTAAGTTAATGGAACAGTCATTTGGTCTGTGAGAAGGTAGAGTATTAGACTGAGTCTTGCTGAATACTTCTTTAATGTCTTGGTATTGTATAGGGATCTTGGGATTTTGAGGTGTACTAGTGGGTAATTCAATAGTGCCCACTCTTTTTGGTTACATGCAATATGCACCTTTCATTACAATCCTTACCCCATTCTAATATTTTCCCATTAGCCCAGTCAATATGAGGGTTATGATTGCTAAGCCATGGGTATCCTAATATAATAGGACAAGAAGGAGATGCAATCACCTGAAATGTAATCTCTTCCTTATGTAATGCACCAATGGAAATATTCATGGGTAAGGTTTCATGCATTATCAATGGTTGTGAGAGTGGTCTCCCATCAATAGCGTCAACAGCTAGGGGTGATAGTCTCTCTTTGATAGGTATAGTATTACCTTTGACAAATTGAACGTTGATGAAGTTTCCAGCAGCACCTGAATCCATCAGGGCTTTGCATGAAAAGTTATTTTTGTCAAAGGCAATAGAAATGTCAAGGAGAAACCTATTTTTATTCTTTTCAGAGGACGTTTCCATTACACCTAAGACCTGTCCCCTTAAGGTGCTTAGGTGCGGTAGTTTTCCGGACGTATGGGACAATTGTTTCTCATATGTCCCTTCCTACCGCAGTATAGACATAGGCCTTCTTTTCTCCTATATTGTCTTTCTGCTTCCGACAGTCTAGTGACCCCCAACTGCATAGGTTCGGGTTCGGACTGTACAGGAATTTCAGGGACAATAGGCCTGGAGAAATGGGGTGCTAAATGCATACTCATGCGTCTGGTCTTGTTTCCAGTAGCTTCTCTGGTTCTTAATCTATTATCAATCTGCATGACAAAAGGGATAAATTCATTAAGGTTTTTGGGTAAGTCTTTGGCGGCAATCTCATCTAGCATAGTTTCAGATAATCCCTTTTTAAATGAAGAGATTAACCCACTATTAGTCCAGTCTACCTCGGAAGCGAGGGTACGAAATTCTATGGCATATTCCGAGATAGACCGGTTCCCTTGTCTGATGTGCATCAGGGCAGTAGAGGCGTCATCCTCTCTGCCTAAAGGTTCAAACGTAAGTTTGAATTCCGTAAGGAACTCCTGGTAATTGTGTGCCACACTTCTATTACTCTCCCATAATGGATTGGCCCAAGCTAAAGCTTTACCTTTTAATTGATTCATTAGGTAACCAATTTTAGCTCTGTCTGTGGGAAAAGATCCCGGTGAGGCCTCAAAATGATACTCCATTTGGTTAATAAATCCCCGGCATTCTTGAATATTACCATCAAAATGAAGGGGGGGGGGAGATAGGGAGATAGTAGGTGCCGTGTGTACTATAGCTGGAGGTACACAAGGTGGAGGTGAGGTCGCAGGTTGCAGATGCGCTGTTCGGTTAAGAAGCGTACTGAAGGCCTGGGCAAATTGATCCATGCGGTGATCATTATCCTGCAGTTTCCTTTCACAAGCAGCTTTGTGCTTACACAATTCTACAGGATCTATGGCCCTGTCGTAATGTCAGGATTACAGAATGATCCAGCACATAGAATTGTGTAACACAGAGGACTGATGGGTAATGTATACCGGACTTTAGAATGGCCGGACTAACTTACCGAAGAATAGTCAGGAATAGCCGAGGTCAAGGGCAGGGCCGTCTTTAATAACGAATGGACCCTGGGCAAGTGTTTGCTTGGGCCCCCTGTGCCCTGCCGCTCTCGCCCCTCACTCCCTGGTATGCAATCACGGCATCCATCCCAACGCAGTGGCGGTACTAAAGTAGAATGAATTTTATTGGGACCCCCAATTGCAAGGTTGGACTAAAGGTAGAACCCCATCTGTCGTGCAACTCCAACAATGCTTTGACAGCTGGGACTCTACCAATTTCCCATGCTTGCAGGGTTGTATTTAGCACTGAGCCATGTTAGTATGTTTGAATGTAAGCATGTGTTTGTATGGAGTATGTTTGTGTGAATGTGTTTGTATGTGGTACTGGAGTTTGAATGCAAGTGTGCATTTATGTGTAGTGTTTGTTTTTGAATGTAGGAGTGTGCTTGTATGTAGTGTTGACGTTTCAATGCAGGAGTGTGTTTTATATGTAGTGTTGAAGTTTGAATGGAGGGGTGTATTTGTATTTAAAGTTGCGACTCAGATGCATAGGTACACACTCTGACGCACAAGCAGATACACAGATACATACACTGACTACATACAGATAAACAGGCACATACACTGACAGACACACTGACACAGGTACATATATTGACACACACCCAGACACATACACTGGTAGACGTACTGACAGACATACTGACACAGGCACATATACAGACATATACAGGGGGATTCCCTGGGGTCCAGTGGTGTTGCTGACCCCGGCGGGCGGGTGGCCGGTCGGGCAGGAAGGCGGGCGCGCGAGGGAGCACTCACTGCTTCCTCTTCAGCTCTCTCGCGCGCCGCGTAGGGATGCCGGCGCCGGAAGGCTCCGGCATCAGTGCGGTGCGCGAGGGAGCTGAAGAGGAAGCACTGAGTGCTCCCTCGCGCGCCCGCCTTCCTGCCCGACCGTCCACCCGCCCGCCGGGGTCAGCGGGGCCCACGGGGCAGGTGCCTCGGGCCCCCCAAGAGAAACTGGGCCCGGGGCAGCTGCCCCGTTTGCCCCGCGTTAAAGACGGCCCTGGTCAAGGGATACAGAAAGAGACACAACGATAAGGAAAAGCCTGGAGTCAGGGATGCCAGAAAACAGGGAAGTCAAAAACAATGCCAAATTCAAATAACCAGAAATACCAGAATCAATAACGCGCTCTCGGACAACCACAAGGGAAACCACGACAGGGCACTGAGTAGGATGAGTACTGGGCCTAAATACCCCTCCTCTAGATCTGATAGGCTGTAACCGGCCTTTGACCCCAAAGGCAGTTACCAGGTTTCCATTTGCATAATTGCTGCTCAGCATTAACCCTTCTGTGGATTTGGTTGCTGCTCGGCACAACTTTTCATGTGTGGACAGTAAATGCCATTAACCACATTTTTATAAGCGGATGCATTTTGTAATGGGCAAATGCAAATATTACAAGTTTTAGAATGAAATGTATTTCTTAAACTGTGTACTTTGTCTTTAAGAGATATTGCAAATTGACAAGGTGTTAGAAATTGAACATATTGTTTTTCATAGATGTTTCTTAAAGCAATAACCTCAGCGCATAATATGTTTGCGCCATTTTGTCCCAGACGAATTACAATAACGATTATGCATAAACAAGCTTCAAGGCTATACTCCGACTCTTTCAGTACACAATATACTGTTGTAACCCCAAGTTAATGGAACTTCCCCAAATCCGGGAATCTCCCACGACTGTGCACTTACGACTTAGTATAAACAACAGATAAGCTATTCAGACTTTAAGATGCCATCTTGAACTAAGTCAGGAAAATTTCCATGACGTATGCACCCTTTAGTTATGGCCTTGTATGTTTGCCAAATTAAGGGAGGTCCTAAAATGAATAAAGTAAAAGAAGTGTTACTTTTTCATATATGAACTACGGTAACCCTAAAATGGAGACACCTAAGGTATAAATAGGTGTACTTTTAAATGTTAAGACACAGAGGAGAGACTTGGAGACAGACGCTGCTCCATCTTAAAATGACAGAGAGGCTGACATGATGACATGTTCAGAAGGGTATGTTAACCTATTAATGATATTTGCAAGCATTTAATTTAATCTTATAAACTCTGCTATAATGGATTTTATATGTCTATATTTATATTTTTATATAATAAATATCTAAAAGACAAAACTATTGCTTCCAAGACAATCCTTATTTTATATTGTATTCTCAATTATTTATATATTTTAAATAGAGGATCTCTTACACTAACTATATAAAATTATGGCTAAGATATCTGTATGGTTAGCCCTACTAAGTTCTATGCTTTAAGACGTTATAGTGGTAAATAAGGGAACCACCTGCGGTAATATTTGTAATATTTGCATTTGCCCATAACAATGCCAATTGCACTCTCCCTCAAAACTTACAACATCTGCATCTGGCAGCTAGTGTGCATTAATGATAGTCCAAAATAGAGTTTCAACTTCAGAGAGTCAGGACTTGGTAGAATGCTTAATCACTTAGAGGCAGTGCTTAAAAGCCTGTTAATGAGCCAATGGTTTGTTGTGTTTAAAAAACAAAACAAAACAAAAAACAGTATAAGGCTAGGAACACAAACATATATTCCTGACCCTATAGTGTTAAAACTACCATCTGGCCCCCCTAGCCATCACCTAAATATAGCAAAATCTTACCTTTCCTCCAGTCTGCTGCTGCTGGCTGACATCATCAGAAGTGGTGTTCTGAGCCAATCACAATGTTTTCACATTGGATTGGCTGAGGCTGTCAAGGGGGCAGTCAGGGCCAGAGCCAGCACAAGCCAAACACAGCCCTGGTCAATCAGCATGTTCTCATAAAGATTAATTGAATCAATGCATCTCTGTGAGGAAAGTTCAGTGTCTGCATGCGGAGGGTGGATCCACTGAATGTCAATGCTGTAGATTGTGCAGCACTGCCCCAGGAAGCACCTCTAGCAGCCATCCGAGGAGTGGCCAGTGGAGGTGTCCCTAGGCTGTAATGTAAACACTGCATTTTCTCTGAAAAGACAGTGTTTACAGCAAAAAGCCTGAAGGTAATTAATTTACTCAACATAACAAATACAGTAAGCTGTAGTTGTTCTGAAGACTATAGTGTTCCTTTAATTCTATTGAGATTAATAATATAATAATATACATTAATACCATCTTCAGGCCTCATTTCTTGATTTTACCAATGCTTGCTGCAACATTAAATTCACGGGTGCCGGCATACTACAGATATCACAATACACAGCCCATTCATGTGTCAAGTAGTCCACTGCATATTTGATGCTCAATGTTATTATAGCCCTGAATTTCCTATACTATATCCAACCACTTATTTCTCTTAGCGGCTATTCGTTGGCAAGTTTCATTAAAATATCCACATGTTGCTCTAAAGTCAAGCCACTGTCAAAATAAATTAGTGCTAGAACTGAACCTGACATGATTTAGAAGCATCCTACTCATGATCTGTATACACGATCCGCGAGTGATACATTGCATTTTATTTTTATTTTATAATTTGTTATCCAGAGTATGTTTTCTATATTCAGCCCACAGCTATCTTTTGAATTGCATGAGTCACAAAATAATTGTTTTCCATTCGTCTGTCATACAGTGTTGTCCGTCACGTTTCTCTGCTCCTAATAAAAACGTCCTTATTCACTAAACAGTGAATTGTGGCGAGTTGACAACCAAATTGCAAAATGTAGATTAAAACTCTAAATATTCTCCTATTCAACTATGTAGTTGATAAACAAAATGTTAAATCATCACATATCACAGTTTGTTAAATATGCCTTAAAGGTAACATAAGTACACAGGTAACAACTGTCTTAATATAAAGAAAACCAATGAAAGCAATATTAAATAAAGATATATCTTTCAAATATTTTTATCTGTCTCTTAATTGCAGAGATTTTTCTAAGTTTACTAATTTCACTTACAGTAATATTGCTGTACCCTTATGAATAATACACAATGTGATATTATGATTTCCTGTGTGCATTAAGTACGCTCGAGAATCAGCCTAGGGGCATCAACACATCTTGTGGTATTTAAAGTAGCATTTACATTCTGCCAATTACTAAATATCACATACAAGCAGCTGAGTGCATTAAATCAGAAGTCATAGGTCTGAATACAGTTGTTCATACAGGCATGGATTTTATTACAAACTGTAAATGTTACCATTCTGATTAAATATTTGATATAATAAATAAAAGTAAAATATGCAAGAACAACGTTAACAAAATTAAATATGAAGAGGTTTATTTTTAGCAAATGCTTATGATAGAATACTTTAGAAATCTTTGATGTTGGCTGTATTTTTACATGTGGTTACTGCTATAGACACACACAAACAAGCTCACTGACACACACAAGCTCACTGGCACAAACACATATGCTCTCTGACACATGCACAAACTCATTGACAGTTACAAATTCCCTACACACAACTTCACAGACACACAAAAGCTCATTACAGGCAAGCTAAATTATGTGCACCACACACAGAAGGTCACTGACACAAACACACAAGCTCAGTACACGCCCAAGCTCACCGAAGAACACAAACACACATATACAAAAAAAAAACCCTTAATGGACATAAACATAATATGTACAACGGGAGTAGCCAGATTTATTTGTTTGTAGATATTCTGTGGTTATTGCAGTGCATCAATTTTTCTAGATTTTTGGAAAATGTAAATTTTTTATATCTTTTCCTAGGAATGATTAGCATGTGTTTCTATGTAATTAAAATACTTATTTTTTTTAAGAAGAATTGGTCATTGTATTTTAAAGTTGAGTGAGCCGTTCAACTGTATACATGTAACTACTTTAGAATAGCCAACAATGGCCTCTAGTAATATTTTTTAATAATCTTTGAAATTACTGAATATTGGATGCACTTGAAAAAAAAAAAAACACTGTGTGTGTGTTTGTTTGTTTTTATGTATGATTTATATTTTAATATTTAAAAAATCTATATTTTAATAAGTTAAAAGGTTTAATATGTTTATCCAAAAAATTAATAAATGGTTTGAAAAGTTTATCCTAAAATAACATGATTTATGTGTACCTTATCAACTGAGACTCTAGTGAAAAATAAATTATCCGTTCACTCAGTATGAATGTGACCTTGTAAAGTACAACTTACACCTCATATTTTCCCTAAAAGATAAAGATATTATCTTGATTTTTAAAGACCCCAAGAAAAAAAAAAACTTTTCCTATCTATTCCATCACTAAATAAATATCCATGTATCCTAATCATGATGCTCACAGTGCAAGGTTTGTTTAGGAAGTGACCTTGCTCATTGTGATGTCATCAGAAACAAAGGTGGGCTTAAAGTGCCAGGGAAACTCCAGGATTTTGTTTTATGCTTTGAGTGTTTCTTAAGCATGACTGACTCAGTCACATCTTGGCCCGGGTAAAACTTACTGCAAAAGTTGTAAAGCCTTGTGATTTTTAGCAAATGATGCAAAAAATTCAGTGCAGTTATCTTTATTTATTATTTTTGCATTTTTTAATCCATTATTTATATAATGTATTACAAGTAATTGGAGAGTCCAGCCTGGAGCATTCTTTTGACAATCCTTGGCAACATCAGAGGAGATTTGTCAATGTGTTGTAGACACTTTTATGTCTAATTTTTGGAGAGTAGAAACATCTTTTGAATTTGGCAGTCTTCTGAAATTAGTATTTCTGTAAAAACTGGTAGAATTTACAGAGGAAAAAACACTTTTTAGATCACTTTTAGGACACTTTAATGATTGCAATCAAAATAAGGATGAAATGCAACTGTCCCTTTTCACGACACTTGTATTAAATATAGAACAAAACCAACACCAAAAAAGGTTACCTGCGCACTATCCCAAATCCCTATGCACATTTAAATACCAGGAGGTGTTAGTATCACTCCAATGATCATTACCTGTCCTGTCAAGGCCAACCTCTTAGGTGAGTCCTACAGCAAATGTCACATTGATCCTTTTAGCTAAAAGGCAAAATATTTAATGAGACATTTTTTATTTATTTATTAACCCCTACACACTTATTAAACCTTAACACATAGAGGAGGCAGCAGTGTAACATGACCAGGTTAACCCTGAGTTTAGGGCTTAATGCCCCCATTCTTTACACACAGCCTAAAATCTGAAAAATCTAAATACATTTCAGACGCTGTCCCCTCTTTTTTTTTTTCTATCAGTTTTGTTTACGTAAATCTGCAAGTTTTAATTAGAATTGCAGGTGAGAAAAATCACAGAAGCTCCTGTGAAACCTTTGGAAACTGCAAACTCTTCAGTTTCCAAAACACTGACGTACAATCGTTATTATAATTATGCAGAACTTTCCCCATAAACTTAAGGGGTTTTCTAAGCTCCATTACAATTTTGCATTAATACAAAGGTTATCCTGCTGAAATTACCCTGCACTTACTCTGAGGTCTGGAAGTGGCTTAAAAAACTACAAGGATTTGTAAAAAAAATCGCTGCAGCTATAAAACAATTCCCAGAGCTGTGAGTCACACAGCCAGAATTCTATCTTCCGGGATATCCATAGCAATGTTGTTGAGATTTTGTGTGCAACTGAAGCAAAACGTGTCTTGATCTCTCCCAGGAGACAGCTTTGCTGCAGACAGTGGCTTAGCTGATCCCTGCATGTATGTGAACCAGGATTTGTATAAGTGCAATGCAGTCGTAGTATTGTCAGATCAGTACCAATCACCCTATGTGATGATTGGAGTATAGCAGTCGGGGGATAAGCTACTTAACCCATAAACTACTGCTTGACCGGATAAGATCAGACCCCACACACCAGAATGAGAAAATCCAGATTGGTAAATTCTGGTCAAGTTGTTTTAATGCATAAAAAATAGGAGGTGATTTTAACCTGATTACCTTTAAACTCGGCCATGTTGTTTTTCTATGAAACTAAAGCGTTATTTGCTATTTTTGGTTTCTCTAGTATGATGTTATGATTTATACCAGCCATAGACGCGATACACGCTTTAAGGTTATGAAACAATCACTAGAAATTGCCATTTTCGAGAAGGATCTTTAATATCTTTTAGGCTGTTATTGACTGGAGGTTGACGTTATTTATTTATTCATTTATTTCAAGCTACAGATGTAGTAAGTGACTTTTCGTTGTAGGATATAAAACCAAATGTTAGATGTGACACATTGACAAAGTGCAAGAGACGCATCGAAAACAGTAATACAGATATAGGCTTTACGCTGCCTGTTTCTATGGTTACCAAGCTAAGACGATGCTGTTGTCAAGAAGCACACATCTGGGACAGAAAATATCAAATAGTCATGACAGCAGCACCGAGAAGTGATAAGGTTTTAAAGACCAAGACAAACCAGCTAAAAGACCCCTCCAACGTGTGTAGACATGCGGCCCCATTTCCTTATCGGGAAGAGGTGCTTTTTAGCTTCTGAGAATCGGCTGAGATTATTAGGACATACTTGAAAATGAGAGAAATCTCCATGTATCTTTCCTGGTAAAATATATCATAAATAAAATAAATAAATAAATTAGGTTTTTGTCAACAGATTCACAACTGTATACAACTGACTAATTAATTTTTACTCCCAGTTAGAGCTACTACTTACTTTGTTGGGGACATTATTTGGTGGGCCTTCACTGATGTAGATTTAGTGTTGAGCTTCACCCAAACAGATAGAGCCAAAAGTCTAAGCCCCTTTTCTATTGGACTCTTGGATTCCAAGATGGAGGGAGACTGCTGCAGATTTGACTGGGTTAGACTCACAGCATTATTCACTACAGTGAGAATTCAAAGCGATTTTCAAATTTTGAAAATAGCTGAACTTGAAAAACCCTGCAGCCTCTCCACCCTGTTAAACGTGATACTCCATGCCATCGTATCATGATTATCCATCAAGCGCTCAGAATGCATTCCTCAGTGAGACAGCTGCTAAAGAAGTTCCAAATCCCTATGGACCACGCACTATGCTCCCCTTAACAAAGCCATACTCAATTCCAGATCAGAAAAAAATAAAAGGTCTATGTCCACCACCCTGTCCAAAACCCATAACAACACTCCTAATCTTTGCAACAAGCATAGGGATACTTCACCTAAATCATTGTGTGAGAGACCAAAATTTCTTTACTCAGCAACTTACTATACATTGAATTCAATAGGTGAGTCGACTCACCAGGTTCCTGCAAGTTTTGCTGCATGGGATTGGTAGAAAGTATGACTTGCGAACAGGCTGAGAAGTAACAAGGCAAGCAAAGAGAAAATAATTTGTAATGCGTTCATGTGCTCTTGCTTATGACAGGTGCCAATCACAGTATTGCCAAATATATAACAAAGATTACAGAGGCATCAGACTCAATCGCATGTTTATGGTTGCTGATGAATTATTAACATAGTCAACAAAATCACAATCGCACACGTCCAAGTGTTTTGGGGTTTTTTTTAAACAATTTTTGCATTTTTAGTTTCACAAAAAATTTAAAAAAAAGATCTTACCGATCCTATATTTTGCGTTACGCAGACAAGCTTAATCTCAATAACCTTGGAAAAGATTTATTGACATATTTCTCTCTAAAATTCAACTGTCAAAAATCAGTTGATAACTCACTGACACTCTTTCCAGCAAATTAACTTATATCTGAAAATGAACAAATTTAAAAGTTTTGCAGTACGTGATGATAGATTATCTGATTCGTTGCTGATAACCATTAACCTGTGATGTAATCAAAAAGCCACCTAAAAACTCATTTGGACAATGATAAACATTAAACATCGTTACAAGTTTTGATGATTTTTAATTCTGATGTCTAACTTTGTCAGAATTAATGGTAGAACGCAATATGTTTGGATTTTGGAATAGGCAACAGGTACAGAAACGGTTATCCACCCTTTTTAGTCTCTAAAACAAAAAGGCAATAGAAAAATAAAATGTTCCTTGTGAAATATAAAACAAGTTCAATAATTTCCATACTGAGCAGAATACTGCCAACAAACGACTTTGTAGATTCTGTATGATAAGATTTAAACATTGCTTCATTATATTGTAGTAAATATCTTAAGTACATCCTCAAAGCAGCTTGCCTAATCTTTTCATTTTACACTATATGTTAAACATAGGTCATACGGCAAATGCATTAAGTTGCCGCTGAAGGTCCAACTATTACATCTGTATCTTCCCAAGTCACCTGGTGATGAAAGACCTGTCTATACATGAACCTGTTGCATGTCGGCTGAAGACATGACATAACGAGGGGGGAAGCACTGACAGCTGCTGAGATTATTAGGAAGAATAGAGAACAAGTCAAGGATGTTACTTTTAGTTTTCCATCGGATTGTACGATGACAGCCCCTCTGTAAAGGTTTCAAATGTCAGTTGTTTGCATTAATATGTGCCCTGGGCATATCCCTACAGAAACAGTAATGGGGACACAGACGTGCTCTTTAACCCACACAGAAAGGAAAGATGGAAAAGGTTACGGTATCATTGGCTACATAGCATCAAATCCATTAAAAATATCACAAACTTCAAATTGAAACTCATCAGGGCATCTGCAGATAGAATAGCAAAGGGGAACGAGCCATAAATCAAAGTGTGTCATTGTCACTCAAGTAAAGAAATCAGCTGGAAAGGCAATAAACTACACTGACTGGTCTGCAGATCATTTTCAGAATCCTGAATGTACATCACTGAGCGTGATGAGAGTTGGAGGCCCAGGCAACTTCACACTGTCTATTCCAAATAATTCCAAATACTTTAAGTCTGCTGCTTGGTGTAAATAATATATGTTTCTCTGTTCGTTAACACAGCATAAAAAGATCCAAAATAAATTCACCAGTTTTCTTTCAATGACTGAAAGAGATAAATAATGCATTCATTATCTTCAAGAGTAAGTGACATCCTTAATGAAAAAAAAGCGTAACTAAATAAATGATAACCACCCTCCCCCCTTGTTCAATCCATTTGCAGAGCTGCAGTGTATGACTCAGACATTAGTCATAATGTTATTCTCTGTGTATGACTGGACTGCGATATGAGGCGTCTGACGCAGGTTGGATGCCTTCCCTCTGTACATCTTTACACCTTATCAGCCACACACTGAGAAAATTCTGAAGATATAATCAAACTAGCTGACATGGGAGGGCCTGGAACAGTTTAACCAAAACGCATTAAAATTATTTATTGGTATTAAACACAAGAGGTGTATGCGTTCATATTGAGGAGCACAATGCATACATTTAACCTTTGTATATACTTATAATACAATTATTTGTAATTGCATTATTTATATGTTCCGCACCGCTGTGCAATAGGTGAGGAAGACAAATATTCTAACAAAACATATTCGGCATACAGCAGGTGAAGGGGGCCTTGCCCAAACAAGCTCACAATCTAAACTTGTAAACATAGATATTTTATTCAAGTATCAGGACTGACCTAACCCGAACTGACAAACCTAGGCAGAGGCAGGACAAGAGTGCGTACCAGACCTGAGAGCGGCCGGGCTGGCACAGAGTAAATATAACAGAACGTCTGCAAGCAGACACAGAGTAAACCCAAGCAAGCCAAGGTCAACAATAACACAGTATCAAAAGGCAAGTCAAAGCTGGAATAACAATAAACATTAATGACATAAAAACAGTAATGGGCAACAAAAACCACAACAGGGCAGGGAAACAAAGATAACTAGGCAGTATATACCCTATACTGGGTAGTAATTGCATATAGGGCAATGTGATGTCATCAGTATGTGCAGACTTTATATAAAAACGCCATATAGGTTTAATATGTCAATGAGCACAGGAGAAACGTACTGCATCATGAATGATGTCAGAACGACACACGGCGACTTTGGGACGTGTGGGGAATGTCGTGTAGCCAAATGGAAAAATGAAGTCCCCTCCGGGATTGCGCAGTGCTGCGGATAGATAATGCTTCAACAATAAATACATTGGATCGTTGCTAGTCTCATTTCATGTGCTTCCCATAATCCTTAACTAGAGTGTTAGTACTTTATGCTGGTCTGCTGACTAGTCTGATACAAAGGTTTATTTATAATGAACATTCCCATTACCTATATTCTTTTCCATACTTATAAAATTATTCACTAAAGTGTAAATTGTCAAAGTTAATTTAAATTTAGCATAAGCTAGCCAAACTGGAACAAACAAATCTCCAAATTAGCTCTGTTTTTAAATGAGCTATTTTATGCTAATTTGAAAATTACTTTTAATTCACCAGGGATTCCTAACCATTCACTCTTTAGTGAATAACCCTGTGCATAAACTAATAGTATAATTGCCAGATTTGCTGGTTTATTTGCATAACATATACAAGCGAATTTTAGAAACCTAACTTCAGGCAAGTGGAAAAAGTTTAACATTAAACAGGCCCCTTAAAAATATGTTAAAACAATTTATACATCCACCATACGCTGTCAGTAGTCATAAAAAAAAATATACGGTTTTCCAACAAAACTCAAAACTTTGTAAAACAAAATATATACTTACATCCCAAATGAAAGGGACACTCTAAGCAACTTCAACTCGTTGAAGTTATTGTAAACTAGTTCTGCAGTAACCGCAGTATCTGTGTCAGATTGTGCTATTTGTGGTTGATTGCAGGCCAAATATAGCCAGCTCAAACTAATACACAAATAAATACAAATATAAAAAATGTGCATCTTTTATTCACTGCTATCTACAGAATGACAGACATGTTAATAAGTAAAGCATTATGTTCTCTAAGATTATATTATGATAAACTGAGAATGGAAATTTAGGTTAAAATAGCCAAGTTGAATGAAAACTGTGCTATTTAGAACGAAATCTCACTAATTGCTCCTCAAGTCAAGTGAGGTTGCTTAATGTATAGACGCAAAAGAAAAAGATTGAAAAAATAATTACTTGACTAATTTCCTTTGTGTATTTTCAGTGTCATTTAATAGAATATCACTCCCCTATAAAAAAAAAGTGTCCTTTTTCTGCTGTTTTTACAACACATGACCAAAAATCAGGACCTGACTCACACAATTACTACCTTAACCACTTCAGGACCAGAGTTAATTAAAGGGACACCAGAACAACTACTGCTTTTTGTATTTGTTCTGGTGAGTAGAATCATCCCTTTCAGGCTTTTTGCTGTAAACACTGTCTTTTCAGAGAAAATGCTGTGTTTACATTACAGCCTAGTGATAACTTCACTGGCCGCTCCTCAGATGGCTGCTAAAGGTGCTTCCTGGGCACTGCCATTGAGTGTCTCCACCCTCTGCATGCAGACACTGAACTTTCCTCATAGGGATTCAATTCATCTCTATGAGGAGATGCTGATTGGCCAGGGCTGTGTTTGATTTGTGCTGGCTCTGCCCCTGATCTGCCTCCTTGACAGTCTCAGCTAATCCTTTGGGGAAGCATTGTGATTGGCTCAGACCACCACTTCTGATGATGTCAGCAGACAGGTCAGAGGCAGCAGCTGCAGACTTGAATACAAATAAGATTTTACTATATTTAGGGATGCAAGGGGAGGGGGAGAAGGGGATTCTAGATGGTGGTTTTAACACTATAAGGTCAGGAATACACGTTTGGGATCCTGACCATATAATGTTCCTTTAATGTGAATCTATGGACCCAAAACTACGTCATTTTGTAAGTACCATAGGTTCCCTTATATAATTGTGACCACTGTCCAATCCCCTTTGTTAGGTAAAATTAAGATTATGATTACTCACCTAATTTCCAACACCAAAGTTCCAATGTTGTAGCCACCTGCTCCACCTCCAAAGATGTCAGTATGCCTGCTGATGTCTTCTGCAATCTCGTCCAATACAATGCTTCTCCTAGAGAAGCATTGGTGGACGAGATATATATATGTATATCCAGATATCATGCTCCTCCAATCCAATGCTGCTATGCAGGACTGAAAGTGCTTCTAGTGGTTCTCAGGAACACAGTCACTATAGGTGTGGTGTAAAATGGCAATGTTTTACATTAAAGGGTTAATATGACAGGACCACTGCACCCAGACCACTTCATTGAGATAAATTTTAGTGGTGCTTTAAATATCTTGTCACGTTGTCACCCCATTTAAGTCATTGGTCCTGAGGATATTAATATACATCTCTGTTGTACCTACAACCAATTCCAGGGTTTTATAAAAATAAAAAAATAAAACATAAAAGATCCAGCACATTCACTAAACACCAACTTCAAGGTTCACAGAATGTAGTAGTTTAAAAAAAAAACCAAAAAAAAAAAAACCTTTTGACTGTGTCAAAAATAATGGGGGTTTAGTTACATTATATGATCATATATTGCATAAGCCTGCCACAACTTCAATGTACCCCATCTCTGGCAGGTCCTATCTTAGCAGCTTTAGGCCTGCTCATATGAGATTAATCCATTTACTTGGGGAATAATTCCTACTGGGACTGCAGTGCGAGGTTAAATTGGGCCCTGGAACGAGGCACCTGTGATAGGGAGTCTCATTACAGGGGTCTATTAAACCTTACATTAGGTTGTTAGAATAGGTCAGGTGTTTACATTCTACAGCAAGCTTTCAGGTTAGTGCTTAGGGAGTGAGTGCACTGGATCTTCTATGTTCAGTCCTCTTGGTTTCATATATAAACATAGAAAGTTAACAGAACACATAATGTTAATAACAGCCATGGGATTTTGCCCTCCAGATAAACCCTTCGTGTGATGCACTGAGTCATACACCATTATGATTGATTGCAATAATTCAAAATTCCAAAAGACAGAAAGCAATAATATATATTGCATGCAGATGAAACAGGATAAAATGTTAAGAGTCTTTCTAATTTTATGTGGTTTATTCTATCTTGCATTTATTTTGGAGTAAAGATTAATGCCCTTCAAGATCAAAAATATGCTTAGCAGATCTAAAAAAAAGAAAGTAAAAATCCCTACACTACCAGCCAGATGGAGGCTGTAAGACTCTGTAGAGAAGGGGAGAAATTAAACAATGTTTCTATTATTACTGCTCATTTGCAGGGTATGCCTTAGCTGTGATGTAATTTGCTAAATCATTAATATAAATTTGAAAGATAAATAATATCACAAAAAGAAAAAGTAGTAGGTGATTGTTAATGCTTCTCCTGACATCAGGAAGCAGCTGCATTCCACGGTTTTCCAAAGTTTTCTGGGAGAATGACCATCTTTATCCTTATGGCCTTAGGGGCCCACACAGCCACCATGGAGACTAGTGTCGAGTCAGTGTCCAGAGCATATAATTTGATCCTGGACATACCAACAAATTAAGCAGTCGTCTGGCGGCAGTGGAGACCTCCAATGAAGACCTCGCAAATTGCTCAAAGCGCAACAATGTCCGTATCCAAAGGGGGGCTGAATCCTGCAACAGAGGACCCCCTCTTTACCAAGGTACCTGGGATCTTACGAACTATCAGCTTGGAGATCTATGAATAAAAATGGGAGAATGGGAGACTGACAGAGTCCACCTCGCTCTGCGAGTGCAAAGCAGTGAGGGGAAACAGCTAAGAGACATTATAGTCCCCTTTCACTTTCACAGCACAAAAGAGACCATTATCAAGAAATGCTGGGATTCTGAGGCCTCCAACATAGGGAGGCCCTTGCAAGTATATCAGTACCTCTCACCTATGACCTTACAGAAGAGGAGACAGTGGATGGCCATTATTGCCCTTCTACGTTACAAAAATGTCCTGTTTGCATGGGATCACCCATTTAAATTGATGGCCTTTCAAAATGTTTGCCCACTCATCTTACTCCCCACAGGGGACCCTAAGAAATTCTTTCAACCTCTGGAGATGGAGGACCCAGATGGATTCTTAACCCTCTGATGATGGCCTGAACAGTGAGGTCCCAACCAAAGGCCATATTCAGACCCCATTGAGAGTTCACTTTCTATAGATCATAGGTAACTGGAATTGACAAGGGTCATTTGGGGGTGTATGGTGCATGTTTTTTTTTAAATCGTATTTCATGAGTAGGCTATGACAGTTTTACTGCTTTTTAAGCTATGTTAAAGTGGTATATAGAGTTTGATCTGCGTATGCCCTCCAGCTCATCTCACCATAACTGTTTGGATCACTTATCCTACTTGAGTGCCCACATTGGGGGGACAAACCAATTTTTTTTTAAACTAGGGGCAACCATGTCTGTTACAATTTGGTTCAAAATGTAGGCTTTTCTCTCCTTATTTATGGGCATGGTCTATCCCAAACGTTTTTCTGCACTTTCAGAGTTGTCAATGAAATACTTTCAGGCAAACAGAAAGAAAATCTCCAGGCCCTTCAGGTGTTCAAGCCACAGGCAGATTTATTGGAACAAATAAAATAAGCAGCAATATTTTGACTTGCTAAGAGGTCTTTGTCAAGATTATCAAACTGAGTGGAAAAGGTCTCCCACAAAAGAGGAAACGTATGTTTAGAGAATTAAAAAGACATCGGTCACTGTCCCTTACACCTTTGTCACTCCAAATGTTGTGGACTACATACAGTATTTCAGAGACCCTTTGATTTTAATCCCTTGTCACCAGGATGTATCATTGACCCTACAGTTTCCCTCTGGTTCCAAAGTTAGTGGAATGATGCTCACCTTACAGGGCATAGGTTAGGAATGCAGATAACAGACGTATGTTCACATTAACAGCAACAACTGCTTCTAATATTTAGTATTTGCATATTGCATATTGTATGTGGAATATTATTTATATGCGTTACACCAATGTGTATAATGTCTTATGTAAAATGTCTTAAATAAACAATCTTTAACCCCTTAAGGACACATGACATGTCTGACATGTCATGATTCCCTTTTATTCCAGAAGTTTGGTCCTTAAGGGGTTAAAAAAAGTGTTTTGTTAACATTCCAACATACAAACAAAATACAGAATTGAAGACCGAGTTAACCTTGTTGTACTTTTTTTTCTTGCAAAGTTATGAAATAAATTTAATGTAAAAGGGCACTATGCTGTCAAATAAGTGAGAAAATTGTGTGCCATTACACCCTCACTAAATCCCAGAAGGAACATCACTGCACAGCTTCTGTCTACTTTCCCAGGTGTTGGCATCGACAATCATTTCTTTAATATCTATAGTAATATGTTTTTAAACAAAAAACACATACAAATAAAGTGTAAGGGCAAAAGCAAAAAAAAAAAAAAAACAACCTGCAAAATCTTTAAAAAAAACTGTTTGCCACAACACAGCAGGTTTTACAAATACAACTTAAAGGATCACTATAGTGTCAGGAAAACAAAGCGTTTTTTCTGACACTATAGTGCCCTGAGGGTGCCCCCACCCTCAGGGTCCCCCTCCCGTGGTGCTGAAGGGGTTAAAACCCCTTCAGTTACTTACCTTAATCCTCGGCAATGGTGACCTCTCCTCCCCGTCCGATGTCAGGTCCCCCGTCCGACGTCAGTGGAGCTGAATGCTCATGCGCAGCAAGTGCCTCGCACGCATTCAAAGTGTCCATAGGAAAGCATTTCTCAATGCTTTGCTATGGATGCTCTGCGTGATGGATGCGAAATTCACATCCAGCATCGCAGAAGACAGCCACTAGAGGCTGGATTAACCCAAAATTTAAACATAGCAGTTTCTCTGAAACTGCTATGTTTACATCTGAAGGGTTAAAACCTGAGGGACCTGGCACCCAGACCACTTCATTGAGCTGAAGTGGTCTGGGTGACTAGAGTGTCCCTTTAACCCCTTAAGGACACATGACATGTGTGACATGTCATGATTCCCTTTTATTCCAGAAGTTTGGTTCTTAAGGGGTTAAAGGTGTTAGCTCTTTGCTATATATAAATATATATATATTCATATAAAACATACAATATCTATCGCACTCAGTCATTTACCAAACAGAAATTTCAAAACTCACAGAATGTAATTTTTTAATCTAGGCAAAATTAAGTGGTGTCTAATTCAGTGATGATTTTGCCCCAACAGCATCCTCACAATGTGTGCATGTTCAGGTGAGTTCAATCTTCTTGGTTTTATATATAACTTAAAACTAAGCTAAGAGCAATCTGTGTCTTGGACACTATTCAGGGTTCATTTTGGTTATTGTCCATCCTATCCAGGTGTCTCTGATGTCAATGTGAGGTGCCATTGGACCAGATGATATTGCTACTTATATATTGAGCATGAAGTTAATGTGTGATAGGAAGTGTCCCCAAAAAAAGACAGAACATGGAAGCTTACCATGGGGCCTACATTCCAGGCACTCAGGGTCTCTTTTATAGATATTGAAATCTGGACATCTGTCACTTTTGCCTTGAATTAAAGACGGCCGGTGCTTCCTCTAAGCTACATCTGTACTGTAACTAATAGTACCCACTTGTTCCTGTTCTTCTGATTTGTTATAATATAGCTGCACTATGACTAATAGTAACCAATTGTTCCTGCGGCTCTGAGGACTTGTAATGTAGATATGCTGTGATTAATAGCGTACACTTCTTGCTGGGCTCTGACCTTTAGCAAATATCTTCTTTCTTTTGCACGGACAGATATTTTCATTTACTGATTTTAAACAACTCCAGAAACGTATGACTCATACTCATCCCATTTTGCCCATGGCTAGCTGACTAGCTGATCAATGAAAATCTAACTTTAAACCCAAATAATCCTTCTGTATTGATGTGGGATCGCTACCTATGGTAACATATTTTATATATATATATATATATATACTTTTGATGTGCAATTTCAACGTTGATATGTTTTAAGTGGAAACACACATACTCATGCACATGTGCACCCACTCACAAATGCATGCAGAAACACACACATCCAGATACCCACATATAATTAGTGGACATTCATATAGTATTGCTTGTTTAATTAAGATGTATATTTATATTTTATGTCACGCTTGGCACTGTGATTTTTTAATTAAATAAGATATTCTCATGGAGATCTCTATGTCATTATTATTTATCATTTAGATGTAATATATTCCCACTAAAGAACCATCCCCAGACTTTTCACATTGTCAGAGAAATACCCAGTTTGACACCTGCTGTTCAAATATGCCAGATTTGGGACTTTGATCTGATCTTCAGGTAGCATTCGCCGGTGACATTTTCCCATCCAGAAAGTAGTGGATGCGATGTCAAGATATGAGTCTTGAACATAAATATAGCAAGACAATAGATGTGCAAAATCCTCATTTGAAATGGCTCTTTGCATACACTCTGCTGAGAGCAGATGTCAAAACTTGATAAGAATTCTGACACATCAATCCGGTGTGGGCTCAGAGGTTCTGCTATGCAAATATACAGAAAAATCTGAAACCGCTATGCTTAGAAAAAACTCATTGTGACATGACATGGAGACAGGGACTCCTTGCTTAATCCATCTGTTCCTTGTCACTTAATCTCTCTTTCTCTAGGTTGTCAACACACAATCATAACATTATCATAACATTATGTCTTTGGGCTAACTATGCCTGTAGCAATCAGTACATTGTCATCCTTTCCTGGTGCATTATTTAAGGGAATACACTACTCACTGTACTTTCAGATATTGAAAATGATGCTCCCCTTTGCTATTTTTTAAAGATATTAACCTCTATAGTCATTTGGACATACTATTAAGGGACCTTCAGAGTTAGGGTTATAATTAGTGTTATGATTAAGGGTTATTTAGGGTTAGTGGAGATTTACAGTTAAAACAAAGAGAACGTTACCTGCGCTCTGGCCTAAATCCCCATGGACAAACGTGGGGAGGCTGGCAGTTTTACAGTTAGGTTATATTAAGGGTTAGAACAGACCTGTCCCCAAAATGCTGTGGACTTTAACTCCCATGGCAGCCTCCCATAATTTGCACAAGTTTATTTTATACTAAGCATATCCTTCCTTGATTCCCCAGTTGTTCTTATGCTATATGTCTTATACTTCTATTTATGGTAAATATAATCCGGATGAACTACAAGATTGGACACCCTTTGTAGCGGAGAGTAGTGGTAGCAGGGCTTCTTCTCCGCTGGTTACTCCAATAGCTATTCAGTAACAAGCTGGAAACTTCAAGACAGCAGGCATAAATACAAGATAATCCACGAATATCCCATCACCTTTCCCAATAACTGGACGACACTCAGTATTAGGAGCAGAACTGATCCTTTAATAGCCAGCCTGGCCTTTTATGCTGGTTTTGCCCCAAAGGTTACCACCAAGGTGGACCTTGTGGGGCACCGATAAAAATATACATCCACCAGGGGATAATTGAGTTAATTACTGGATCAACTCAATTATCCCAAAACTGAAAAATCACACTTTTCTGAAAACACCCCAAAAACATATCATACATTCATAATTCCAACATCTCCTGATAACCCCGATCTGGGGGAGCAACATACTGAAAAATCACCCAGATTGGTTCAGGGGTTCGAAAGTTTTATGGAGGTCTTAGTTTTACCAACCTCACACGAGGTGTAAGCCGAGAATAGTTCCATGGGTTTTGGCCGTTCGGTCGGTCTCCATTCGTGAGGTTGAAATGCATGAAAATATATAGCAGAATGGTTTGTGTCTTTGTTCGTTTGATTCCTCTCGTTCGTTTGACTCTTTTCACCGAACGCCGCTCTGTTCCCTTGATTTTCCCACAAACTTATGCGAGGATGGAAGTCTCTGCGGTGTTCGTGCCGTCGCGTGTCCGATTTGTGTTCCAGACTCTCGACGACCAAACACCACTGGTGCAATTCGTATGTAAAGATGGCCGCCGCCACGTGTTCGTATGCCAAACAGCGGCAACTGATGCCACGCTCCTCTCCTGGGTGGCCTGGTTGTTTGGTAGTTTGTTCGTTTGTCGAACAGTATGGTGTAAAATAGTTTAAATAGGATTTCTACCGAACAACCAGACGAACGAGAGTTAATGTTACAGTGTTACTTGTATCTTCATGTAACCAACAGGGCAAGTAACTGAAATATAGTAACAAATATGGTGGTTGGACAGCCCTTAGCAAAAGGAAGGTACTGTGGCGAAGCCCATTCCGCTACACCTTGGTTTATTCAACATATCACTAGGTACAATGACCACAGTAGGTCATTGTAAAGCCAAGATTGGCTGAGATTGATGGGAGTTACATTTAATCACATCTTTAAAGTGGACATTATTACTGCTCAGCGATTATCAATCTCTAATGCTCTAATCCTGCTGTAATAACTCAGGACTACAACATGGTACCCTGTGTCATGGCAGTACTAAAAACGCACAGACAACAAGCTTTGAAATAATCCCCAGGGTGTCCTCTTTTAACAAATGCTATACCTTTATTTATGGGGATATTTGTGAGCTGCTGAAATGCCTCTCAAAGCAAAAAAAAAAAGATTTATCATGAATAATCTGTTTTAAAAACCTAGAATGGACAGGTCTCAAATGTGTGACTGTAACTTTACAAAAACCCGGAAACGTTACACATGGGGGCACCGCTGTACTCACGAGATATAGCAAAGTACAATCTGGGTAGTTTTACTACAGTACATCATGTTTCAAATACATCACAAAAAGGGAAAGTGATTGTAAAACAATCATGGAAAAAATACTACAAATTATGAAAGAAATTGGTGACAAAATTGCCCAAAGATATAGCTCAAAGTACACTATATGAGATACTCTAGGGCAGGCATAGGCAACCTTCGGCACTGCAGATGTTTTGGACTTCACCTCCCTTGATGTTTTTCCAGCATTATGGGTGTAAGAGCATTATGGGGGATGTAGTCTACAACATCTGGAGTGCCGGAGGTTGCCTATCCCTGCTCTAGGGTGTCTACGTTTGACAATGATATAATGGTATGCATCTATGCTGCAATTCTAACCTGTGGCCCAATATGAGACACGGACCCAAAAAATTCAATCAAACTAAAATGAGTAAGTCTCTGATTGGACAATTAGACTTCCAAATGCATATGGGGGTATTACTGTACAGATAAAATATAGCTGGACACATTTTTCTTTTCATACATTAAGTTTACGAAAAACAAAGTAAAAATCTGATATGTGACAAACAGAAAATAAGAAAGTAAACAATATTACATCAACATTTTGCAAAATGACAGCACATAAAGAATCAGAATTAGTGATGAACCGTTCGCCGCGGACTCATCATTGAGTAAACTTTGACCCTGTACCTCACAGTCAGCAGACACATTCCAGCCAATCAGCAGCAGACCCTCCCTCCCAGACCCTCCCACCTTCTGGACAGCATCCATTTTGAAGCTGCATTCTTAGTGAGCTGTCCAGGAGGTGGGAGGGTCTGGGAGGGAGGGTCTGCTGCTGATTGGCTGGAATGTGTCTGCTGACTGTGAGATACAGGGTCAAAGTTTACTCAATGATGAGTCCATGGCGAACCATTCGTGGCGAACCATTCGTGGCGAACCGTTCGGGACATCACTAATCAGAATACATCTACATAAATACCGTAGGATGTGTGCTTTATAAAAAATATATACTTTTATTTGGCATTTTTTATTTCTGTGACTACTATTAAACTTAGAGAATAAGTATTCCTAATATTCAAAATCTTTAACTTTTAAAAGGCATGGTGCTGTTTTTGATTTGAGATGCCTAGCAACCAAACTAGACTGCAATGCTACACATGTCAAGTACTCTGTAAATCAGGACAAATAAATGAATTTATTTTGAAATACCTTTATTTAGATGATCTAATTATGTTTGCATTATTATAGGCAAAACAGTGAAACATAAGGGAGATTTTTTCTATTTTTCTATATTTGCGTATTTTATTTATACAAAATCAGAGGTTATGTCAATATATCAACATTGCATGAAAGCCTTATCCATGCTTAAGAAAAAAAATATATAAATATTTATATATAAAATAAAAATTAAAATACACACAAGCCTTGATAACGTGTAAGACTATGCTAGCCATTTTAACACAGCCAAATGCAGTTTGGTACCATGTTACCACTTATTCTTTGAATTTATTTTCACTTCTGTACATACTTTATTTATCTCACTTATATAAGAAACTATAACGTTTATGTGTATTTCACGTATTTATCTGTTTAATTTGACCACAGTTCATACATTATTGAATTTATGTCATTATTATATTCTCTGTTTTACTATGTAAAAATTTTTTTTAGAAACATTAATAAATATATTAGACAAGACAAATGCAGTGAATCTGTTGCTAGTGTTATAATGTATCAGGAGATGTAAAGAAGAAAATGTCTCAGATTATAGGTGCTACTTTATCTATTGTCACATCGCATGTGTTAACGGTGTGTGGGTGATAAATGTCAGCGAGCATATCCCATTAGTAAAGTGAGGTGTTAACAGGACACAAAGCATAATCAGAAAAATGGCTTTTAGATTATATTTGCTTAATGGAGAGCACACACTGAATCCAATCTTAAAGCCAGGAAATTATTAATCTGAGAATGAAAGTTTTTCATTTGAAGATAACAAGCCACATAAATGATTATAATATGGTTATTTATTACATTACTGGATTATAATAACATAATCAGTAAACAGTTTGCTTGCAATTTACTAATATGTATCTGATTGATTTATTTAGTCCAAGTAGCTTAGCTTTTTCACCATCCCCATCTATCTTCCAACATAGTAATATCTGATTTTTTGTTTTGTTTTTGTGTTATGGTTTTAGATTAGGACCAGTGCTTCTGTAAGGTGAATTATTATTAGCATTTATATAACTAATGAGGTCAGTTTTTCTTTATACGTTATTCATAAGCAAGAGTTATTTGAAGCTCCATAAAGCCATGTCCAGTATAGATAGACTTGGCCACAGGGGGCTCTGATCACACCCTTCCATTACAGTGGACTACTTGCAACATATTAACATATTAAATATTGTATTCCATTATTATTTAATAAAACAAAACATTGAGGGTATCTTCAATAAACTGTGATTTGGTGGGAATTAAAAATTTAAGGTCAAACTACCTGGTGGAAAGAATATGAGTTGGAAGATGTATTGTAACCTGACATTTTACATTTCCTGGTCAATAATCAACAATGGCTTAGTGAATAATCCTCATTAACAATTTAATACTACCAATCCTCACAGTCCTTTATTTTCACCTGGCTCATCTTCCTACTTTCTGGCCATTTTATTCATAATTAAGATAGACAGGCAATATGCTTGTGCATAAAATATATGTGTTTTCAAAACAGGCTTGTATTTTCCAGGGCTCTATGTAGATGTATCGGTGTTTGAATTGGAGCCTCTCCACGTGAGATTGGGTCCAGCTAGCCCTTTACAATTACTGTTTTCTTGCAGTTCTATTAAGTGCACACTGTCTCCTCTGTATGTTGCACACTCCAGATCCCCAAACAACACAGCCCTTTCCAACGATCTGCCTACAGCCAGTCCAGGGTAGTTGAAGTTAAGATCGATATTAGATGTATATTCTAGCTGCCCATAGTAGGATACATCATTATATGTTCAACCAATGCTCAGAGCAGTCCTCTTTAATTGATTCTTGTTATTTATGAGCTGGTTAGGTAGGTTTGGCTCTCTTTCAGCTATAACATTTAAAACCCTTATGTGTGATACTAAAAACAAAAAAGTATATCTCTCTCTCTCTCTCTCTGTCTGTCTGTCTGTCTATCTATCTTTACTTCAGTGAGCTCGGTACCTGTAAGAAAAAAAAAATGTTAAAGCTTCTGTCATATCTGAGATCCTATGGGTAGAACAAAATGACTATATATTATATTTGAACGTCACTGAAATTCCATCGCAATTTAAAATCTATACATAAGGCAAACTTGGAACCACATTGTGTTCTATAAACATTATAATATATAGCAAGATTGCAATAATTTTACCACATGACAGGAGGCTTCATATTTTGCATAATCTTGCTTTACTAACTCCATAGCAGCAAAGGAAAGTAATGAGAAAACTGAGAACCAATCACAAACAACCATTGGTTATAAGAGGTATGTCTCACTGCAGCGATTCCTCTTTCTTTGCTGCTCCATCACAAGATAAGTACAGAGTTTTAGCTATCCTCTCTCTGTCCTTTACTCAACCTTAGTTACTCTTTTTCTTATTCTTTCTTATTTGTTCTTAGGCTTTATTACCTCTTCTGACCCTTTTTCGGGTGGCTACTATTACCTCCCTTCCAAGGTCTTTTCTATCCCTACCTGTTTCACCTGGCATTTCCCATTCTATTCTTGGGGTTTTTGGGGCTCTTGTGGTGACCCCGTTTCACCTGCCAGTTTTCTGGGGGGACACTGCCTATCCGAGCCATGGTTTAGTGCCCTTGCGCTGCGTTCCCCATGCTTTGCGAGGGTCTTTTACCCCGTTCTGCGTTTTTTCCCCCCCGAACTGACCACTTCAGGAACCGAATGGACACTCACTAACAAAAGCCTGCGTCCAGGCGTTCGTTCGCAAGAGGTGCGTTTGTCAGACAAATGCACCAGACATTTGGCAAGTTAGCTGCGAACACCAGTTTCCTAGGTTCTCGCAGTTGGTTGGTTTTTTTCGCGGGCGAACGCCAAACTTTGCTGGGCGTTCGCGCGGGATTGGTAGTTTTTCTTTGCTTTGTGCGTTCATTTAGCACACGAACACCCTCTCCTTATGCACTTCGGGGAGGCGCTTGGTTTCTCGCTTTTTCACAGACGTGCAGTTCGGTGGTCATCTTGATTCGGCCAGTCTTTCAGTGACTACAGAGCCTCATTCAACTGTGTCCTGTCAGGCATTACTGCTGCACACAGACGTGCAGTCTGGCGGTCATCTTGATTCGGCCAGTCTCTTTCAGTGACTACAGACCCTCATTCAACTGTGTCCTGTCAGGCATTACTGCTGCACTATTTCTGCACTCCCTCTCAAGGATATCGGTGGGACCAGCTCCAGATTAGTGCTCTGCACTAGGGGTTGGTTCGGTCCAGCTGGGTCTATCCCTTACTTTGGTCGGGGTGAGCCCCCATTTCCTTGCTGCTGAACGGACCTGTTAATGCAGGATTCCGATCTCCTGGGTGAGCCCCAGTGATTACATACCTTCTCCATCTGCTTGTACCAGCTTACCGGAATGCAATTAGTACAGGTCATCCGACAGCTGTTTCCATACCACCCCCCTGGTCCCCAGGCCTCTCCTACCCTACGTGCCATTACACTACTGCCCTCACACTAATGCCACCGGGTGAGCCCTGAGTTTTTGTAGCAAGTCACCATGGAAGAGACACAGATCCCATCAGACTTGCGGGCCATGATCGCAGCAGCGGTTGTTGCCTCTATGGATAAGGCCTTTTCTAAGATGTTCCTGACGGAACACGACACTGCCAAGCCCATATCCAAACAGACCCATTACGTGGCAGATTCGGAAGACTCAAACTCCTCCAGGGAATGGTCATGACCTCCCAAACTGTAAGGGCGAAAACACCAAGGCCAGGAAATCCAAAGGCAAGGCCCCTGCCAAACGCAAACAGACCGCGACCCTTATGGCTTGCAGGCCTCCACAGATGTCCTCAGAGGAGGAGGATGCAGGACCAGCCTGAGCACTTTTGGTGCTAGATGAATATCAGGCAGAGGCCTCAGAACCCAAGGAGAGTGACTGGGAATCTGCCCCCAAATCTGACCCGTTCCTTACAGGGGATACATATTTGGGTGAGCTCCTGGGTTCAATGGCCATGAGCATGGATGCTCCACAGGAGGAATCTGAGGTCTTCCTGGACGCCTTTGGCCTACAGATGTTCGACCCCAGGAACATACGCCATCCCCGCTCTGAGGAATGGACCCCCCGAACACCTTGTAAACTTTATTCACTTCTGGCTTCGAAAACTGTTCAACCAGCCCCGGATTCGACCAGATTCTTCAGCAACATTTTCCTGGTCAGGAAGAAGACTGGAGAATTTAGGCCAGTTATCAACCTCAGGGATCTGAACACCCACATTCTATATAGACACTTCCAAATGGAGGGCACCCATCTCCTCCGGGATCTACTTCGAAACAATGACTGGGTCACCCGTCTAGATCTCAAGAATGCTTACCTGACTGTCCCGGTCCATGAACGGAGTACTTCATTTCCACTGGCACGGAACAGCTTGGCAGTTCACTTGCCTCCCATTCGGCATCAGCTCGGCCTCTTGGTGCTTCACCAAAATGCTGAGGCCTGCGGTGGTGCACCTTTGGGCCCACAGCATAAGATGTATTATATATCTCGATGACATCCTGATCTTCGACGGAGACGCACAAACTCTCCGGATCAATACCGATTATACCGTACACCTGCTAGAATCACCAGGCTTCATGATCAATCGTGCCAAGTTGGCACTGGATCCACAGAATCAGTCCAATTTCTGGGCTTTGAAATAGACTCCAGATCTTGCACCCTTCATCTTCCAGCCGCAAAGGTCACCTCCATCCGGAGTGAGATCCGGAAGGTTCTTCGCATGACATCCATACTTCTGCGCGTACTGGCACGGATAGTAGATCTTCTGACCTCATCCATACAAGCTATATTCCTGGGTCCCCTACACTACAGGGCCATGCAAAGCCTCAAGACCAGATTCCTACGACAAAACCAAACATACGATCAACCTGTCCAGAGGTCTGACGACGTCCAGGCGGAGCTACACTGGCAACCAGATTTTGGAAGCCAACCAGATTTTGTGCTGGAATTGAATTGAATGCCAGCATATCGGGTAGGGGAGTGACAGACAGTGACACGTCCACGGGAGGAGTCTGGACCTGTGAAGAACTGTTGTTGCACATAAACTGCTTAGAGCTCCTAGTAGGTTCATTCGCCCTCCGCAGTCTGGTGAAAGGAAAATCCAATTGTTGCATCCTGCTTTGGATGGACAATACCTCGGCAGTGCGTTATATCAACCACCTTGGAGGCACACACTCTCAGGCATTGGTGGAACTCACAAAAGAGATTTTCGACTTCTGCTTACCATGCAACATTATGCTAATAACAGAACATCTGCCGGGAGAATCCAAGCTCACAGCGGATTGGTATTCACGCCACTGGTGAGACGGCAGCGACTGGCAGCTGGACCCTCACATTTTTGCTTCTCTGAACACACAAAGAGGTCCTCTCTCTCTCGACCTGTTCACTTCATGCAACAACTGACATACAAAGGACTTCTACAGTTGGCTACCAGACCCACAGAGCCTAGTAGTAGATGCATTTCTGCAAATGTTGCCCTAAGTGTAAAGCCTATGCAGTGATAGAGTCCTTCACTGGACCCAACTGCAGAGAGTGGCGCTGATGCTCCAAACACTATTATGGCAAAAACCAACCCTGGTTCCCGGAACTTCTATCATGCATGGATCCCCTCCTCCTGCCATGCGAGGATCCTCAGGAATCCGATGGGACAGCCCCATCCTCTAGTCGTGGAAGGTCGCCTTCTCCTGGTGGCCTGGACACTTTCCGCGGTTCCTGATGTGTCGGAGACTTGTCGCAGGAAGCAAAGGACCTCCTATGGGACTCCTGGGCACCGGGCACCGGGAACTAGAAGATGTTACCTATCTGCGTGGCAATCTTTGCCTTTGCTTATGGTTTACCTTTATATGTCCATACTATGTATTGCCAACACTAACATTGTTTTTCCCCTTGGGACTTTGTCGCTGGCTTTATACGAGGTTGTTTGTTTTAGTTAGTTACACTAGTTGGTGGAGGACTGGTTTGTATTATATGTATTATACGTAGCATAGACAGTTAGGGTATACGTTTTTATACAACCCTTTCTGGAGATTAAAACTCTTCATATTCTCTTTTCAGTTTAATGGATCCTACAGTTGAGCCCAAGATGTTTCTTCAATGGGCCCTTCTTCGTAATTTTCATTTGAACCGACAGTTGAACCCAAGATGTCTCTTTGATGGGACCTTGTTGATCATGTTTGTGTTTAAAGTTTTCCACATCGTGTTATTCTACTGTTTCGTTGTTTAATGGACTTGTGATGTTGCAGTTTTAAAGAGGAATCGCTGCAGTGAAATATACCTCTTCTAACCTATGGTTGCTTGTGATTCGTTCTCAGTTTTCTCATTACTTTTCTTTGCTGCTATGGAGTTAGTAAAGAAAGATTATGCAAAATACTCGCCTCTTGTCATTATTACAATTAAGATTATTAGTACACTAAAGCTAATCTTTCAATTCATAATTCATTTCCAGCTGCCTGTATTAACTTTTCCTATCAGCTCCTGTGAGTAAACACATCTCCATGACTGCATGTGCTAGGTAATGTGTGAGCTCTTCCACAAACCCCCACACCTTGAAAATTATATTATGCTGTTGATTCAAAAAAGTCAAAAACCCAAACTGCAGCCATTTCCAATCATGCCACAAATAGGGAGAAATTCTTGACTCCATAATGGTAATCAGATTTCTCCTTGGATCTACAACCTCTTCACATAAATTTCAATTATATCCTTCTATATACTATTTATGCAAAACAAGCCTTTTTTAAGAAAAAATATATACAATCTGATGACACCACCTCTTTAAGCAGAGGATTCCACATCTTCATTATACTCACTGTAAAGAACCCTTTACTCTGCTGTAGGAACAAATGCCTTTCTTCCAGTCTCAATGGGTGACTTCTTGTCTGTTGTATATTTCTGCTAATAAACAGGTTAGCACATGGCATTTTGTACTGACCCTGTATATATTGTTTTAGTGCAACTATATCCCCTCGGAGGTGTCTCTTTTCTAAAGAAAACAAATGCAGTTTTTCTTTTTTCATAACTAACGTTTTCCATCCCCATTAACTTTGTAATCCCACATAATTTTGTAGCTTGCCTCTGAACTTTTTCTAGTCACCCTTCTTTAAAACTGGTGCCCAAATTGCACCACATTTTTAACGTGGGGTCATACCATTGATTTATAAAGAGCCACAATTATATTTTGGGTTCCTTATTCCAAAATACACAAGTTTGCATTTATCTGTACTCAATTTCATCTGCCACTTGCCTGCCCAGTCCCTTAAATTATTTACATTCCTCTGAAGAGAAGTCTTACCTAGTTTTGTGCCATCTGCAAAGTCCGACAAAAGACTTTCAATGTACACTTCAAGATCATTTATAAACAGATTAAGAGAAGTGGACCCAGGCCATTATCAGCTTTCCCTCGGTGCCCCTGGTTCGGCACTTTCCCTTCCCACGAATGGAACTGAACTCTAGCTCCCTGGCGGCCTTTCGCATGAACAAAACCCACAAATGGTCCTTAGAGGTTCCTAGCCGTGACCGCTATGGAACTGTTTTCAGCATGAGGTGACCTTGCAGTTCCCGGACAACTTGGTCCAGGGTTTTGAACCACTTTGCGACCCACCAGAAGAGTGCCTTTTGGAGGGAAGATGCCTGAGACTAAGGGGAACAAATATGACCTGAGAGCCAGACAGAGCATCCCGTATTTCGGCCGCAGGAGCTCCAGTAAGTTGACAGGCAAAAGCACCAAACACTCTGGAACTATTTTGGCTAGGACCACGTGTGTGGGCGGTCAGAACTTTGACACAATGGCATTTTCCCTATGCTGCATGGATCTGACAGTACCCTGGGCCCGGGCATATTTCTTCCAGTTCAGATACTTTTGCCTTAAATTTGAAATTGATTTTTAATTCCTTTTTTCCATTAGTGAATAACCCTGTGTGTGTACTTACAGAGGGTTGGTGCTTATTCATGTACCTACTGCCAGTATACTTGAATTAAAAAAAGCATTTGAATGTCCAAAAGCAAAACTGCTTTTGAGTAGAGTAAGTTGGTGAATGCATTGGTATATGTAGAAAGCTTTATAACCTGTGACTAAATGTAGGGGCATATTAGTGTATAATATCTGGGTTTGTGAATGGTGGGTGTATTTGTATGCAAAGACTGGATGCAAAATGTATCTGTTAAAATTATCTCCTGCATATAAAAACCCAGTGTCAACGTGTGTACATATATAGGTTCATAGTCCAGGTGTATGTATTTATGTACAGTATTTTTTGAAAATGTATGAAATATGTATATGTGTAGTTTCATTGTGTATTTGGGAATGTATCTGTAGGTGAGTGTGAATGCAAATATATATTTTTATGTTATACCAATATTTACAAATGCAGTGTGCATTGACAGGGCCGGACTGGGGATACAAAACAGCCCTGGAAAAAAAATCTATGCCAGCCCCATAAGTCATTGCGCCATATATTGTTGCATGTAATATGTCTTGCCACCCCATATGATTGAGTAATTTATATATATATATATATATATATATATATATATATATATATTGCCTTTTCTAATATAAAATATTTGTCCTTTCAGAGTAAAACTTTTAATTATACAGTAAGCATACTCACACGCAGACACAGACAATCTCATTGACAAACACAAGCTCATTGATACACAGGCTCATAGACAAACAATCTCACTGATATACATAAGCTCATTGACATACAAACACAAGCTCACTCACTAGCAGGCGCACACACACACACAGCTTAATGTAGTGGTTCTGGTGTCTATAGCCTGTCCCTGCAGGCTTTTCAATGTAAACACTGACTTTTCATATAAAAGGCAGTGTTTACATTGCTTCCTAGTGACAGACACTCAGACGGTCACCTGTCAGGTATACCTAACATTCATGCTGCCGCCGGAACCCACTTCCGGGTTCACGGCGCTTAGCTCCGCCCCTTTTTTCTGACGCGGTCTTTCCACGATACTTAGGAAGACCGCGCCAGATTCAAAGTGCTGGATTATTCACTCAGGTGCGGCAGTGAGATCAGCTGCTCTACTCGATGCTACCGGCTCCACTTCTCAGACCTCGGCTTGTAAACGGATTTCTACCTTCTCATCTCTCAGACCTCGGCTTATAAACGGAATTCTACCTTCTCCTCTCCCAGACCTCGGATTGTAAACGGATTTCTACCTTCTCCTCTCTCAGACCTCGGCTTGGACAAACGGACTTCCTTTCTCTCACTACTAAACTGCAGTTTGTTAAAAGAGACTCCTTCCTCTTCCTCCATTGGGTGAATTAACCCTTCCAGTGCCAGAGTGCTTCTAAGTTAAGTAAATCTTTTGTCAAGGAAAGCAAGTCATATCAATTAATTATAGTATTTAATTTCTTTAAACTCTCTGTTGACAAATAAGGATTGCTGCTAAGGCTAAAACTTCATTATTAAAATTCAAGTTGGAACTAACTTGGCATTTTCCTGATTATTATTTAAAGATACAGTCCACTGATTTCACTCCAATATAATAGGAGGTGAAACTTACTGTTCCTGCCCTCAGAAAATTCTGCAGTTGAGTTCCAATTAAAGAGGTATTACACAAAAGCATCACATCACTAGAGGTACTTCCTGTGTCAGTGCGGATTGGCTGAGATCATCAAGCTTGATGATCTCAACCATAGAGGCAGGGCCAGTTGAGGGGAAACCAGCATGAAGTGAGGGGAAAAAAGGTGAGTAAAAACACCATTTTTAAAAACACACAGACACACACATACAATGACAGACACACACACACACCTTGACACACACACACACACCATGACAGACACACACACACCTTGACAGACACACACATACCATGACAGACACACACACACCATGACACAGACAGACACACACACACACACCGACCATGACAGACAGACTCACACACCATGACACAGACAGACACATACCATGACAGACACACACCGTGACACAGACACACACACACACACACACACACCATGACACAGACACAAACACCATGACACAGACACACAAACACCATGACAGACAGACACACACACACCATGACACAGACACACAAACCATGACACAGACACACACACACCATGACACATACAGACACATACACTCACACTGACACACATAATTGCTACCTGTGTGTAGACAGCTGTCTGGGCTGGCGGGTGAGCTCTGGGGACCACCGCAGAGAGAGCTGGTTGTTCTGTCTCTGCTCCCCTGTCCTCGCGCGGAGTTTAATGAGACCGCAGCCGGAATATGACGTCATATTCTGGCCGCGGTCTCATTCAGCAGCGCGCGAGGGCGGCAGAGCAGAGACAGAACAGCCAGCTCTCCCTGCGGCCGCCCTCAGAGCTCACCCTGCGGCCGCCAGAAGAAGAGGTCACCCTGCGGCCGCCAGAAAGAGAGCTCACCCTGTGGCCGCAGGTCAGCCAGCTGTCTGCCCGGCCCCAGGTGCCGACGGCACAGCAGGAAGAGCTAGTCTACGATCCACAGTCTCTACAACGTGCTGTGCTTAGAGTAGGCCTTTAATGGACATCACGGCATGAGTTTTCTCTCATTTCTTTGTCACTTCAAATCTCCCTGTTGCCATAATTCACCTACCAACTTCTCTCTCTCTCTGATTACCAGAGCCCACTTCTCTTGTCTCTCTCTAGTAACGCCCACTTGTCTCTCACTCTCTGTTAGTTCTCACTTCTCCCTCTTTCTCTACAATCTTTCACTTGTATCTCTCTTTCTAGTAGCCCTACACTTCTCTCTCTCTCTCTCTCTCTCTCTCTAGTAGCTGGCACTTCTCTCTAGCAGCTTTCAGTTTTCTCTCTCTCTAGTAGCTCTCACCTCTCTCTCTAGTAACGCTCACTTGTATCTCTCTCTCTTGCAACTCACTTGTATGTCTCTCTCTAGTGACTCTCACTTGTCTCTCGAGTGGCTCTCACTTGTGTGTGTCTTTCTCTTTAGTAGCTCTCACGTCTCTCTCTAGTAACTCACTTGTATCTCTCTCTCACTGGTAACCCTCACTTGTATCTCTCTCTCTGGTAACTATCACGTGTATCTCTCTCTCTCTTGTATCTCTCTATCTCCCTCTGGTAGCTCTCCTTTGTATCTCTCTCTCTCTCTAGTAACTATCACTTGTCTCTGTTTAGTAGCTCTCAATTGTGTGTCTGCAATTCCCATGTCCCATGTTATATGTCTTCCATTCCCATGTTCCTCTTTTGTTGCCTTTACCTTGTCTGGCTGGGGTGCTGCCGTCTGTCCTTCTTTCTCACATTGCTGAAGATCCCTGGAGGAGCTGCTCTGTGTGTGGAGGAAGCTGATGTTCTGTCCTTTAGCCTGTGCTGTGCATGGCTGGCTTGGTGTTGCTGTCTGTCCATCCTCACAGTACACATTGTTGAAGTTTCCTAGAGTAGCTGCTCTGTGTGTAGAGGTGGCGGGGCTGTGATGTGAGTGGCGGATGTCCTGTCCTTTATCCTGTTACTGCCGCACTGAGCTCCCTGGCCGACAGGGTAAGCGGCTGTGCAGTCAGGGATGCCTGTAAGTGGCACATTTACTGATCTCCCTAACTGTCCCGATACTGCTTAGGTCAGGGATAGGCAACCCTCGGCACTCCAGATGTTCTGGACTACATCCCCCATAATGCTCTTACACCTATAATGCTGGAAAAGCATCATGGGAGGTGTAGTCCAAAACATCTGGAGTGCCGAAGGTTGCCTATGCCAGGCTTAGGTGCTGCCAGCCCAAAGCCTTCAGTTTATGACCAGAATGCCCAAGTGCTCAGTCCGTCCCTGTACGTGGGTGAAAACCATCTGGCCCTGGGGCTTTGTTTCCATTAATTTTATTTAAATTCTTTAGCACTTTATCCTGTGTTAACCAATCACCTGCTGTAAGGCTTTTGTAACCGGGATTTGCAAGTCTACAGCCATGGATTCCTTTTTCCTATAATCTGAAAAATATTTATTTTGAATTTCTGCCTTTTCCTTGACCCTTCTTGATGGTCCAGCTCACTTTCCAATGGACCAACACTTTCACTCTTAAACATTTTGGCATTAACATACATACACACACACTTTTTGTGGTTGGCCATGCTCTCTTTGAGCTATAATTTTCAAGTTTGGCCCATCTAATCTCTCCTATTTGTTATAGGATGCTATTGACCCTTTTGATTTAAATGTTTTGAGTGCCCTTTTCTTATCTTTAATAATTTGGCTGACCCTTTTAGAAAGCCACACTGGTTTTAATTTGCTTCTTTTATATTTGTTTCCTAATGGTATGTATTGAAATTCGTAGTTTTGTAGAATTTATTTAAAAACCTTCCGTTTATCTTCTGTGCTTCAGCCAGTGAGTATTTCCTGCCAGTCAATTCACTGTAAAGATGATCTTATCCTATTGAGATAAACCTTTTTAAAAGTGTTTTTGCACCACCCATATAATTTTTTTTGAATTTTATTTTTTTTGAATCTTAAATCTCCATGTGCACAAGAGAAACATAATGGCAGCATGGGAGGAAACGTGTGTGTGTGTGTGTGTGTGTGTCTTTAACCACTCAACAATTTATTTCAGAATGATGGAATCCAGATATAGCTTTTATTAATAGAAAATGTGTAGGAGTTTTTAAATGTACATCTACCTGTCAGCTATTAATGATACATTCCCCTGAAATATTGTACAGTAAAACCATTAATACAATAACTCACTATGTATGTTTTATTATGTGACATTCAAATTATAACTCTCATGGTGTTTGCGTTGACACATGAAGTGACAAATCGATTCATTATTAAGGCAAACAATTATTAAAACACAATATCCTAGTTACATTTCAATACATTATTTTTGTTTTGGTTGGATGTAGACTGTAGTATGTGTGTATATGTATTGTTCTCTAATCGTTGTATGCTTGAGATTGAAAATCCAAGTAATAGTATGTAGATCTTTTCAATGTCTCTCTCTGTTAACTCCATTGAGATCCAAGTTCAAATTAATAGTACTAAGTTCATTCATCTCTACCATTTTACAGGTCACACATTTGTGATTATACACATTGAATTTTAACAAATTAAAAACTGAATTGGAAATTTAGGCCAAAGTAGTTGATTCGAAGAATTCCCAACTCAGCTATTCTAACCTGACTTTTGCAATATGGTTTTCTGTGCTCCAGCTCAATATTTAGTGACTATCCCAAGCTACTGCAGTTTGCTGTTTTGTGGGTTGAGAAAGCATTGCCATTGCATAGAGCTTTATTGATCAAATTCATTTTGAGCGGTGTGCTAGTAAACCGTACACCTAATTGTAACGGTGTCATGCATACATTTATGCACAATAACAAAATAAATAAACTCTACAAATATACAGAATGCTTTATTTATTTTTTTACAATACCACATCTTACACAATAAACAGTAACAAAATAGTTCAATGGTTTTAAAAAAAAAGAAATAAAAACAAAAAACAAAAAAGAAAAATTACAATTCCAGTTATGAAAATCTCAAAGGAAAAAGCTCTCAGAAATGTTAGTATAGAACATAGGAGACGTGTAATCTGTGAAATGAAATGTGCTGTATTCATAATACATGTTTTAAGCAGATGGCTTAAAGTGACTGTGACTTACTGGAGTAGCCAAGTATGGCAACATTCCGCCTGCACAGAGAACGACCAAACGGCCCTAGGCAGAAGCTGGACAATCAAAGCAATGCAAAAATGAGGAACATGTGGTGAGATCTCTACTGAAGTAGCCCTAATATTTGGAACATATTAAGACTCAATGTCATTATTTTTATTGTGTTTTCACCACCTCATTAAATTAAATTTGTGATTTAAACAGTTCTTACTAGTGCTGTTTTGTGTGTGTTGTACTGCTAATAACGTGCGTTGCTACAGTCATCTAACAACAGATGTATATAGCAATGCTTCTAATACCACATGGCAATATTATAGTACAGCTTGCAGTATAGACAAATGCCCCATCAAGGAGATCTACAAACGAACTCATCTGTAATAGAAGCAAGGATTAAGTTACATAACAGGACATTTATGGCACATTTGTTGGCCCAGCTTCATCCGATGTTGATGTGCCAAATCTGGTCATAATTCTAGATGTTTGTAAATGGAACTTTGTGTGATATCTTGCATTCACAGAATAAGTCATACTTCCTTTAACTTTCCTGCTGTAGAGCTACAGTAAGCACAATATTTTAGCAAGCAGAAGGATGGGAAGTACAATGTTTATGAATGTGTTAAGTCCATATTTGGCACTTATTAAGAAAATATGACATCTTTGGCAGTGACATTAGATAGATTAAAGATTCTGATATATCAGGCATGTATTTTCTCCAGGCAATGTTGCCATCTTAATTACTAATTGAATTAATGTACTAATAATGTACACTTTCTGTCTTTAGAAGCTTCCCTAACGAATATGATTGGAATATGACAATTTACCTATTTCAGATTAAGGGCAAAAACTTGGATGGTTAGAAGATTGAACTCGATAGAGCTGAGTCTTTCTACTGATCTAAGTGTACTCTCAATTAAATGTGTAATTACATAACAAAATATAAAAGGTTTAATAGGTAATTCCGGTATTTGCTCAGAAGACTAAAATAAAGGAATTAAAATAATGTTGCTAAAATTAAATGGACACACTTTAATTAGAAAGCATCGCTTTGTAATGATGCAACAAGCATCTTGAAGAGATATGGTCAGTTCCATGAGTTAAACATGTCCCCCAACCATCTAGCTTCCGCAATGCACAGAGCTGTTAATGCATCACTTCTATATAATAAGACTACTTCATTGTTAGATAGCAGAACAGCTGTTGTTCCTTATAGAGCTTAGCATGGACTTAACAACTTCAGCATTACATAAACAATGATTCTCCAAACAGTACAAATCTTCAACTGATCATCCTAAACTTCAGGAAAAAGAACCTTCAGCTTTTGTAAACTATTCATTTTTCATTAAGTATCAAAAACAAGGTCGCCATGGAAATGGACATGTAAAAATAAAAAATGTATTTGTGTACCCCATAACTGGAAAATCAGATGATCATGCCCAGTAGTGGAACAGATACTGTAGTTCTGTCCACCTTAGTCAAAGCTAGAACAAACCAAGAAAGAAAATAAATAGAATTTACAGATAGGTGGTTAACACAAACAGGCTACATATTTTCTATAGATCTTTTTACACTGTGATCTCTCACTTTGTCTGCTTTTTCTTGGTTCAGGTATTCTAAGACCTTCATAAGCATGTCCTCATCAGGATACGGTTTGCTCTGTGTGTCGTCACTCTCCCTGGCTGTATGGAGCCTTCTGTTATCCTTGGACAAAGTCTCTAAGTCCTGGAGACCTCTAAGGTTGAGATAACCCCTCAATGCCTTCTCATACTGCTTTTCAAGCTCCTGCATATCACCTGGTGGGTAGAGGGATGCTAACTTTTTGTTTTGGTTGTTTCCCAGCAGTTCTGGGTATTTGGTAAGCATCTTTACCATGTATTCTGCTAAATCTTCCTCCTTGTCGGACCTTGGCTCATACTCCATTTGCCTCTTATCAAAGTCATTCAGCCAAGTTTTGTGTCCTTTAGGTCTGCTTAGCATTGAATAAGATCTTGACAAACCATTTTTTTGATTGAACTGATTGAGAAAGCCAGGTTTTTTATTCGGCACCTTATCTGCACCTAAGAGAGCCATCATATCCTCCATTGTCAGGTCTTCAGGAATATTAGGCAATGAGGAACTTGATGGTTGCTTCACAAAACCCTGCTTGTTTTTAATTACATCCACCTTTCCCACTGTGGTTTCAGATATTTCATCCAAATCATCAGGCACCTCTATTTCCTTCTCGGATTCTAGTCTTCCACCATACTTCCTGCCATCATCATCCCGCAACATGTCAATAAGATCTTCAGGTGGGATTTGTAAATTTCTAGATATGTCTATAAGTTGATAAATAGCATCAGGGTCCAGGTCTTTTCCTGAGTACTTTGCTGACCGTTTCTCTGCATTTTGTTTACCCTTTTCCATTCTGTTCATCAATGACCTTAAGTAGTAGTTCATCAGGTTTGACAAATTCTCAGATTCCAACTCTTTATTATCTTTCTCTGAGTCGTCCTCCTGTAAACCAAGGAGTCCAGATCGTTTCATCTCCTCCTCCATATCATCTGTTTTTTCCAACTCTTCCTTGCTCTCTTTCAGTTCCTCTTGAGTCTGACTCTCAACCTTCTCCTCTATTGGATTCCAGTCTTCCCCTCCAGCCACATCTTCATATGCGATATTGTTGGCTTTATAGAGGTCATCCTCATCATCTTTATAAAGTTTTTGGTCATCTTCAAGACGGTCTCTTTTATGATTGCCTTGACCTTTCAATTTCCCTAGTTCCTGGAAGACAGACTGCAATGTAGCTAGATTTTGAGGAGTGTATTGACCTTCCACAATTTCATTAGTACGCTTCAGTGGGCTGTCTCTAGAGTAATCCTCGTAGTACTTTGCAGGGTACTTGCCACTTTTAGGTCTTTTCTCTGGCCACTTGTTTGATTCATAGTCCTCAATCAACTCTGCGGGAATGTTTTTGTCCATAATGCCACTGAATGGCTTGCTTTTTTCTTGGGGAGATATTTTAGCTTCTTTTTCTGCTTGCATGAGGGCTTCCAACATAGCTCTCATCCATTCGGACTCATCATCTATGGAGGGGTTTTTGGCACTGTCTGGTGAAAGTGTCTGTACATTGGTGTCTTTCAGCTCTGAAAGGTATGGTGCGCTTTGATAGGAGGGATAGTCTGGGATACTTTCCGTTCTACTTGCTTGTTTCCTGAGGTTTTCAATATACTCCAATGCCTTTAGCATGTCTGGGCTAGGCAGCCTTTGAATGCTTTTTACTCTGTAATCCTGTTCTTGTTGGGGCACTTGATAGTATTGAAAAGATGCAGCATCAGCAAAGGACATTAGGAGGATTAAAAAGAACATGGACAAGCATCTTGCAAGACAACAATTCCTTGGAGATGCCATATTTATCAATGCTTCCTAAAAAAGAAAGGTATAAATGAATATGTGTCAGGGAGCTAAAATAGTTGCATATGGTTTACATTATTTATCACTTTACCAGTGTTATTACTTTTGATGCACTTTTATGTCATTAATATTACAAAGGCAACATGACCACAACATATAAATATACTTGCGTTATTATTCAATCTGCTGTGTTGTCTTGCTGCTTCCAAATGTCTGACTTAGACCAGTCATTATAAATCTGTTTCATTGACTGATGGTTGCAATAGCTCAATCTACTCATGGCAACGCAGTTAATGTCTTTGTATTTATAGATTGCAGGTTACTCTAAATAACTTTCTGCACGCCTTGTACGTAGGTTCTGTAGGACAGATTCTGGGCAATGGATTTATGGAAATGCACAAATGTAGTTTGCAGAGATATAAAACTGTCGCAGTTATTTCAATTTACTTTGATTATTTTACATCAACCAGAACCACCCCACAGCTCTACCCCTGGATTATTTGTAAGACAAGCAGAGTGAAAAAAAATAATATGCTTTTAGAAGCAACATTTTTGATATTTGGTGCAAAGAATTGCAACCAAAGCTTAATGATATTACTTAGATGCCCAGCTTATAATACCAGAGATTCTGCCACCCACCTCACAGCTTGGTGATATAAGAACAAATAGCATAAATTATCAAATACGATTGCTAGCCCACCCATTTATAAATGGGTTGTTTTTTAAACACTATCAGAGAAGTGTGTGCTGTGCATGAGTTCTCATATAGTATTTGACTATTTCTATAGATTTGCTTGTGTAGATAAATCAGTTTTTATTGATCTGGTCCTCCAAAAAATAATCCTGCCTATTTTGAAATATATAGATATAGTTTATTAATCGCTGTTAATCTTACAGTCACAGAATCATAAACTCAAATTATCCAACTCCTACAAAGGGGGGAAAATTAAACCGCAAACATATCTTCAAATTGTCAAAAGAATTAACCTACATTGGAATATCGGCAATTATCTGATGGAGAACAAGATATTCGCTCTGATCCCACATGGGTTAATATTCAACATAATAAGCACAGTTCTTCTCATACTGAGCTGGAAAATGGATTATCTTTAATGAAATTGCCCAGGCAACTGGCCAATCACGCCCTTGTGCGTGATTTTTTTTTTTTTTTGAATAACAAGAGAAGCAAAATAGCCAGTGGTGTATAAAATGTTTAATATGTAGGAGTTACACAATAGGTCTGCAGATGTAGTTTTGGCATATAAAGTATATGTACAATATATACTGTAATATCAACAAGTATAGAATATTTTTTTCTTTATGTGTAGGTGTATCAACACGTTTGTGGGTTTGTGTGCTTGTCTGTGTGCGTATATTGTTTTGATTTTCTTTGCAATGATTAGAATAAAAAAAAAATTATTTCTTTAAAATCACAATTATAGACCATATATTTGTTTTGTGTGTTGGTTTGTTAAGAAATCAAATGCCTGTTGCTTGGGCAAATATAAAAGTAGATTAATACACTGTGCTGCAGCTACTGTGTCACAGATTAAAATATTCTGGCACTCACGTTGCGGAGGACTACATTTCCCTTCATGCATTGTCAGCCCCCACAGGAAAGGTAATTAATAACGATTGAATTGCCTCACTATCCCTATTCATACGCTGTTATAATGTAATCCCAGAGGATTGTTTACATGCTGTTACTGAAGCTGTAATATTATAATAGTAGCAATCAGAAATTAATGTTTTAAGCTTACTATCAATAAATTATATACACAGTTGATGGGGGTAAATTGTCGCTTCTTATAAGATGGATTTATTAAAGGAGGTAAGGATGGTACATTATGGCATGTTTGTTTAAAACCTATTAATTCAGCAATATAGGAACACTACTGGTTTCTCCATTGACTGCCTGTGATATTCATTACATAATTTTTAATCATATGCTATCCCTGACAGCTGCAGTTTAGTGTGGGCAAGATTGTGTTGATGAATAATACAGCATAGCACTATGTGTGATGCACATTGACATAGACTAGGCAGCTGCCTGCAACAGGCTGAAATGTTTATATGTTTCTTATGTGACACTGCAACAGGCTGGACTGTTTTTACCTTTATGTTATGTGACACATCAACAGGCTGGTTTGTGTACATGTATGTTATGTGACACGTCAACAGGCTGGTCTGTGTACATGTATGTTATGTGACACGTCAACAGGCTGGTCTGTGTACATGTATCATCATTAGTAATCTGATCTATAAACTCTACAAACAAGATTCTATCAACACTATAAACAATCTTACTTTTAAAATAAGGTTTAGATTACACAAACCACTTAATAACTCTTAACATAGGCAAATTAATATAAATACACCCCAGACACTTGCAGATTGAAATCCAGATATTCAAGCAGAGGGAGACCACCAAGCACAAATGTGGCCAGTCTAAAGACCTGCAGCTGTTGTGAAACTGCAACTCCCATCAATCTTTACCTCATAGTTGCAGTTCTGGTGGAATAACTTCTAGCCCCCACACCCCCCTCCTGCCTTTTATCTGTCTAGCTTATATTAAATTAGCAGCAAATACTACATAAATGGTCTATTACCCAATATATATTGAAAAATTTTTTTGTTTGCCTTAAAGAAAGACTAAATAAGAAAACCCCATTGGTGGTGGTGTATTTTCAATCTGTGACTATGTAGCAAGGACTGATAATGCATGCACACACCCCTAGCAGTGAGCAGTACCTACCTGTGTGTTTCAGACAGAGGGATGCAGCAGGCTGCTCATAGCTCCCTCCCAGCAGCAAGATGTGGTTTCAGCACCAAGAACAGCTCCCAGTGCTTAATAGGGCGCGTCACGTGACCGTCGTGACGTCACTCTGTGTGCAAAGAGGCACAGGGGAGTGAGCTCCCAGCCAGCCAGCCAGCTGCTGTAACTCCTGCCTTGCCTGGCACTGAGCACACTGCAGGCATGTCACATGTAAAACAGGCAAGGTTAGAGCACAATGCAAGGGAAATGCAAAAATAGATGTATTATTTATTCAATGGCAGGGGAAGGAGTGTCAGCAGCTTCAGCCACATCACAATGCAACCTGTGGCACTCCAGTTAGTGTTGGGCTAAAAAAAAAACTAAAAAAAAAACAACAAAGTGAAATAATAAGCCTGCCTACAACGTCAGCTGGAAGGATAGACGTTGTATGAAAGCATTTAATGAAACAGGAGTCTGCAGATAATCAGATACATTCTGGACCACACCAGCCCCCCATGAAACCAATAAACACTATCACTGCTAGCACTTACCATAGGGTGTTACTATAAACTTTATTATTTTCATCATTCTAAGCAAATATAATAGTGATTACATTTTTAAAAAAAAAAGAAAACAGCATGGCAGGGAGCATTATCAAATCAAAATGGGTGCTATTTTGGGTACAAAGTGCTTTTGAGAGCCATATTTTTGGTCTCTTTGTTGTTCCTTATTTAGCACTTTGCCCCCTTATTTAGCTCCTGTTTTTTGCCTTGATTAGTGTCCGTCGAATCAACCTGAGTTTCTGTTTTTTGAGTGGATCATTTTTATTTAATTTTTTTTTTCAATTATTTCTCTCATGTCAACAATCCCTTCAGAGCTTTTACTGAACTGAGCCTAGTCTGTACCCGTGTCTAAAATCAATAATTTTAATAATAAACATCTTAGACATTCCCTGCAGTTGCAGTTTATTGGATGGTGTTCACTGGAGGTGGATAGACAGTATTATGAATGGTCTGCTGATAATTAAAGTGTCTGAATTCAATTTAAATCCCAGTCTCAGTTGCCCACAAGACAAGATGATGTGGAAATCCAATAGTATTCATGGCCTAGACTCCAAAATAAGCTAATTAAAGAACGGATCAAATGTTTAGGTAAACAACTGAGAGCCATACCCGCATCCCTCCAAATATTGTATCTAAAAGTGTCCAATTTATTTTAAATTGCAAAATAAGCCAATTAAAGAATGGATCAAACGTTTAAGTAAACAACTGAGAGCCATACCCGCATCCCTGCAAATATTGTGTATAAAAGTGTCCAATTTATTTTAAATTGCAAAATAAGCCAATTAGGAAAGAATGGATCAAACATTTAGGTAAACAACTGAGAGCCATACCCGCATCCCTCCAAATATTGTCTATAAAAGTGTCCAATTTATTTTAAATTGCAGTGCAATGCTGAGCGAAATAGAAACCACCACTAATATTTTTTATTCACTATCACTTCAGTGCTGGTTTTCACCCTCTAGAGCAGGGATAGGCAACTTTCGGCATTCCAGATGTTTTGGACTACACATCCCATGATGCTTTGCCAGAATTATGGCTGAAAGAGTATTATAGGAGATGTAGTCCACAACATCCGGAGTGCCAAAGGTTGCCTACCCCTACTATAGAGATACACATTTGCTATTCAATGTACTTTTTCATTCCTCTGTATCCAACATACACACATCACAACAACATTGAGGTTTAAGCGCTACAGTTGCATTCTAACAAGCAAGGAGGGGGAGGGAAGTCTAGAGGGAACACTATAGGTTGCAACAGCAGACATCGACTTGCAATTCTCTGTTTAGCAAAGATGCATTTTGCAGCTGTACTTACTGTATGCCAGCATTTTCACAATATTGTTGGGAACGCTCAACACCAGATGTACAAACAGATTCTAAACAAATAGCAATCAGGATATTTGGCTATTTATATTTATATGTTTTTATATGTGACAACATTGGCATTTCTGCTTCTCTGCTACAATCTCAAACACAGAATAAACTATATAACACCTAAAACATTTTAACACCCCCATTATTTCTGCAAAAGATAAATAAATAAACATTAATATAAACATATTTACATGTTTTGGGGTTTGTTAGTCCCTGTAAAGCAATATCTAAATGAATTTACGTGTTAGCTTTGCATCAAACTTTTCAAACAAATTCTAATGCTCACTTTCAGTTTTTATTTTTATTTTATATTTTTTTTGGACAAAACGAACTTGGTAGGTAATAAATATAATATAAAATATATCACCAGTATTTTCTACATTGTATTACTTAGATTTTCCATGTGCCTAATATATTTAAACACATACTTTAATAGTCGTTTTATAAGGCCTTTTCTTGCCAACAGTGTTACTTGTGTTGCATTGTATGCTGTAGATTAATGCATTGGTGAAATAGAAGCATTAAATGATATGACTACTGTATTATTTACAACAGACATTAGCAATGACCTATAAGTAAAGTGCAGGAGGAGAGGTGAGGAACCTGTCACCTGAATAAGAACCTGTCAAGATAAATTAAAATTAAATTTAAGCAGGGGCTTTGCTTGGAATGGAGCTACAGACCCGAATCTTACGAAGAAAAATTTTCTTTAGCTGGTTTAGTTAAAAGTTCGCAAGGGCTTCGTATGTTTCCTTCAATGCCGAAATCCCCGTTCCCATACTTTTTTTTTCATTGAATCCATTTTTATTGGATTTTTCAGTTATCATGTCACAGTACAGTACAGATATCCATTGACCATCACCTTCAGTTTTTGCTTCGACATCATATTCCTATCAACAACACATACATTCCCATACTTTTCTTAATGCCCCAAATTAATTTCCTCTAAATGCCTTATTGCTAATCTGGCTCCGGACACCCCTGACTTTACACCTCCTGCTTAAAGTCACACTCTTCCTAAGAGCTATTTGGAGACCAACTGAAAATAGCATCCTAAGCCTGTTTAAATTCTTAACAATAAAAGTGGCAATGCAATCTATCCCTGGGATTCTGGAAGCATTCCATGCAGATTCCTCATTTAAGACTCACATTCCAAAAAACCTGGATGATAAAAGATTGAAACGGTATCTATACAAAAATATTTTTCCATAGCCTATTATGATCAGAATTGATCTATCAAGGTGCCATAGCCAGATGTCCCATTCATGGCCCAAAGCAGCCACCCTTGTCTCAGAGCCAGGCCCATGTTATTGTAGCATTGCTGAGCTGATGCTGCTCAGGGACGCACTGTCTCCATCCTAGAATGAGGGTAGAATGAATGGCACTATGGGGCAGAGAGAGTGACAGTAAAAAAGAGACCCTATGGGGGTGAGGGTGGGACAGTATGGGTATGGTTTCAATGGGAGGAGAGAGACAGACAGTCACAGTATTGGGGCAGAAGAAGGGACAGTATAAATATTGGAATAAGTACACAAAAATAAGTCCTGCGCTAAATCCTGTCCTTTTTATTGTAAATATTGGAATAAGACACTATAGCAAGAGAGAAAAAGGCAGTAGAGGCAAGAGGAAGGGGCAGTATGGGGAGATGTACAGATAGATAAATAAATGTCAGAATTGAAGCTGGGACCCTATCTGAGTCCATATAGGAAAAGGCTAGATGCCCTTGGGGGATATTAATCCAGCTCTGGAAGGAATTTATATCGAACTGTCAACATAAGGTAAATGTAAATAAAGTTCTAATGCCCTATAATATAGATTGAGGTAGAACGATTCTATAGTCTTCTAATAGGTAAAAAAAAAACAAAAAAAAACTGTAAGAATAATGTGATACCTCCTCTTACCAGGCCTAGGGGAAAAAAAATATTGTGTAGCATATGCAATTTTATTATTATTATTATTCGAATTAACAGACATGCACATTTAAAGCCTGTAAACTATAATGTGGGCTGCCTGTGACAGCTAGGCTGTTATATTACTGGTAGATAAATGAGCCTTTCTTTGGACTGAGCAATGGTTGAATAAATGTTTGGAATCTTGATGTAGTTGATGATAGAAAGTGTAAATCCCACTAATCTTAGGCATTGGGGGGTAGGTTATCGTTGTGCTCTTGGTTTATCTGAAATCATTCAAATACTGCATTGATTATCACTTTATATTACATACAAGTGTTTAGTATATTATCATGCCTGCTGCAGGGAAGGGCTGTATGTTTTGGGGAGAGATTTGTCAAAATGATTCAAGACAAGACAAATGATTCAAGATAATTTTAAGTAATACCAGAAATGTCATCCATACAATAAAGCATCCATAATAGCATCGTTATCACTGCAATGAGCTGTAGTCTGCATTGTGAATACACTGCTCCTTAAACGTAATGAAATGTAGTACCATTAGTGCTTAGCCAAAAGTAGGAATTAAAATGCAAGATGGCTAAAGTGAATTCAAGATGACGGAAGATTATCACAGATCACGAGAAGTATCTATATCTTTTTATATCAAGATAAGAAGGAAACATGAAAATGTCAATCAACACAGGCGTGAAAGAATTGGGAGCCTGGTAACTGATAAGGTTTAGAGATGTAATAATAGATTATTGAAAACCCAGTGCATGTAAGAGAAAGGGACATAAATAGACTACATCAGTAGAAGCTTACACAATAAATAATGCTAATAGTGAAATTCACTAAATTCATACTCTGACACTTCATTAATTAATAATATAAAATGAGTACAGTTCTAAATTAAAGAATTTTTGACTCCCAAACAGAGAAAACCCTTGCAGCAATGTTATGTCCTCTTTAGTCATAAGCTCCATTTATCCTAGCAGAGACCATTTGTAATGAGAGTGCATTTTTAAAATATCATCACAATTCAGTTAATTAATGAGCACTAGCTCTTGATTACCTGCACAGCCCCTGCTTGAATAAGTGATATTTCTGACAAAACAGAAAATGGCTGCCCCCATGAAGCAAGCGTAAACCAGGAAATGCACTAAAAATAGGTATTTACTAACAGTCATGGGAAAAAGAAAGTGCATCCTGTTTGAATTCTATGGTTTTACATATCAGGACATAATAGCAGTCACCTGTTCCTTAGCAGGTCTTAAAATGAGGTAATTACAATCTCAGATGAACAACAACACATGACACATTACACGTTGTCATTATTTATTTAACAAAAGACAGTGGAAGCTGTCACTGAGAACAAGTATGAAACTCTACTTCAAAGAGTGAAACAGTGGAACCTTACAGCATACCAATGAGTATTAATAACACTAACAACATACACACTGAATGATCTAACCCCGAGGTATACATCAAATGGTTCTTTTGAGTATTTTCTTTTCAGAAACATATCATAAACAGTGCATGAGGAAAGTATGAAGCTTCTGTTACAAAAGTCATCAGCTTGCCAGCACACCAAGAGCTATTTAAAGTTTGAACAAGAATAAAATTGATATTCTACACCAGGGGTGCCAAAAGGTAGATCCTCAGATGTTGTAGAACTACAACTCCCATGATGCTTTGCATGCCTTTAGAATGACAAAGCACCCCCATGGAAGCTTGTTTGATGCCCTATTGAGATTTTCCAGTTTATTCATATGTACAATTTTACACAAAAAACCTTTCTGGTAATTCTTTGGTTTTTGGCGTACATTTTTAAGGGACAACAAGTGTTTTAGATTTCAGCAATATTGTATCATGTTTCATTTGTTTGTGTGTGTGTTTGTTTGTTTGTTTGTTTTTTATATTTTGGTCTTTATGGCAGCACCACTACTGAGGAATGCATGTTCCGAGTGTGCCCCCAACTCCCCTTTTTTTCTATTTGACATGTCTTATCAGATTCTCTTTATCTGTACCCTTAGATAACGATCAGATAATATATAAAGTAAAACATTTGTAGGTATACAGCTATTTCCAAAGGGTTCTCAATCATTTTTGTAGCACTGTATGAGATAATGATCTGCATATAACAATGATTGATGCAGGATAACGTATGGGATTACATTTGAAAACATAGGAGCACACAACATCAAAGCACATTATAGCTATCAACTCAGTCACATTATAATTACATTTAACCTCTTCATAGCCAGGGGCACAGCAATCAATAATTTCTTACTCTGTCCCACATTCAAGCTCCAGACGTTCAGTGAATCACATAGAATTTAGTAATTTAAAAGCCAGTAAGGCTAAGAGCTATTAAACCATTACTAGCACTCCTGGTAACCAGAGGGACACTTCAGCTAATTTGATTTTCATGTTGGGTAATGTTCAGTAATGTGTGTGAATAAAACACGCACTGCTAAATAACTAATGATGAAAATAACCTAAACCCTCATTAAATATGGCCTTCGACATCCAAAAGGGCATGATGATGAAAGATAGCAATAGACCTGCACCACATGTAGTGGTATTTCCATGGATAGAGAGCATAGAATATATCATTATTACACCTCGGAGACTGACAATGACATTCTGCTAGAAGCAAATAATATTCCACGGAATGTGATGCCTCACAGCGTGATACAATGTTAAGCAAGGCATCCATGACAGAGCTCGCTTGTATCTCTTTTGTTGGCTAGCAAAAAGTTTCTCTTCAATGAATGTCATAAAGCATCTAATCACTCATTCACACCAGTGTTGCAAAACCTTTTTTATACATAGCTGCAAAGATCAGCTAGTCTCTTGAGAAAGCAACAGTCTCAGACCTCTTATATCTGCTGCTTCTTGTTTTACGTCATCCGAATGAATAAAGAATCTAAACATATGCAGAGATTAGGAGAACGAAAGAGCAAGGTGATCTGACTCATCGCTCTCCTGAGAATAGGACTCATCTGCTATGAATGAGAGAGAGAGAGAGAGAAAAGGGAGGTGGGGGAGCACTAGTAGTCATTCTTCTTCCTGACTCAAAATAGCTTGGTACAGAAGAGTTATTTCTGCATCTAACCAATTATTCCTGTTTCTGCTAGAGTGACATAGGGTATGTGTGATAAATGGAATTCCATAAATGACATGGTAAATGTACTGACATTAAAAATGAGTTAGACTCAGCAATTCTGTCATAATGTCGGTGCTGTCACTGGGAATATATCGAACAGGAAAGCATAGTGACAGCAACATACTCTAACATGACGTATGGAAAGCCACCCGATATGCGGGACAGTACCAGGCCACGGAAAGGGTAATGTGTATAAGGAAGTCGCAGTCCAGTCACGGTTGAGATCTCAGACTCATCATATATGTCAAGTAACTTGCAAAAAGTTGGAGAGCAGGAAGGGCGTTGGATTGAAGTATGGCATCCAGATGGACCGCCTGGCATTCCGACTGGGTACCTCACTTCCTAGCTCTCCTCTGGGACACATGAGTACTTCAGCCCCTAGCCACTGCAGCTTGGCTGGGGTTTCAACGTCGCTTCCCGCCCTGGAACAGGGTCCTGGGTACAGCTTCAAGTGATTAAACTCTCCTGCAGAGAGTATAGCTGATCAACCCAAACACTAGCCCAGACTGATTGAAGGGTGAAAAGAAACTAATTTATTATGGCCAAGTTTCCTGCTTATATACACAACCCCCAGCAGGTGGTCTCCAAACAATACAATGCAAGCCCCTCCCAAAGATATCTGTGCCTGTGAGATAATTGAGTTAAGGACAGGTAAACTAGTTATCTCCCAGGAACAGAGAGGGAAACACAAAAGTATAAAACAGAAAAATACCCCAAAACATCATTGAAAAAATACATTAGCCCTACAAATAATACATCCCTAAATAGCATTGATCTGAGCGCCCAAACTCTCCAAATAGTGCTCAGATCCATGCAGTGTAGGGGAAATGCCCCTGTTTTCAAGTTCTGACCGGCCGCACACGTGGTCCTATGCCCAAAATAGCTCCAGGGCATTTGCTGCTTTTGCCAGTCAACTTTCAGGAGCTCCTGCGGCCGCAATATCAGGTGTTCCACCTAGCTCTCAGGTAGCATTTGTTCCCCTTAGTCTCAGACACCTTCCCTCCAAAAATCACTCTCCTGGCGGGTTGCAAAGTGGTTCACAACCCCAAACCAAGTTGTCCGGGAACTGCACAGTCACCTCATGCCGAAAACAGTTCCATAACATTCACGGCTAAGTACCGCTGAGGTGACCGGGGACCCACAAAGTCCTTATGCCGAAATTAGAGTTCAGTTCCATTCTAAAGAAGGGAAAGTGCCGAACCAAGGGCACCCAGGGAAAGCTGCTAATGGTGGCTGGGCAGGGTATCTCCCAAATGGGATCTCAGACCTGGACCATAGTCAGTGGGTAGGAGGCCGGCTTCAACACTCCTCTAGGAGTTCATGGCAAACGTCCAATAAATGTACAGTGTAGTCTAGCATGCTCTCTGCTGTAGTTCAGAATCCAATATACCAACAAAGAGAAAAAAGCAATGTGGTTGAGTTCCGTAGTTCTACAGAAAGGGAGATTTCAGTAAACAGGGCAAGGAATTGATGTACGAGATATTGGGAGTGGATATCAAGAGGCAGGAACCCAGACCATTTGTTGCATATTTATCCTTTTAAACCAAATACTGTAACAGGAAATCTGGGAACCAGCTAAGAACAGAGACAAATTTACCATTAGGCAAAGTAAGCACCTCTCTCCAGGCACATATTATGAGGAGAACGTCTGATTTCAGCTGTATAATATTGCAATGTGGCTTAATGAAGTGGTTTTGGTCTATAGTTCTGGCCCCTGCAGTCTCATTGCTCAATTATTTGCCATTTAGGAGTTAAATCACTTTGTTTATGCTTCTGTAGTAACACCTTCCCTGGCTGTGAGTCAGCCTCTCTGCATACCACCTGAAAACATAAATCTAGCTTTCCTTATGGCACTGAGCAGGCGATAACTTTTAAGGAGATGGTTTCAGTGTTACATAGATAATGTCCAACACACTGTGCTGTAACATCTAGTTAAAAAAATGAAACCATTTTCTCATGCAGGTTGTGTGAGTCACAGCCAGAGAAGGTGGAGGTAACAAGAGTGACTTGACTCCTAATTGAGCAGTAAGACTTCTGGTGCATGATCTATACACTAAAACTTCACGATAAAGACAATTTGTTTTGATAGTTATAGTGACTCTTTTTTAAGTGGGCTGGTAGAAAGACATAAGCACCAAGAGCTTTGGCCATTTTTTTAGACATTTTTGTTTATATTTACCTTTTTTTATGAATGGAAAGCCACTGATTGGCTTAGAGCATCAGTTGACTGGTCTAACCCAATCAACGGTGCCCCAGCCTGGCAGTAGTCACTACCTGGACCTGAAATAGTAAAACCAGATATCTAATATAATTTGATGAAGTTGTTCTAGTGCCCAGAGTGTTTCTTTATTCACAGAGAGCAAATTTCACATAAACATAATTAAATACACTAATTTCTTCTTCAGAAGGATGAGGACAATGATAGTCAAGGTTAATTAACCAGTGATAGGAAATTTAAAAAAATGAAACTCGTCCAAATCAAACTAGTAGGAAAATGTAACTTTTAAAGTAATTATTACAAATATTACAAAACAATTACAAAAGGATGAATGCAAGCATAATTATACACAATATATATATATATATAATAATTTTGACCTTTTTGCCTACACAAAGCCTACCAAAAGTTTAGCAAAGTAATCATAATTAATTAATTTAAGGGAAAAAAAAGATAAGGGACAAAGGGCGTTAGCCAACATAAACGGGAATTACTCAAAACATAATATAAAACAGATCACAATCTTCGTAGATAGAGTTCAAGTAAAGATCTAGCATAGCTCCATGTTGTCTCTTATCTTGAAATCCATGTGATTTTAGATGTTCAACAATTCTATCCTTTAACATGGTTTCCATCACTTTCCCCACTACTGAAGTAAGGCTTACTGGCCTATAGTTGCCCGACTCCTCCCTATTACCTTTCTTGTAAATGGGCACAACATTCGCTAACTTCCAATCTTCTGGGACTACTCCTGTTAACAATGATTGGTTAAATAAATCTGTTAATGGTTTTGCTAGTACACCACTCAGCTCTTTTAATAGCTTTGGGTGTATTCCATCAGGTCCCATTGACTTATTTGTCTTTACTTTTGACAGTTGAAATAGAACCTCTTCCTCTGTAAACTCACATGTAACAAATTACTTATTTATCTTCTTTGCCAACTGAGGCCCATTTCCTTCATTTTCATCTGTAAATACTGAACAAAAATATTCATTGAGGCAGTCAGCTAGACCTTTGTCCTCTTCTACATACATTTCTTCTTTTGTTTTTAATCTACCTAATCCTTGTTTTACTTTTCTTTTCTCATTTATGTATCTAAAAATGTTTTGTCCCCTTTCTTTTCCAGACTGTGCTATTTTCTCTTCTCTGTGTGCTTTGAAGTCTCTTATAACTTGCTTAGCCACTTTCTGCCTAATCTTATAGATCTGTCTATCTTCCTCACTCTGTTTTTTTTTTTTATAATTACTAAATGCTAACTTTTTGTTTTTTACTATTTTGGCCACATCTGCAAAGTACCACAGTGGTTTCTTGAATTTTTTGCTCTTACTGACAAGCCTAATGGAATTTTCTGTTGCCTTCAGCAGTGCAACTTTTAAATAATCCCATCTCTCTTGGACTTCATTTAAACTGCTCCAGTCTGATAATGACGTCCTTGCCTTTTATTGGGTTGGGGAGCAGGGGACACCTTTGATTGTTTTGTGCCTGACATGTAAATCTGGCCCTATCTTCAAGAATGAGGAAATACTCCACTGGTTTCACAGTCAATCGTCCTATTATATAAGATATATTTTCCCATGGGTTGGTGGAGAAGGAACAGAGCACTGGAGATTAATTAACATATTTTAATTGCACATTTAGCAAAGTGGCAGTACTTATGGGCACTTAAATCCAGGATCCTTTAGTGATGTAGTAAGAAGTATAGTGGTCATGGAGATATTATAGCAGTGGGTACGAAGTTGCTCATATTTCTGGCTATACCCCTTCCTCCACACTATCCTTGTGAATTGTGAAAAGCCAATTTCTCTAGTGTTGCTTTATATATGTGTCCCATTGTATTGCCTTACTCTCTAACTCTTTGTTATAATTTTGTTTTAATGTCTATCTCTGAGAACACTGTGCTCTGTGTGCAACGCGGGTTTGGTAGTTATGACAACAGATTATGATAGAATCTCTTCTTGGTTCTGTGTCTAATACATGTGTAAACGCTAGATGCATCTCATTCAGCATCGATCAGGAGAGACAAACATTCCTTAATACGGATACAGCTTAAAGATATTTATTTTCAACCAAATTCAAGGATAATATTGAACGATGTAAGACGTAGCATATTGATATATTTTCCATGGGCATCATACCCATTACTATTTACAATAACGTCTTATGGAGCTTCATGAATTCAGTATCTTTTACACTTAACCCTTTTTACAGCTGAAAGTGGAAAGAGTAACTGTGATAAAATTCTCACTACCGTGAATGTGGATTTCTCAACACAGTTCATTTGTACTTTATATACAGAGTAACCCACAAAAACAGTACAATTTGCTAAAACCTATTTCCTGGCTAATCATGGCAGCATCACTTATGGGTAGCTCCTCCCTTAGCAGTCACAGGACAGGAATTAATTAGATTAATTAATCAGACTGATAGGTATAAGGAGTCCCTCCTCCCCCTACACCTCAGTCTTTTTTCCTGTCCTTAGCAAGTTCTACAGGACTTTTTACATTTTGTTTTATGGCCACCTTCCTGCGTTTGTCGTGGGTTCGTTCCAAATGAAGTTCAGCCTCTCTTCATTTGAAGGACCCAGTAAACAGCCTGCATGAGCAGGACTAACTGGGTCAGGTTCAGTGTAAGTACTGAACTGCAGCATGGGAAGTAAGTGTTTGAGGGAGACACTGTTTCTGTTTATTTGTGGGGTTGGTTAGCCTTAAAAATTCCCCTGTTTTCAGCCTGCCCCTACTAATTGGGGTTATATATCCCCCCCCATACCTTGTTGGCAGTATTTGAATCCATGCTTAGGGGTCTTGTCCTTTAGGATCTGTTTCTTGCCTCTTGTTTGGTGCCTTCCCTGCTCCCTGGCTCTGTTCCAGCCTCTGATGGGTTAATGTGAGGCTGTGCAGGCTTCCCTGCTCCCTGGGGCTCCCTGTGTGCCCGGGCATTGGGGGCTGGAACGCATTATGCGTTCCAGCCGACTGTTTGTTGCTCGCAGCCGGTTCCGGCGAAACCAGAAGTAACTTGCATGCCGGTCGCGAGCGTTTGGAACGCATAGCGTGCGTTCCAGCGCTCTGCGCATGCGCGAACCGGGCAATCAGCTGTTCGCTGCCCGGACCTTTTTTAAAGCATCTAATACAGCTGCCTTGGCGCTATATCTGCTAGCCTTATGTTGGTTTACCCCTGGGGAAAGCATTGGTGTCCAGTTTGTGCCCAGCTACTCCTATCTGCTGCCTGGCTGCATAGTGGATGTTCTGCTCTTTAAGGTAGGATTGCTGTTTTTACTACTTATTGGAAATATTGCTTTGTCAGTTTGTCTATTTATCCCTTTGGGGAATTAGGTCTTGGATTTTCCTTTCGTTCTTCTTTATAGTATGGATTCTCCCTCTGCCTCTGCAAGATCCCTCTCTAGAAAATATAGGTGAGCCATTTCTTAATTTTATTGGGGGGGGGTGTTGTTAAAAGAGTGCCATACTGAGCCTGTAATATATGTCATATATGGCTTCATTCCAGCCCCAGCATTCATTTGGATTCTCCAGCGAGAAAATCACGGGAAAAGTCAAATAAATGCATTAATTGTTCTTCGCCTGCTCCGAATAGAAGGAACCTTTGCAAGGAATGCTTGTTGGAAGTCGCTGATGCCCCCAGTAGGAGCTCTCCACAAGACGACCTTAAGCTCTGGATTTCTCAGGCTATTGCTGAGGGCTTTATGGCTACCACGGGATCTAGTGGTCCAAGTAAGAGACGCAGAGCGGAACCTCAGTCTTCCAGCTCTGATGAGGACCCTGATGTCTGGGAGGTATCAGATGAAGGTGAGGAGGAAGCTGAATATGCCTCCACGTCTCTTGACTCCAGGTCTATGGATAGACTTATTACCCTTCTCAGAGACACGCTTAGTCTCACTGAAGAAAGATCTGAATTGAAGGAGGCTGACAGGTTTTTTGAGGACCTATAGCCTAACAGACCTACTTTCCCGGTGCATGCGCCAATCAGGGATATGATCCTTCAGGAATGGAATAAGCCTGAAAAGAAGTCCACCTTAAAAAATAAGTTTGCGAGGGTTTATCCGTACTCTACAGTGGATTGCTGCCTGTGGAACTCAGTTCCTAAAATTGACGCTGCAGTGATCCATATGGCTAAGAAAATTACACTGCCTATTGACTCCATGGCATATCTCAGGGAGCCTATGGAGAAGCGTATGGATGGAGACCTGATTAAAGACTACTTGGCCCTAGGGTCCGCCCTTCATCCGGCAGTGGCACTGACGACTCTCTCCAGAGCCTTGAAAGTGTGGCTCACTAATCTGAAGGACGACATTGATCAGGGTGTCCGTAGGGAACATCTGTTGGAAAGCTTCAAGGACTTTAGTCTAGCCACGGAATTCTGTTCAGAGGCCTCCCTGAACATCACTCGCATGATTGCCAAAAGCATGGCCCTGTCTGTGGCTTCTAGAAGGGCCTTGTGGCTTCATTCGTGGGGTGCTGACTATGCTTCTAAGGCTTCCCTGTGTGCACTTCCGTTCTGAGGGGATCTCCTTTTTGGGAAGATTCTGGAAGATGCTATTCAAAAGCTGCTGATGGGGAAAAAGGCGTTTACCTCAAGCTGGCAGGAAGAGTTTTTCCCTCCTCCTGGAAGACCAAGCGCTTCAAGGATCGGTCCTTTCGGGACAGCAGGAGCTATAAACCAGGAAGGGAGTTTTCCAGGAATTCTTCATGGAAATCCTATTCGCACTCATCTTCCAATAAGGCTTCCAGAGGAAGGGGTGCTAGAACCTCAGGGAAGACCTTCTGAAGGTCCCCAGGCCGAAGTTCTTCTACCCCATATAGGCCAGCAATATTTCAGACCTATGGGTCACTTCCATCGTAAAAGAAGGTTACAGAATATAATTCTCATCTTACCCGAAAACTGCATTCTTCAGAAGGTCAAAGGTGTCGGTAGGCATCAAATGAAGGGCCATGAGGTCCTGCATTTCTCTACTCCTGGAACAAAAAGTGGTGAAGAAGTTCCAAAACAGGAATGGTTCCAGGGAATTTACTCCACGGTCTTATTGGCCCCAAAACCACAGGGAAAGTGGCGTCTCATCTTGAATTTGAAAGGCGTGAACTCCTTGCTCGACGTAAGGACGTTCAAAATGGAATCCTTGAGGACCATCTTGAAGTGTGTCAAAAAAGGAGACTGGATGACCTCAATAGACTTAAGGGACGCCTACTATCAATCTTGGGTCCATCTCAAGCTCAACATACGTCGGTGGCAATGTCCATTCTTCAAGACCATGGTTGGCTCCTGACGTGGGAAAGAGCTCCCTCGTTCCTGCACAAACTATCGTTTTCCTGGGTACGGTAGTGAATACCGTGTCTGCACATGTGTTCCTGTCTCCAGAAAGGGTCACAAAGATCAGAGACAAAGTAGGGAAGCTGCAAGTTCTCGAAACTGCACCTGCAAGAGCAGTCATGAGTCTCCTGGGTTCCTTGACTTCAACAATAGGCTTGGTGAAGTGGGCCCAGTGGAAGTTCCGTCCGGCCCAGAACTGCTTCCTTCTCCAGTTCAACAGAGTGGAAGCGGATTGGGAACAGATGATATCTCTTCCCCTTCCCGTAAGGAAAAGCTTAAACTGGTGGAAGAGCGAGAGGAATTTGACAACAGGCTTCCCGTTGGAAGACCCCCCTTGGAAGGTTATTACAACAGATGCCAGTTCTTTTGGATGGGGTGCCCACTTCAGTCCTGTATGGACTCAAGGGAACTGGACCCGAGAAGAGAGTCGCCTACACTCAAACTTAAGAGAACTGAGAGCGGTTTACAAGGCCATTTTGAGATTCCTGCCGAGGCTACGGAATTCTTGGGTTCTAATCAAAACAGACAACCGAGCGGTGGCCTCATATGTGAACAACCAAGGTGGCACGAGGAGCAGGTTGCTCCTGGAAGAGCTGGCTCCCTTAATGGCTATAGCCATGACCTATCTTCAAGGCCTGAAGGCGATTTATCTCCCAGGTTCGGAGAACGTAACAGCAGACTTCCTCAGCAGAAAGGAAATTCTTCCGGGAGAATGGCAACTTCACCCGGCGATCTTTGCAGAAATTGCTCATCGGTGGGGCATGCCCCAGATCGACCTGATGGCATCATCTCAGAATCACCAGGTGGAGAATTACCTCTCTCTTCATCCGGACTGTCAGGCACTGGGCCAGGATGCTCTCTCTCTGCCTTGGTCGTTCGATCTGGGGTATGTTTTCCCTCCCCTACCCATGATACCCAGGTTCCTGCGGAAGGTTTGGTTGGA
>OW240913.1:70460739-70500443 GCA_933207985.1 Pelobates cultripes | reverse complement strand
GGAGAGGGGAGAGACACAGGGAAAGGGGGGAGGGAGAGAGATGGGAGAGACAGAGAAAGGAAGGAGGGAGGGAGATGGGAGAGACAGAGAAAGGAAGGAGGGAGGGAGATGGGAGAGACAGGGAAAGGAAGGAGGGAGGGAGATGGGAGCGACAGGGAAAGGAGGGAGGGAGGGAGATGGGAGAGACAGGGAAAGGAGGGAGGGAGAGAGATGGGAGAGACAGAGAAAGGAAGGAGGGAGGGAGATGGGAGAGACAGAGAAAGGAAGGAGGGAGGGAGATGGGAGAGACAGGGAAAGGAAGGAGGGAGGGAGATGGGAGAGACAGGGAAAGGAAGGAGGGAGGGAGATGGGAGAGACAGGGAAAGGAAGGAGGGAGAGACAGGGAAAGGAAGGAGGGGAGAGACAGGGAAAGGGGGGAGGAGAGAGATGGGGGAGACAGGGAAAGGAGGGAGGGAGGGAGATGGGAGAGACAGGGAAAGAAAGGAGGGAGGGAGATGGGAGAGACAGGGAAAGGAAGGAGGGAGGGAGATGGGAGAGACAGGGAAAGGAAGGAGGGAGGGAGATGGGAGAAACAGGGAAAGGAAGGAGGGAGGGAGATGGGAGAGACAGGGAAAGGAAGGAGGGAGGGAGATGGGAGAGACAGGGAAAGGAAGGAGGGAGGGAGGGAGAGAGATGGGTGTTTGATTCCTATTCAAGAGAATTACTTTATATATATATGTGTATATATATATATATAGTCAATATAGGCACAGAGTAAAATTTTTTAACATTTTCTAATGGTGGTGTGCCTCGTGATTTTTTTCATGAAACAAGTGTGCCTTTGCCCAAAAAAGGTTGAAAAACACTGGTATAGAGTATAGAATCTATCCAAGATTATAAGGAGTATGGGTACCCAAAGTCTTCATCAAAGAATCACTTCTCCGTGGAATGTTGTCATACAGGTCCTCGTCTGAGCAAAGTGAGGTCACTGTAATATTTATTAAATGAGAAGCCTCCCGTTCTGTAAGAGAAAAAGGAAATGCTATCTAATTCACACTCTGCCAACAATACATTCCTATGAACTTTTATTGACTAAGAAAAAAGATTGGGGAGGCCATGTCTGACTTCATTCTGGTTTTCATACTCCTTCTGGTTTAGCAGTACTGTATATGTATAGTATGTATAAAGGGATTATCACCCAGTAATATTGTTTACAACACTGGGTTCACATGGTCCTGTAAAATTAGCAAATTTTCTGTTGTCATTAGCCATGTTGAGAGGTCAGTGGATCTAATGACACCATGAGATGCTTTCCCATAATATTATGCAGGGCTCAAATGTCCACTCGTCTGCTAGCCACTGACCTAAAGCCCTGGCAGGGCATGGACTCCCAAAACAGTTCTGTTTTGAAAACAGCTGCTTATTGTAGTAGCAGTAGTAGTGGTTACATGGCTGGTATCTTCAGCCACTAGGAGTGGAGCTATACTAAATAACTGCGCAGCTTCCATGATAGTAATGCAGCACTGTCTTTTAGAGCGGGGAGGGAGGTAATTTTTCATTTGCCCATACACCTATAACTTCTCTATCATATGCAGCAGTTTCCCTCTTTTTGATTTATTTTAAATGTTTAATTGGAGCTCTTGATCCTAATACTTGGGCAAAGCCATGCTTTCTTATCCAGCAATGAAGTGCAAGGCAAGCCATGCCTCCTCTACCTTTCTGCCTGATAAGCAACTGAAAACTAATAAACATATGTGAAGACAGGTCATCGTGTTTATGGGGAAACAACTTTTGCCCTCTATGTCTAAACCTGAGGTTTGTAGGGAGGTCTGAGCGTTATGGAGGAGCAATGGGGGAGAAGGTAAGACTATTTCCGTTGGCTCAGGAAAGCTAAGGGAAGGAGGAAGAAAACCTCCCTTGCAGTCTGGTGATTTATTAATTCTAATAATAAAAGGGCACTTTTATAAACAAGCTTTAAAATGGGATGCTCCATAGACCTAAAGCACTTCAGCATGTTGAAAAGCTTTATGGTTGTGAAGTGGTCATTTAAAAAGAGAGAAAAATGTCTGCATAAAGAAATTATTAATATAAACTATAAAGTTGTTTAAATTATTTTATGTGCAACTCTAATGCTGAAACATTTTTAAATCCGTTTACAAAATAGATTTATTGTGACCCCCCTTCATTCTCCAGTAACCATTATTTCCTTAAAGAAAATAAATCATATTGCTGCACTTTATTATTTTGGTTAAATCCCCATTTGAGTGACCACATTGCTTTTTTCTTTCTTTTCTTTTTTTTTTTTTAATTAGGATCAGATTGATGTCTACATTTTATTGATCATGGCTGTGAAGTATTTATTATACACATACTTGATTACAACAGACATGTGGTTGCTGTAATCATCCTTCAGATCTTAAAATCAATCTTCCCTCAGTCATCTTTACTTCTGCTTCATTGCAGTTTTGTTGCAGTTCATGTTTAGTTGATGTTTCTTCTCTCACGATTTATTTAAAAAAAAACATTTTTTTTAAAGGAACACTCTGAGCACCATAACCACTTCAACATCTACTATCACCTTTTTATTCTTTTCAGTCAAACTGCTTGCCTTATTACTTAAGCTCTGCCAAACATCGCTCCCAGCTTTCCTAAATTAAGCCTTGCAGTTCTGAGCTAGTACATAAGCTAAGAGCATCATTTGATTGTTCTCAGCCAATGAGAATAGTCCTGCACTGCTGAACTTTGCTTAAAGCATCCGGGCCTCTACCTAAGGTAGTGGAGGCAGTGAGCAGTGCCCACCAGAACCCAGGTAAAAAGTCAAACTGTTCTAAAATGGTTTGACTAATTACATTGTGGGGTGCCACGACTCTCCTGGCACCATAACTAAAGTGCCCTGTGGTGGTTAAGGTTCTTGGAGTGGTCCTTAATGTATGGGTTGATTGGGTAAGCATGTCCAACCTATCACTGCCTATCACTGCCATGCAGATATGGATACAATTGATAATGCTCATGTGCTAGTGGAACCTCCACTTTAGCATTTCTGATGAGCAAGGCCAGGACTACTAGTGCGTTGGAGACCTCTTGCTTTGGTCAAACTCTTTGAAAATGATTTGAGTATGAACCAGTGGGTTCTTAGTATATTAGCAGTGTATAGATTAATTATTTTTTAATTTGAATGCAACCCTGTCATTCACACATTTTTAGTTGATTAAATGTTTCACAGATGATGTGTTGAAATGATTACCATATCTCTGTTTTTGTACATTGGGCAATAGTAGTCTAAGATGTACCTCCCAGGCTTACTTTGCTGTACTTTGAACTTTGGCAATTCATATATATGTTCAGAGATGTTGTGATATAGGTCAATGGTAATATGGCAGCCCTGCTTCATGGGTCATATAGCTTTAAACCTGATGCTGTGACTGATTAGGTGGCCCCTTTGTAATGAGTAAGTGCACCACACAGGTAGGAGGAATGTACAATGCAAGACTCTTCTTAAGCCAAAAATAGGGTATGGATTTTATTTTGGCAGCATATTCAGAGGAATGTAGACTTCAGTACTTTTGAAGAGCATGATCAACGGTGTCAAAGGCAGCCGGGGGGGAAGGGAACGAGACATACGGGTAAAGACAAGTCTTCCAGAAGCTTTGAGGAAAAAGGGAGCAGGGATATGGGACGATAATAGGTGGCATGTTTAGTGGCATGTTTAAGGTCAGCAGAGAAGATGCCAGAAGATAGAGAGCAGTTAAAGATGTGTGTTTTAAGGAAGGTACTAGACAAGGGGAGAGAGATCTGATAAGGTGAGATGGGATAGGATCAAGTGGCCAAGTGGTGGGGCAAGAGGAAAGGAGATGCGCAGTCACCTCTTGTTTAGTAGCCAGGGAGAAAGTATGAAGGGTAGGAAAGTTCATAAATGTTATTATTTTATTCTGTCAGTTGGATTGTTTATTGCACAGTGTGGATAGTAGGGATTTTCCTATTTTGTGAAATCAACATGCATGTTGCTATTACATTTTGTTTGACCAACAAGGTTGAGGAAGCGATCAGTTCAAATAAATCAATTAGAGGGCTTGGGAGAGCATGAACCAATTTCAGAAGTGCATAAACCTGTTCCGAAAACAGTTGCACTTTAGGGCATTTTCACAATATCTATATAATTACAGTTCCCTGACATACCAGAATTAATCTGGGGGAACCAAAAGAAGACAATGTCCCATCTAGATACTAATCTGTCATGGATTTTCAAGTGGTTTGAACATGCCCTTGCTTCCCATAATGTTACTGCCACGGTATACCCACTATATACAGTTTAACATTCAGTTCCTTTTGCCATTGTGTAATTAAAATGTAGGGCTTCCTTGTGTCTATGGCGGTTAGGAAATAGTATAATATTGATAAGCTATAACCTTGCAAAGGCTAGTTGAAGCAAATGCTTTTTAAGGATGGTTGGTCAATCCCCTCTCTAACACAACCCTTGTTTTGAAGGATGTGAGGTAAGGCCATGTGAGATTTATTTCTCTATTGATTTTGTTGTTTCTGTTCATTTATATTGGGATTTAAAGGGACAAAACAACTTTAGCTTAATTAAGCTGTATTCGTGTATAGACCATACCTCTGTAGTCTCACTGCCATAATTCTGTAATTGTGGAGTTAAAACCCTTTTTTGTTTTTCTTAATGCAGCCCTAGCCACATGTCCCCTGACAGTGACTTATACAGCCTACATATAAAATGTTTTCATTTCCAGTCAGATCTTGCAGCGCATTGTTTACACTTTATGTACTATTTTATGTTGCGTGTTCTCCTGCTCTGTTAATTGAACATTAATCACACACAGGGGGCTGCTGCATGCTAACAAGCAATTAGCAGAGGATGAGAAACTCTAAATTAAACACACTGTGCAAACAGAAACCTATCAAAGTTAAATATAATTTGTGTCATTCATACTACGTTGTGTAGGATGCACAGTTGGAAAGAGAAAATGGAAGTGTGTGTATATGTATGTATGTGTGTGTGTATATGTATGTGTGTGTGTATATGTATGCATGTATGTGTGTGTGTATATGTATGTATGTGTGTGTGTGTGTGTGTGTGTGTATATATATGTGTGTGTGTGTATATGTATGTATGTGTGTGTGTGTGTGTATATATATATATGTATGTGTGTATGTATGTATGTATGTGTGTGTGTGTGTGTATATATATATATATATATATATATATATATATATATATATATATATATATATATATACATACACACACACACACACACACACACACACACACACACACACTGTTGAAATTGGGCCCTTAATGGTTCTAAGAAGTTGTCTTCCAGCGAGCAGACTCCTTATTTTTGCAATCGTATACTTGCTGAAAGAAATGTTATAATAAACCGCATGGTTACAGCTAGCCATCTTGTTAAATGGTGGTCTTATAAAACAGCTGGATTCCGTTGGAGGTATAATGAAAATTTAACATGTGGGGAATGAAAAAAGCATCACCCCGAATTCCAGCAGAGTTATTTATAAGTGAGAACTGTTGGGAATTCTAAGTAGCATAATTAGAAAAACTCTCCAACTAAATTCTGTTCTCAGCTTGGCTCTTTTGGCTTTAAATTTTAAATACATTTTGCATTGCTGGCAATTCTCACTTTGGTAAATAACCCTAATTCTTGCACCGGCACTGATGTAATAAGTGCAGAATGACAGTGCTGTGGAAGAATGAGATGTTGAAGGGCCTTTATCCACTAAGCCAGGAATTTTAGGTAATTGACAAAGGATTTGCCCGGTTTGGCCCAAATGATCAAACTGAAAAAAAAATCTCTAACTCCATTATTTTTCCAGCTTGACGATCTTGTTTTTAGATTTGCAATTCCCTTGTGAATTTCGCACCGTTCCCTATTTATTTAATCCCCATACTTGCCACACCACAGAGGAATATTTCAAGTTTTCATACTACATCTTCACATATGTTTAATAATCTCTACTGTTCCAAAATTTCTTAGGCATTGTGTTTACAATGCAAACTCCATTTTGTTAACAAGAAACTCCATATCACGAAGATGGGCCTGATCCAGATCATGGGATTTGTAGTTTATCAAGAGCAAAATGTCAATACCTGGAGGCACAAAAACAAAAGCACTTGCATTATTTTAATGTTAATTTTTTTTTTTTGAATTGCAGATTCAATAAAGATTTTGCACTTTTTGAAAATTATTTTTTTCTTTCTAGATCCGATTCCTCTTACTCTTCAGTCGCCAAGGGAAGTTACGATTACAAAAATGGTATGTTTCAATACCTGAAAAAGAAAAGCGGAAGATCTCACGGGAGCTGGTCCACATAATTCTGACTCGAAGTCCTCAGATGAGCAGTTTCGTTGACTGGAAAGATCTAAAACTTGTATACAAAAGGTGAACTCTTTAAATATAAACAAACTAATGTACACATTTTCTACTAAACTTTTGGGAAACTAGGAGGAACTTTCACTTGGTACATAATTGCAAATTCTAATAGATAATCCAACACTCCAAATAGGTTTTCTTCTGTGACGTGTAAATGAACAGTTACCCACAATAAAGTGACCATTTTTCATTAAACAATAACATATGAAAAATAAACGTGTAGTGATTAGTGAAACAAAATCCAAATGTCACAAAACACTACTGTGGAGTTTTACGACTTTTGTTTTTTGTTTCACTACTCACTACAAATTTGTTTAATTTTTTTTAACTGAAGTAATTAAGTGTTGGGTTTTAGGAAGCACCCACATAAAGTGGTAGCAGCTTTTTTTTATATAGTCAATATCGTTATTTGTTATCAGCGCCTCTGTTACTCCGTTATTTCTCTTTTTTGTAAACCATGTACAGGATTCCATTTATTCTGACCAAGTTTTCGATAATTTTGCACTGATAACTTTATGTATTGTTCCACTGCTGTGAAAATGGCATTATCTTCACGTTGTATTTCTTAAATGTTTTTTTTGTATAGCTTAGTTTACCGTTCACCCAAAAAAAATAAAAAATCATGCATTTTTTGTAACCTTACAGCTGGCTCTTTTCCACCGCCCTACTAATTAATTAGATGCGTCATGTCTTCTTCACCGGAGCACCATTTAACCCCTCTGCATCCGGTGTAGTCAGATGTGCTTAAGTTTGTATTTAAAAAAAGTCTAGAAGTTAATGGGCAAGAAATTATCCATTTGCTAACCGTTTAAACCATACTACCTACTCCAATTAACTCCTCCCTTCTAGGGTCTAAACCCTCATTACTCCTACATCTTCTCACTGGCTACTTCTAACTAGAGAGAATATAAGTGCATGGTATTAAGCTGCAGAACTGAAATGAGCACATACACATTATATATAGCTTTATTATAGATCATTTTTTTGTAAATATATTTTATTTAGTATATAAAATAAGTTTGCATGCATGTGTGGTACTTTGTAATGCACGCAGTAGCTTTTTTTTTCACTGTTACTCCTGTCTTACCCTTGTTCTCTGGGGTCAGCCATCTTTAAGTCAACTTTGACCAAAAGCACTGCTTATCCCACCAAATCCATACTTGACAACATTCCTTGCTCACCTTCCAGGACAGAGGTAAGCAGGGAAGAGAGCAAGCATGCAGGATCCCTAAAGAGCCTGCACCCTGTTGCAGACCATGCACCGAACACTGTGGTTTAGTGACCAGTCCTCTCCTGCATTTTGAAACCTGCTGGCCGACTTTAAAATATGAGACAGATCCCCAGTACCTATATATGCTGGGACAGTGCACGAAAATGCAGGACTCCTGGCAAATTGTGGACTGTTGGCACTTATGCCAAAGCCGATGCTGGTAACCAAAAAATAGACCTCATTAGCAAATCCATATGTGATGTACAAGTGATAAACATCTCCAAAATGTGCGCTGAGTATTCGTCGTTCAAATTATGCATAGTCTTAACAAATAAGTGGTGCTTCTGACCTAAGAGGGCTTAAAGATAGCCGCCCAGAAACAAATTGATACCACAAGCACTTGTAGACAAAGAATTCTAAAGCACCACCAACCAACCACCCACTGTTCCAAACCATAACCCCCCCTCTTGATTATGTAAATGTGATTTAAAAATATTGCATACACACAGACCTATAGAGTGTGATTTGTTTTTTTTTATACACACACCTCATATTGCCACCTCATATAAAGCATGGCAAGTGCATATATATGTATGTTTGTAATGATGTCCGTATTTACATGCGTAGCTTGACCATTTAGGTCCCTGTCCTATCCCCTCTCTGCTGGAGATCGGTGTGTTAAGTTTCAAGGGCAGAACCATGCATAGACCAGGGAACTTGTTGATCTCAGATTTCAGCAGCCTCAGTTTGGGTTGACTTTGCTGTCTGGGTAGACTGTAACCTACCAAAGGCAACTGCTTTTAACAGGCAGAGTAGGCACCTATGAAACCTGTATCAGGCATGTGCTGTAGGTAGGTGCCTACTGTACCCAATAGGAATCCTGACTGCATGAACAAAGTTAGGGTAAGTCTGGAGAGGCATAAAGAATTCTTGAAAGATGAAATATTTGCATTGTTTTTAAAAAAACAAACATTTTAACTTTTTTTTTTAAACTGAATTGCTTTGAACAGATTATTGTGGGATGTTATGAGACTGGCATCAAAAAATTTGCAGTAAACCTTTAAATTAAATGTAAGTTAAAAAACAAACAAAAAAAACACAACAAAAAAACACTTTTACTTTGATACACAAACATACCCTCCTATGTTTCCCATTAAATAGGATATATTTCGGCCTATTGAAAGTGACATAGGGGGACGTGGATGACCTATTCCCTTGTGAGTGCATACACAACAAAGTCACCAGCAACTAGAGCAAAAAACAAAATCGAAATGTCTTTTGCTGCAGCACAAAGTAAAACTACTCATTTGTGTGTGTGTGTGTGTGTGTGTGTTTGCAGTCAGTTTAAGGCTTACACTTGGTGTCTATCTAAAAAGCTCCTTCATCTCACTTGTCTTGCTAAAGCTGGTTCTCTCTTCCAGGTATGCGAGTCTCTATTTCTGCTGTGCAATTGAAGACCAGGACAACGAACTGCTTACACTGGAGATTGTGCATCGGTTTGTAGAACTGATGGATAAATATTTTGGGAATGTAAGTGGCAACACTACAAGCAAGTGCAATTATATATCTACACTTTATTGAATGTAGATCCACAGGATTATTTAATAAACTATGAATTGTCAAGAATTGACCAGAGAATTCTAAGCATTAAGTCAAAATAATTGAATTTAAACATTTCCAAATTTCCTCATTTCATTTTTTGTATAATAGTTACATTTTTTTGACCTTTTCCAATGTATAACTCCTGGTATTGGTTAATGTAATTACATTTCTATAACTGTATGTTAACTGAGGTGGCATCTAAAAAATTTTATATTTAAAAACGATATAAAACCAGAAACTTTAAATAACGACAACTGTTTTACACTGTTTACAGTCCTTTTACAATTTTACAAAACCGTGTTTGCACTCTCAAAACATTACCTTATTTTAATACTTTTACATAAATGGACAATAAAAATAGACGATTTATGCTTGTTCTCTAAAATATCCTAACCTTTGCCTCCTTGGTTATGAACAAATTCTAAACTGATTATTCTAAAGATACAAATGGAAGTTTTGTTTTTGTTTTTTTATAAATAGGCAATATGTAAACGATATTGTCTCCACCATGGTATAGGTGTCAAGCTACATGCATAGGATACGTTGTACGTTGATATAATCTTAGCTGTGCATCTTTATAGGGCACAGCTAGGATTATATAGGGCATCTTTGAGTTTTACATGGCCTATCAAAAATGTACTTGGGAATTAATTCCCTCTGCATTGTGGGTAGGATTTGACACTGATATGTCATTAAAGTGCTGGGGACTCCAAACAAATGCCCTGCCTGATAATGTAAAGACATTCTATCTCAAATCAATTCTTCATAGAGAATCACTGATAAGAACTATAATATAAATGTATTTCCTTGCTAGGTCTGCGAACTGGATATTATATTTAACTTTGAAAAAGCATACTTCATGTTGGATGAATTCCTCATGGGTGGAGAGATTCAGGAGACTTCAAAAGAGTCTGTGGTTAGAGCCATTGAAGATTCAGACATGTTACAAGAGGTACGTGGGACGGTATTTTACTTGACATCGGAGGTTGGGATGTAAAGTCTATGGCTCCTTAAAACACTAATGCTGCCATCTGCAAGTCTTGAGTAGTCTGTATAGAAATATTCGAAAGTCCCTCTTCCTTCATCACAAAAAACAAACAAACATGTTTGACCCTAAATATGTCTTTCTAGTTCCAAAAAAAAAAAAAAAACAACCCCCCCCCAAAAAAACAAAGCTATACACATTTGAGGCCTTGTCTCATTTGACACATGTGCTGCATTTGAAATTGCCTTACATTTTTGTAAAATTTCTCATCACTGGGTGGGGAAAGTGGTGGATCGCTCTTCCCAAGACCGAGCCTTCAGCTACTTGAGATGTTTTATTTCTTTTATGAATGATGTTGCCTCCACCTGTTGTCTCAATGGGGCTTGTTTTGCCATGATCTGCCCTTTATTCAGGTGGTAAAAAGGGAAACCGTGAGATGGGAAGACCATGCGCACATTGGACTTAGAGATTTGTTTTCCAAACTGCAGTTTGTCCATATTTGGACTTATTGGGTAATCAGTCAAATTCCCGAGTTCTGAGCCAAACTGTACCCAAATCATGAAGCAAGTGAAACATGCAATGAACTAGCATGTTCGTTTAGTATTGTAATTCTGAATTCTACTTCATTTAATTTGTTTGCAGACAATGGAAGAATATATGAGCAAACCAACTTTTTAAAAGTGAAGCGGGAAAAAACCCAGATCAATTAGAACGAGCAGAGCCTTAATTGTGAAAATCCGAGCAGCAGTAAAACTAAAGCAACACTTGGATGCTCTGATTGACAAGATGGCTGCCATCGCTGGACATAATACTACTCAGAAATGGGACGCTGACACCACTACAAGGGACATGATTACTGTGACAATCCTACTCAACCACCGAATGGACCTAAACTATCACAATGCAATGGAAATAAACTTATGCAAAAAAAGTCTTGCTTTTTAAAGAAGAAATAAAATATTTTTATACATAATATTTTGTGCTCTTGTTGTGGCAATAAGGGACTCTTGTTAAACAGTCCTACATCCTGTCTCTAAAACGATGTAACCCCTCTTTTCGGGGACCAATCACTTCTTGTCCTGGGTGGAATTCCTCACCATAATTGCCTGGCTTCACTAGTACAGGTTGAACTATCATAGGACAAAACGTAATTATTCAAAATGGCTTCTCAGCTGGCAGTCGTCAGGGACAATATTAATGCACTGCTTAGTTACTTTTATTTTGTGTAAGCACCTGAAGATGGCAGAGCATGATTTAAAACGTTTTCTAAATTTTTTTTTTTTTTGTTAGAGAATTCTGTTGTTGCATTGTGCTAATATTTGTATGTATTTCAATTTTCCTGTGTAGTCTTGTGATCTTCAGAGATATTTTTAGTCTATTGAAAATTTATATTAAAAGTGTAAGTTTACATGGATATTGACTTCAATGTTATGCTTCCAAGTCAGAAGAGATCGTAAAGTGGCTCTGAACTAAGACTTGGACTTTGCGAGTTGGGAATCGGCCCTGTGGGGATAGCCTTTGCCCAACTAGTAAATACTGGCACATTTTTCCATTTTTTTGGTGTCAGCATAGGTATTAACCCATTGGTGGCTAGTATTCTGTTATTATTCTTTGCTTTTCCCTTGATGTGGTGACCTGACCACCATCCTTATTCCCTGGAGTAGGTCTGGTATGTGGAACTTGTTAGAAAAACATATACCATCACTTGTCAATTACAGTGCAACATGTGCGAGCAGACCAGAAGCTTTTTTTCAACATGCACTGTATTGACGTAGCTGTTGATGTCAGAGGGAATGACTTGACAGGTCTGTGAAAGATTCTCATTGGTGGACACTGCACGTTCCTTCTGATTGACTTAATTCACTTTTTTATTTCTAAAGGCAAACTATGTTTAGAAAAAAATAATGGATTGTGTTGTAATGCTCACTGAATCTCAAGTATTCCGTAAGTAAGCTTCACAGATATGAAGTGCTTTAGGTGTATTTTCACAATACCGGTGTTTGAGAGAAATAGGAAAAACACACAATAATATGTATACAATGTAGTCCTTTTACAGTGTGTTTGTGTGCCTCAGACACAGCAGCTATGGAATTTTTATTCCAAAATGTGCTAACAAGCAAATGTATCATTGTCTGATTTCTATCCCACATTTCTGTAGGTTCTGTTTGCAATGATCTGGTTTAAATCAAAGCTTGTGTACCAACATGTGGGTTAGGATCTAAATAAAGCACTGTCCAGGCATGGAGAGCGATTTCCTCTTTTAGGGCTCTTCAGCACCGCAACACATTTTCTCCAGTACTGACAACATCTAACTAAGCACTATTACATCCATAGTGAGATCAGAAATCTGTTACTGCTATACATCATCTGCATATCACAAGGCAAAAACTCGCACACAAAAACACATCCCAGACACCGCAACCCCAACAATGTACTTCACCAAAGTGAGAATTCAATTTGAATTTCAAATTCAAGGTAAAAGTATCTAAACTGTAAGGATTCTCAAAGTCAGCTATGCTTCTAGTTTGAAATTCACTTTGAATACACTTTTTTAAATTCTAAATTTAGTTTATTATTATTTTACTATTTATATAGCGCCATCAGATTCCGTAGCGCTGTAAAATGGGTGTACTAACAGACATGTAATTGTAACCAGACAACTGGATGTACAGGAACAGAGAGGTGGAGAGACCTGCTCAATGTTAATAGTCCTGTCCGTTGGTGTTTACGTAACTCGTTTAGAATACGTTTTAGTTGGGATTACATAGATATTTAGTATGTCACTACTAACTGTTGCATCACCAGTTTACTGCAGGTGGAATGTTTTTGAAACTGGAGTTGAGCTTTGTATTCAAAAGAATACTTATTATTATTATTATTATTATTGCCATTTATATAGCGATAACAGATTCCGTAGCGCTTTACAATATTTTGAGAGGGGGGATGTAACAATAAATAGGACTATTACAAGAAAACTTACAGGAACAATATTTTGAAGAGGACCCTGCTCAAACGAGCTTACAGACTATAAGAGGTGGGGTATTAGAAACATTAGGACAGGAAATATCAAGTAGGAGTGAAGCAGAGCTGGAGGAGAGAGCAAAGCACTGTCCAATAGGAGAGCGCAGGAGACAGGTATGTAAGGTAGAGATTACTCTGGGAGGCCATAAGCTTTCCTGAAGAGATGGGTTTTAAGGCCCTTCGTAAATGATTGAAGACTAGGGCAGAGTCTGATGGCAGTAGGCAAGCTATTCCATAGGAGAGGAACCGTGCGCGAGAGGTCCTGCAAGCGCGAGTTGGCCGTACAGGTGCGAGCAGCAGTCAGGAAGGGAAGACGTAATGCGCACAGTAACGTTGTGGAAGGTGGGGGCATAGCCAATGCCGAAAGTCATCTGTGCTGGAAAAAAGTGAGTGTTAAAAGGGTAACCAGACATTTTGTCATGGGCAAAGAGCTATTATAGCATTAGGAATACAGCTATAGTGTTCCTTTAAATGGACACTATAGTCACCAAACCAACTACATATTATTGAATTTGTTCTGGTGATTAGAATCATTACCTTCAGGCTTTTTGCTGTAAACACTGTCTTTTCAGAGAAAATGCAGTGTTAACATTACAGCCTGGTGATAACTTCACTGATCACTCCTTGGATGGCTGTTAGAGATCCTTCCTGGTTCATGGCTGCCTAAAATGCATCCAAATATTCAGTATCTACTCCCTCTGCATGCAGACACTGAATTGCTATTATAAATCCTATATACCATTACACTGTATTTATCATTATTTCTGTAATCTCTTTCTCTCTCTCTATCTATCTATCTATCTATCTATATATATATATATATATATATATATATATATATATATATATATATATATATATATATATATATATATATATATATATATATCCAAATTGTAGCAGGTGACCAGCACTCACGGATTCATGAAAGGGTTAAAACATCAACAGTTTAATGAAAAAAATTCAAAAATTGTTGACAGCTCAACGTTTCAGTCCTCCTCTGGGACTTTCATCAGGAACAACCATTGTTCCTGATGAAAGTCCCAGAGGAGGACTGAAACGTTGAGCTGTCAACAATTTTTGAATTTTTTTCATTAAACTTTTGAATCCGTGAGTGCTGGTCACCTGCTACAATTTGGATATTTGAATTTTCCCTAGGACTTCAAGCACCCGGTATGTAACTTATCAGTCAGAGTGCAAGGATAATATATATATATATATATATATATCCTCCAAGAAAAAAGCTAGCACTCAAGGACTTCAAAAAAATTTAAGCATTTAATCCAAATAGATAGGGTGTCCTGAGGAAAGTTCACAACTGTGAACTGAAACGTTGACTATTTGGATTAAATGCTTACATTTTTGTTGAAGTCCTTGAGTGCTAGCTTTTTTCTTGGAGGGTGTATCTATGTGCACCGGGCCAAAACTTAAAGGAGAGCTGGAGTGCAAAACCACCATTGAACTGTGTGTGTATATATATATATATATATAAAAAGAAAACTGCATTTCAATGAAAATACATGTGGTTAGGTCATACATGGGGGAACAAAAGGACCACCACTGAAGCATTTCGTACACTTCTTCAGTCTCTGATAGGCTCATCAGTGGCGGTCATAAAAACTGCACATTTTAGAGTGGCCTTTTATTGTGGCCAGCCTAAGGCACACCTGTGCAATAATCATGCTGTCTAATCCGCATCACCTGTGAGGTGGATTGTCTATGCAAAGGAGAAGTGCGCACTAACACAGATTTAGACAGAATTGTGAATAATATTTGAGAGAAATAGGCCTTTTGTGTACATAGAAAAAGTTTAGATCTTTGAGTTCAGCTCACGGAAAATGGGGGCAAAAACAAAAGTGTTGCCTTTATATTTTTGTTCAGTGTATATACACATACAATAAAGGCTGCATTCGGCATATATAATTCTGGAATTTTTTACTCCAAATTTTGGGGTAAAAAAAAGCATTCTGGGGGGGCGGAGCCTGACCGCTTAACTGAGCAGACGTGGGAGACTCGAGCTCCTGCCAAATGGGTAGAAAACAGGGCACAATCAAGGACAAAATAGCCCGAGAACTTACCAGGGAGCATCAACCACGTCGGGGGTGCTCTCCTGAATCCAGCGATTTGACGCCCGTTGGGGCCAGAAAAGCGGGACACTAAGCGCTGCCTGCGGAGTTAGAGTCGTGCAGAGGCGGCTGCTCAATCTGACACTGGACCCCCTAGGTGACATAGCAGGTCTCCATGGGACACACGGACCGAAACTGCTGATGGGTTCCCAGGCCGCACAGCCTGCAGAGCCGTCAACCTGAGGCAAACCTAAGATGGCCGCTCAGCAAGGGCCAGAGGCAACGGGCATGAGCTCTCAAACATACACTCACCCACTGGAAACTTTTGATTCACTTTGCATGAACCTCTGGTCAATACTTCGCCACCGTGGAATGTCACACAGCCGAGCAGCTAAAATGATCGCCTGGTGGATCCGCCCTACGACCCGCCGGCGCCATTACAGGCACCCACTCCAGGCCTCCACTGTGACCACGCGGCCCGGCCAATGCTAAAAACCGCCATGGAGGGAAGCGACAACATACTACCCAAGCTCGCCCCAATACATGCTGGAGATGGGCCAACGAACATCCCCCACAGCCACACCACTCACTTAGACGCAGAATTCCGGACCAGAAAAGCACAAATCTATGCCCCGAAGGTATGGCAGACCGCCGCGCTGTTAAACAGAGGGGAGCTTGCCGCACGAATACAGGAGCTGGATCCCAGCCCAGAGGCTCCACCTGCAAGATTTATATCAATGGGAAACGAGACATTCCTGTAAGAGGCAAAGGCACCCACAACATTGCTTCGTTGCCAACAGGCCCTGCTCTGAACTCTAGGAACAGGACTCTGGTTGCTGATAGGCAGGCCCAATAAACCAGGGCACCATACTCATGAAAACAGGAGCTGCTGTTTTCTATATTACATAACCTGGACTAACAGTGGACACTGCTGCGGCTTAGAATTAAGTTGCCAGAATTTTTATGTACTTCACACACACAGGCAGCTCACACGGTTACCTAGGTAGATGATTTTTGGGCTCAGCAGCAGTTCATATATTACATCTTATTTGTTTTTTGACATATTTGACTCTTTATATTAACATGTTTAAGCTCAGTGTTGATATCACGTGTTCCCTCTGGTTTCACGCTTAGTTAAAGCTAGAGGGAGCATAACTATTCTTTTTTTATTTTTTTTATTTGACAATTTATTTTTTCTAAGTGTAGATGGGGTACAGAAATTAAGAGGGAAGGGGTTCATAGTAAATAATTTCACATTTGCGTGTTGCAGGTACAATATCGTGGTTACGTTTTGCGTTTTTGTTAAGGTTCAGGACTCTATTCATGTCACGATTGAGTGTGGGTTAAACAGTGGCTATAGCGCACGTCTCAGATGCGCTATTTACTACCTTTTTGGTTGTGGCCCTTGCTCGTGGCGGCATGGGTTATTGGCAGTCATACCCTTGTCATGTCTTAGCCCAGGGCTTCGCATGCTACCTGTAACGTCGGTGGGTGTGCAGGATTGGGGTGGGGATAGAGGAGAGTAGGGGTAGGGGAAAGAAGAGGGTTTGTGGGGGGGGGGTTTGTGTCTGTCAGGGTATGGAGGGGGGTGCAGCTGGGTTCGTAGAGATTACATATGGTTCAGTTTGGAGTTTTTGTAATTGGGTGTGTTCTTCCCCTCACCGTGAGGGTTTTAATGTTCTTGTGTGTCATGTTAATGGGGTTTGTTTTTGTCCCACAGATCCCACGATGCTGACCAGTGGGAGCTTTTCTGCTGTGTCTTCAGTGCTAAAGTTTCATATAATTTGGTGTGCTCTATTGTTTCTATGCATTGTTTGATCGTTGGGGTTGTTGTTTGCTTCCACTGTCTGCTTATGACAGTGAGAGCCGCGATTATAATGTGGTATACCATATATTTGAGGTGTGGGAGCATAACTATTTTAATGTCCAGTTGGTACAGCAAGGATAGGCGAAGCAAAAACAAGGCCTAGACATGACCAAATAGCGAGTAAACAGCATAGGTCGCAGAGATAACCAACTATTACACGCTAAGTCTCACAGGCTGTATATGCAACCATGTCTTTCCAGATAACTACAAAATGTACACTGTTCTTCATGCCACATAAATACTATGCAATGTTTAATAATGCGAAGGTACGTGCTGTTGTGGCAGTGCATTCTCGCTTGTCTAAGCTATGTACGAATAAAATAAAGAATAAAAAAAAAACACATACTATGTTAAGAAAAATACCATAATTTATCCTCCTCTTTGGACTGAGGCAATTTCTTCTGGCACTTTAGGTTGTTTTTTTGTGTAGAAGCAGAGCCTGCATGCCTCTCCACAGATCAAGGTTCATTTAATTGTGCATTATAGATTTTTTTTGTAATCTCTTTTGCAAGGATTTTTTGTGTTACCAGCATTTACATTTTTCACAATTCCACCCAATATTTATAGATTGTACCATCGCTGTTTGTTTATACAGAAAATTTCATCTCTATAAATACATGACACAGCCTTGGCTGGGTCTAGGACAGCAAAAAATAAAAATAAAAATATTTTAAATTCTATATATGTGTATATATATATATATATATATATATATATATATATATATATATATACACACACACACACAGTCTCTCCCTGCCTACACACACTTTCCCTTATACACAAGCACTGGTCTATCTATCTAACTATCTATCTACACACATATACACACACACACACTCTCTCTCTCTTGAAATGGGATATATATACACACTGTATATTGCCAATATATTATCATGTTTTTTAAGTTTTATAACAAAATTTAAGAGGGGAAGAAAAAGGATTCAGAAAGCAAAAATTGTAGGAGTGGGAGGGATAAATCAAGGAAATGGTATCGCAATACTGGTGAGTCACAACCATTCCACAAATCACAATTCAAACGGTACTAAAGCAAGGTAGGTTGATACCAAAACATCTCATCTTTGTAAGGAAGAGGTAGTTTACAATACAAATAGTTTAGAATATTCATAGGTTACAACAGTTGCATACAATTCTGTTGTCGTTGGAATATCTCGGCATCAAAGTGAAAATTAAAATTAATCCAGCTCTGGTCCCTTCCCTTGAGTATTAAGGCAATATTAGTGATTGTGCTCTCTTGGAAAAGTTGCTACTCTAGTAAAATAAAACCAAGCATCATGTTTTCTAGACTAATTAGGATTTACCTGATCTCCATGTGTCCCACAAGCCCTAACTTCATGGAACATGTGAATATATAGCTGTGAAGTTACATTCATACAACCCATTGCTGTCAGTTGACTGAAGTACATGTTCTATTGAGGGGGGCAGGGGTGATTTCCACTGTCTTACTGTATGGTACTGGCTACTAGTAATTTTTTTTGCGCTTTAGCCAGCTTATTTGAATTGTGGAGTAGTCAATAAGTTTGTGGTTTATAGGGTGTGATGAAAGCACCTTCGTCACTGGACTTTGGAGAGACCTGCTTGCCAGCCTCTTGGCCTGTGACTATGGCCCCTGGGGTGTATTGCCCTTTAAGAACACTATTTGGGCATATTGGGACTTGGCACAACTTCGAACCACCTACCAGGAGCTGTGGTTAACCGCAACCAAATTGACGAACGGCTAGGTGGCCGCTGTTCGTATAGTCGAACACGTGGCAGTGGCCATCTTGTTTAGTCGAACGCGTTCAGCAGTGTTTGGTCGTCGAGTTCATGGAACTTAAATCGGACACATGACGGCACGAACACCGCTGAACTTTACCTTCTCCAGAACTGCGACGGGAGTCCAACGGCGTTCAACAATTCGAACGCCACTTTAACTTTGGCTATTCACACAAACAGCCCCGTTCGTGCATTCAAACAGAACTTAACTATTGGAAAAAGACCGGCCACACAGCCAAAATCTGTGAAACTATATTGAGCATGAAAGCCATGCTTGCTGTCGGTCAAAAGAGACTCGCGTAAAACACTAGAACCCCATGGCGATTCGACTATATTCGTGAGATCTGAGCGCTGTTCGTATATATTGAGCACTCAGATCCAAGCTATCTTGTCTATGTCTAATGTGGGGTTCAGTTCTGTGAAACATAAGTTATGTATTTGCGTTACCCTACATAGGGTATGTCTAAACCTCTTGTTTTAGTACTACCAAGTTTGTACCTATCCAGGAAAGCTGTAAAACTGGGTACAACCACAAGATATGGATACAGCTTCCCAGTTCCCCCTGACAACTCCATCATGCTTTCGAAGAATAGGAGAATATGTTTTGTAATTTAGTTGGTACCATTTACCATCTGCAGAATTGTTTTGTATTGTTCAATGTGTAAAGTGGAACGGTTAACCCTTTACATAATTTAAAAACTTGGTGCCATTTGTCATAAGAGATTGTGCTGCTACGTTAGTCTTTCCAAATGTTTTTGAAATTCCAGAGTCTGGGTAATGGTTGGTAGGACATTGATATTTGCTGTTTTTGTTTCATCTATCCAAGATACAGGTTTATTCCAGTAAACTGCAAATTGTTTATCAGCTCGTTAAATTTCCCAACCTTATCAGTTCACTAACAAGGGACTATAGCTGTAAATAAGAATATCTTGTCTATTCTGGGAGGTGGTACATAGCTTGAAGGGCTAATCTAGTATTAAATGTCAGTAGAAGATATAGTAGTGCAGTGATAGGAGGAGCCAGTGGCAGTTCCATTATTGTACCGAGATGCTGCGTTGCAACCTACCATTCTCTCTTATCAATACTATTCTGTAGTCATGAAGGGTCAGGTATGCCTGGTTGTGCTTGTGACATGAGAGCTAAATAAAGAGTACTCCCTTAGGCTTAGCGATGCCAGAGAAGGTAGGGGTTGGCAACATCAAACATGCAACAAAAAAGAAGTTGCTAACTTAGAAATTAGACGGCACCATAAGAATGGTTCTTTGTGGGCAGAGTTGCGGCTGCCCACCATAGGGGGTAGAGGTTGAACTCATAACTGCACAGGTTGATCTGAGCAAATAAAGGGATGTGGTGGACCCAGGGACAGTAAATGTTTAGTTAGGTGTGCTGCACTAATGAAACATAATACAAGCTTTGCCATATAAGGGAGGGAGGGGATAGTGGTGTCATTTGATCTCAGAAATAGTTAAAATGAAAGGGTTAGTTTCTCGAGCCACCAGACCTATACTGTGGAGATAGTGGCATGATGAGGGGAACAACCGAACAGTTTCAACACAAAACAAATATACAGATATACAATCATAATGTAAGATACCAGGGTGGTGTCATGGTTACGCATAACAATTTATTAATGTTGTTTGTTTGGGGCAGTGTCGAAATCTAGCCCCATTTGTCAAACATGACTTTAATGATATTATAAATGTAAGATGAGAACAAGCTTGATACAACCAGAAGAAGAAAATATAAGCTTATCTTATCATAGAAACACAGAAATCATAGAAACATAGACTGGGATGGCAAAAAAACAAAAACATTTGGCCCATCTAGTCTGCTCAATTTTCTAAAGACTCTCATTAGTCCCTGGTCTTATCATATAGCTAGGATACCCTAATGCCTATCCCACTCATGCTTAAACTCCTTTACAGTGCTATTTCATACCCTCTCAGTAAAGTAATACTTTCTGGTATTATTTTTGAACCTTTGGCCCTCTAATTTAAGACTATGTCTTAAATTATGTCTATGTCTTAAAAAACTTTTTTTTGTTGTTTATGTTATAACTATATAAACGTCAGTTCCCCCATAGAGAGTAAGTGAATTTGCTAGAAAAGTAGGCGTATATGATACCCAAACCATGCACTGTCCATTTAATTACCAGGTCTCATCTAATAAGTCAGATGACAGGGTTTGAAGGATGAGTTCACTAGAAGCTGTTGTCTATTCCGAAGACACCTTGGGGAGTTGGATTGCTTGTCCAATGTTGAATATTTTATGTTCCATCTCTGTAAACCAGATTCCAGGGTTGTGATAGCGTACAAAGTTCCATTCTTTTAAATAAGGAGTTTAGCTGGAAATCCCCAGTGGTATTGTTTTGAATTGGATCAAAAAGTAGAAGTCAGTTGTGATAGCAATCTTCTAAAATGCAGTGTTGGTTCTGACAGGTCTGTGAATATTCAAATATTTCACTATTTGTCTGGAACGGTGTTGTGCCTGCTCGCATTTAGGATTCGTTCTTTCACATGATAGAAGTGGATTGGTGTAATAACAATTCCTTACAACTCAGTTGTCGGAACATCTCACCATCAAAAGGAAAATTTATATGAATCCAGCTCAGATCTTCCTTTGAGTACTAAGGCAAGTTTTAAGGGTGTCTTGTCCTATGCTCTCTATCTATTAGTAGTTGGTCATGGTGGATCTCAGGGATTATTTCTTGAAAAAAGTCCAGCAAATAGTTTGGTAACTCTGAGGCAGGTACTGATTCAGGGATCCCCCCGAATTGGGGGATTATCTTATCTCTTTGGTTATATCTTCTAGATCTGTCTTCAAGATCAGATAATTTTAGTTGGAAGGCATTAAAGTTGGCTTCAATATCCTGTAGTTTGCCGCTAAACTTTTATGTTACACTGCAAACTCGTCCAATTTCTGTTCAATAAGCCTTGTCCTCTGCCCCAGATCAAACAACTCCTTCTTCAGCTGACCTGCCAGGCCCTGGAAGTGGAGGTCAATGTTGTCTGTAGTTGGGAGGAAAGTTCAGAGAACAGGCTCTTCTTATCAGCCATGGTGAGGGGTTTCTCCTCTGAGGCAGAGATCATGGATCCCAGTGTGAGGGAGAACCCATGGTGTGGCATCTTAGGCCTGAAGCATACTTTCACGCGTCTTAGATGGCGCAGTTGGATCGTCATTATCAGCTCTTATTTTATGCCTCTGGGACATCTCTTTATTGGTGTGGGGTAATGGTTACTAGGATTGCTGCAATTTAATTTGGATTGCCAAGTCCCTGGGTCCCTCTCACTTGAAACTCAATAAGAGATGTCAATGTAGCTCTGAGTCTCAGCCATGTCTCTAGCAGATTTATTATCTTAATTGAAAACCCCCCACAAAACTTACTTCCCATTAGAACTATATAAAAACTGTTTTCGTACCGGAAATCAGTTTGTAACAAAATGGGGTTCTAATTGTGATTTAAATTGTTTGTTTATGGGAGAAAGTCCTCAGAATACTAGCAAAATAAAATGATTTTAATAGAGATAATCTGGCCTGGTAGAGTGAGAGATCTTCACACAATGAACTGAAGAGCTGGCGTTTGGAAACCTGTTGCTTAGCAATGCTCTCAAGGCCCTAAATCACTGTGCAGAAAGGAGCTGGAGATATTGCTGACACAAATACTAAAAGTGCAATCTATAGATCTATATTCACATTGCATGCATGGCCTGTAGTATGTGGACACCCCACTAAATAAGGAGATCAGGTGTTTCAGCCACACATTCATAAAAAGGTGCATAAATCCAGCATATAGCTAGGAAATCTCCAAAGACAAACACTTGGAGCACAAATGTTGTCTATATTGTCTACCCTGTAACTTTCTTTATGGATAATGTAGCCTAATTAACATTGTAAATCTAGGGAGACTTGCCATTTATTAGATATGGAATGGTGTGGCAGTGTCCGAACAATCTCTGGTCTGAAAATACATTTTTCATCTTATTTTTGTTAGCAGGAATGACATAAATACAATAGCCCCCAGCTCTAGCAATTGGAGTCAGTACTGTCTCATGTAATCAGTAAGTAATATCATTAAATATTGTTGTAACAGAGCTCCAGTACTCCAACCGAGTACCTCTGCCAAGTCTGCTACCTCTTACTTATCGGGGAGCCTTACTAGACATAGCACACACATTTTAAGCCCCCAACAGCCTCATTTACAAACATTGGGGTCTATGAAGCACTATAGTACAAGGAAGGGTGGGGTCAGAAATTAGCAAGGGCTTATGGGAGATTGAGGAGGGACAAAGGAGCTAGTTTAACCCCTTAAGGACCAAACATCTGGAATAAAAGGGAATCATGACATGTCACACATCTCATGTGTCCTTAAGGGGTTAAACTAGTCTGGCAGCGTCCCTGGGACAATGCCCTTCTGGGGAAACAATGGGAAAGGAAAAAGGGGGTGGGGGAGAGGCACAGAAGCAATACATTAAATATACACTAATACTGGGCACAGGGTGACCAAAACACAAGAGGAAGATGGGGACCTACATATATTGTCTGTTTTCTATTCTCAGTGACTGTGACTACTGTCACAATTGTATTAAGGGCTTTAATATGCAGTATTTCTTTACAATTTTATTACATATTTAGACTCATTTTGCATTGATATGTCTTGGAGATCACTAAACAGTATCTGTTACTGTATCATTGCATGAAGAAAAACAACCCTAAAACTTTGTTTTATTAAGCTGCATAAAATAGTACTTTTCAAAACCTGTTATATTACAAAAATATAAATTTTTCATAGGTTGAGCCTATATGTTTTAATCTACTTATTAATGCAGCTTGATATTAATTATTGTTATTCATTGTGTCAATCCGTTTCCTATCAAATATTCCAGTGAAATGGCCTTGGGTTTTAGGCACGGAACATTTAGTGTTGCCATGGTGTTTATATATCACAATGATGTTGGCATAACCGTTTGCTGCTATAGCAACACATTTACTTCAAACAAAATGGCAAGTGCTACTATACAAAATGGTTTTTATATGGAGAACTTCAAACAAAGGCTGAAAGTAGACATTTATGCAGCACATCCCAGGCAGCTTAAAGGAACACTATATGTAATAACCTCTACAATTTATTTTAGTGGTTATGTTGTAAGAAGGCTTGTCCCCATTAGTTTTTATCATATCTTTGCAACGTGGTTTGAGAAAACCACGGATCATCAGCACTTCTTCAGTACCCATACAAATATTTTGAAAACTGAAAATTCCTATAACCCAAAGGGCTAAAGGGAAATTCTAGTTTAGTAGATATACCTCTAATGAAAATGTTCATCTAAAAATAGTTTGCAACAGTAACAGATCCAATCCATCCCCTTCTAACCCCACCCAGACTTTCTGTGGCTGTCCACTCACAGACTTCCCAATGGAGGTGCTCTGAGAAATTGCTGCAACTGAGCGAACCAAACCAGAAAGTAGCAGGATCAGTTGTCTGATTGACAATAGGTGGATTGGAGTGATTGGGAGGAGTAAACAAGGTTATTTTACAAAAGTGGCAAATTCTTTAAAAAAACATTTTGTAAAATGAAAAATGAGGATACACTCTTCACACATAAAGCAATTCAGCAAGTTAAAGTGCTTTAGTGGTCCGGAATATCCCTTTAATGAGGGATAGAGAACAGATTAAGTAAGAACCTGGGACAACATTCATCAGTTCACTACAATTATACTGTATATATATATATATATATATTCAGGTCTGGAGTTGATTCTGCTTTGCAAAAAGGGCTGCAGATATTTTGTCTGGAACCTATAGCTCAGAGCTTTTAGCTAATTTATGGACTGCAACAAAAAGGAAAGCAGTTTCATTCCGTCAAAGTATTTGTATTGGTAACGAGGAACTAAATTCCTCATTATGAGATTGGAGACATAGTGAAGGCATGTGCTCTCAAATTCTAGCCTGGTCTGCTTGTAGTTCACAACCTGATTGATGAGAACGTGGAAGCTTTGAGTCTGCCCTTAAATAGCAAATCTAATGACTGATAGAACATTACATTTCCATAATTAAAATCAGCATCACACAGTACTTTAGGGGTGCCCAAAAGGTAGATCCCCAAATGTTTTAAAGCTACAGTTTCCATGATGCTTTGTCAAAACATGCTATAGGCATGCAAAGCATCATGGGAGTTGTAGTTCTACAACATCTGGGGACCTACCTTTTGGGCACCACTGCTTTAGAGTAACTAATTCAACATGCCCCTGAGCTTTAATAGCTCTGTATTCACTTTTACTATTCAGCTAGTGTGGATGCCCCATTTTCTTGTCAGATTTTAAATTTCGTTCTTGACAGTTCTCACTTCACTGTCCTTTATATCCGCTGCTTCCATTACATTTCTTATCTCCCTCTTTTTGTGTGTTGCTCATTTTTCTCCTCTGTATAGGAGAGGCTTTCTTCATTTGTCTGCTCCTCTTTTTAACACAGAACATCTTTTTGTTAACTCCTCTTCAGGACAAACAACTTAACCTTGCTTGCAATGACATGGCACCGGAAAAAAATATATATACGTGTTTTTGTTAATAAACCGATGGTTGGACTTGTATCAGAATTGTAAAGCTGCTAACTATGTATTACAACATTTTTCTGTATAGTAGTGGACACTTTTACCATACAAGTGATGAAGAAAGGAGAAAAATAGGTTTTAGCAAATTGTACTGTTTTTGTGGGTTACTCTGTATATAAAGTACAAATGAACTGTGTTGAGAAATCCACATTCACGGTAGTGAGAATTTTATCACAGTTACTCTTTCCACTTTCAGCTGTAAAAAGGGTTAAGTGTAAAAGATACTGAATTCATGAAGCTCCATAACACGTTATTGTAAATAGTAATGGGTATGATGCCCATGGAAAATATATCAATATGCTACGTCTTACATCGTTCAATATTATCCTTGAATTTGGTTGAAAATAAATATCTTTAAGCTGTATCCGTATTAAGGAATGTTTGTCTCTCCTGATCGATGCTGAATGAGATGCATCTAGCGTTTACACATGTATTAGACACAGAACCAAGAAGAGATTCTATCATAATCTGTTGTCATAACTACCAAACCCGCGTTGCACACAGAGCACAGTGTTCTCAGAGATAGACATTAAAACAAAATTATAACAAAGAGTTAGAGAGTAAGGCAATACAATGGGACACATATATAAAGCAACACTAGAGAAATTGGCTTTTCACAATTCACAAGGATAGTGTGGAGGAAGGGGTATAGCCAGAAATATGAGCAACTTCGTACCCACTGCTATAATATCTCCATGACCACTATACTTCTTACTACATCACTAAAGGATCCTGGATTTAAGTGCCCATAAGTACTGCCACTTTGCTAAATGTGCAATTAAAATATGTTAATTAATCTCCAGTGCTCTGTTCCTTCTCCACCAACCCATGGGAAAATATATCTTATATAATAGGACGATTGACTGTGAAACCAGTGGAGTATTTCCTCATTCTTGAAGATAGGGCCAGATTTACATGTCAGGCACAAAACAATCAAAGGTGTCCCCTGCTCCCCAACCCAATAAAAGGCAAGGACGTCATTATCAGACTGGAGCAGTTTAAATGAAGTCCAAGAGAGATGGGATTATTTAAAAGTTGCACTGCTGAAGGCAACAGAAAATTCCATTAGGCTTGTCAGTAAGAGCAAAAAATTCAAGAAACCACTGTGGTACTTTGCAGATGTGGCCAAAATAGTAAAAAACAAAAAGTTAGCATTTAGTAATTATAAAAAAAAAAAACAGAGTGAGGAAGATAGACAGATCTATAAGATTAGGCAGAAAGTGGCTAAGCAAGTTATAAGAGACTTCAAAGCACACAGAGAAGAGAAAATAGCACAGTCTGGAAAAGAAAGGGGACAAAACATTTTTAGATACATAAATGAGAAAAGAAAAGTAAAACAAGGATTAGGTAGATTAAAAACAAAAGAAGAAATGTATGTAGAAGAGGACAAAGGTCTAGCTGACTGCCTCAATGAATATTTTTGTTCAGTATTTACAGATGAAAATGAAGGAAATGGGCCTCAGTTAGCAAAGAAGATAAATAAGTAATTTGTTACATGTGAGTTTACAGAGGAAGAGGTTCTATTTCAACTGTCAAAAGTAAAGACAAATAAGTCAATGGGATCTGATGGAATACACCCAAAGCTATTAAAAGAGCTGAGTGGTGTACTAGCAAAACCATTAACAGATTTATTTAACCAATCATTGTTAACAGGAGTAGTCCCAGAAGATTGGAAGTTAGCGAATGTTGTGCCCATTTACAAGAAAGGTAATAGGGAGGAGTCGGGCAACTATAGGCCAGTAAGCCTTACTTCAGTAGTGGGGAAAGTGATGGAAACCATGTTAAAGGATAGAATTGTTGAACATCTAAAATCACATGGATTTCAAGATAAGAGACAACATGGAGCTATGCTAGATCTTTACTTGAACTCTATCTACGAAGATTGTGATCTGTTTTATATTATGTTTTGAGTAATTCCCGTTTATGTTGGCTAACGCCCTTTGTCCCTTATCTTTTTTTTTTCCTTAAATTAATTAATTATGATTACTTTGCTAAACTTTTGGTAGGCTTTGTGTAGGCAAAAAGGTCAAAATTATTATATATATATATATATATTGTGTATAATTATGCTTGCATTCATCCTTTTGTAATTGTTTTGTAATATTTGTAATAATTACTTTAAAAGTTACATTTTCCTACTAGTTTGATTTGGACGAGTTTCATTTTTTTAAATTTCCTATCACTGGTTAATTAACCTTGACTATCATTGTCCTCATCCTTCTGAAGAAGAAATTAGTGTATTTAATTATGTTTATGTGAAATTTGCTCTCTGTGAATAAAGAAACACTCTGGGCACTAGAACAACTTCATCAAATTATATTAGATATCTGGTTTTACTATTTCAGGTCCAGGTAGTGACTACTGCCAGGCTGGGGCACCGTTGATTGGGTTAGACCAGTCAACTGATGCTCTAAGCCAATCAGTGGCTTTCCATTCATAAAAAAAGGTAAATATAAACAAAAATGTCTAAAAAAATGGCCAAAGCTCTTGGTGCTTATGTCTTTCTACCAGCCCACTTAAAAAAGAGTCACTATAACTATCAAAACAAATTGTCTTTATCGTGAAGTTTTAGTGTATAGATCATGCACCAGAAGTCTTACTGCTCAATTAGGAGTCAAGTCACTTTTGTTACCTCCACCTTCTCTGGCTGTGACTCACACAACCTGCATGAGAAAATGGTTTCATTTTTTTAACTAGATGTTACAGCACAGTGTGTTGGACATTATCTATGTAACACTGAAACCATCTCCTTAAAAGTTATCGCCTGCTCAGTGCCATAAGGAAAGCTAGATTTATATTTTCAGGTGGTATGCAGAGAGGCTGACTCACAGCCAGGGAAGGTGTTACTACAGAAGCATAAACAAAGTGATTTAACTCCTAAATGGCAAATAATTGAGCAATGAGACTGCAGGGGCCAGAACTATAGACCAAAACCACTTCATTAAGCCACATTGCAATATTATACAGCTGAAATCAGACGTTCTCCTCATAATATGTGCCTGGAGAGAGGTGCTTACTTTGCCTAATGGTAAATTTGTCTCTGTTCTTAGCTGGTTCCCAGATTTCCTGTTACAGTATTTGGTTTAAAAGGATAAATATGCAACAAATGGTCTGGGTTCCTGCCTCTTGATATCCACTCCCAATATCTCGTACATCAATTCCTTGCCCTGTTTACTGAAATCTCCCTTTCTGTAGAACTACGGAACTCAACCACATTGCTTTTTTCTCTTTGTTGGTATATTGGATTCTGAACTACAGCAGAGAGCATGCTAGACTACACTGTACATTTATTGGACGTTTGCCATGAACTCCTAGAGGAGTGTTGAAGCCGGCCTCCTACCCACTGACTATGGTCCAGGTCTGAGATCCCATTTGGGAGATACCCTGCCCAGCCACCATTAGCAGCTTTCCCTGGGTGCCCTTGGTTTGGCACTTTCCCTTCTTTAGAATGGAACTGAACTCTAATTTCGGCATAAGGACTTTGTGGGTCCCCGGTCACCTCAGCGGTACTTAGCCGTGAATGTTATGGAACTGTTTTCGGCATGAGGTGACTGTGCAGTTCCCGGACAACTTGGTTTGGGGTTGTGAACCACTTTGCAACCCGCCAGGAGAGTGATTTTTGGAGGGAAGGTGTCTGAGACTAAGGGGAACAAATGCTACCTGAGAGCTAGGTGGAACACCTGATATTGCGGCCGCAGGAGCTCCTGAAAGTTGACTGGCAAAAGCAGCAAATGCCCTGGAGCTATTTTGGGCATAGGACCACGTGTGCGGCCGGTCAGAACTTGAAAACAGGGGCATTTCCCCTACACTGCATGGATCTGAGCACTATTTGGAGAGTTTGGGCGCTCAGATCAATGCTATTTAGGGATGTATTATTTGTAGGGCTAATGTATTTTTTCAATGATGTTTTGGGGTATTTTTCTGTTTTATACTTTTGTGTTTCCCTCTCTGTTCCTGGGAGATAACTAGTTTACCTGTCCTTAACTCAATTATCTCACAGGCACAGATATCTTTGGGAGGGGCTTGCATTGTATTGTTTGGAGACCACCTGCTGGGGGTTGTGTATATAAGCAGGAAACTTGGCCATAATAAATTAGTTTCTTTTCACCCTTCAATCAGTCTGGGCTAGTGTTTGGGTTGATCAGCTATACTCTCTGCAGGAGAGTTTAATCACTTGAAGCTGTACCCAGGACCCTGTTCCAGGGCGGGAAGCGACGTTGAAACCCCAGCCAAGCTGCAGTGGCTAGGGGCTGAAGTACTCATGTGTCCCAGAGGAGAGCTAGGAAGTGAGGTACCCAGTCGGAATGCCAGGCGGTCCATCTGGATGCCATACTTCAATCCAACGCCCTTCCTGCTCTCCAACTTTTTGCAAGTTACTTGACATATATGATGAGTCTGAGATCTCAACCGTGACTGGACTGCGACTTCCTTATACACATTACCCTTTCCGTGGCCTGGTACTGTCCCGCATATCGGGTGGCTTTCCATACGTCATGTTAGAGTATGTTGCTGTCACTATGCTTTCCTGTTCGATATATTCCCAGTGACAGCACCGACATTATGACAGAATTGCTGAGTCTAACTCATTTTTAATGTCAGTACATTTACCATGTCATTTATGGAATTCCATTTATCACACATACCCTATGTCACTCTAGCAGAAACAGGAATAATTGGTTAGATGCAGAAATAACTCTTCTGTACCAAGCTATTTTGAGTCAGGAAGAAGAATGACTACTAGTGCTCCCCCACCTCCCTTTTCTCTCTCTCTCTCTCTCATTCATAGCAGATGAGTCCTATTCTCAGGAGAGCGATGAGTCAGATCACCTTGCTCTTTCGTTCTCCTAATCTCTGCATATGTTTAGATTCTTTATTCATTCGGATGACGTAAAACAAGAAGCAGCAGATATAAGAGGTCTGAGACTGTTGCTTTCTCAAGAGACTAGCTGATCTTTGCAGCTATGTATAAAAAAGGTTTTGCAACACTGGTGTGAATGAGTGATTAGATGCTTTATGACATTCATTGAAGAGAAACTTTTTGCTAGCCAACAAAAGAGATACAAGCGAGCTCTGTCATGGATGCCTTGCTTAACATTGTATCACGCTGTGAGGCATCACATTCCGTGGAATATTATTTGCTTCTAGCAGAATGTCATTGTCAGTCTCCGAGGTGTAATAATGATATATTCTATGCTCTCTATCCATGGAAATACCACTACATGTGGTGCAGGTCTATTGCTATCTTTCATCATCATGCCCTTTTGGATGTCGAAGGCCATATTTAATGAGGGTTTAGGTTATTTTCATCATTAGTTATTTAGCAGTGCGTGTTTTATTCACACACATTACTGAACATTACCCAACATGAAAATCAAATTAGCTGAAGTGTCCCTCTGGTTACCAGGAGTGCTAGTAATGGTTTAATAGCTCTTAGCCTTACTGGCTTTTAAATTACTAAATTCTATGTGATTCACTGAACGTCTGGAGCTTGAATGTGGGACAGAGTAAGAAATTATTGATTGCTGTGCCCCTGGCTATGAAGAGGTTAAATGTAATTATAATGTGACTGAGTTGATAGCTATAATGTGCTTTGATGTTGTGTGCTCCTATGTTTTCAAATGTAATCCCATACGTTATCCTGCATCAATCATTGTTATATGCAGATCATTATCTCATACAGTGCTACAAAAATGATTGAGAACCCTTTGGAAATAGCTGTATACCTACAAATGTTTTACTTTATATATTATCTGATCGTTATCTAAGGGTACAGATAAAGAGAATCTGATAAGACATGTCAAATAGAAAAAAAGGGGAGTTGGGGGCACACTCGGAACATGCATTCCTCAGTAGTGGTGCTGCCATAAAGACCAAAATATAAAAAACAAACAAACAAACAAACACACACACAAACAAATGAAACATGATACAATATTGCTGAAATCTAAAACACTTGTTGTCCCTTAAAAATGTACGCCAAAAACCAAAGAATTACCAGAAAGGTTTTTTGTGTAAAATTGTACATATGAATAAACTGGAAAATCTCAATAGGGCATCAAACAAGCTTCCATGGGGGTGCTTTGTCATTCTAAAGGCATGCAAAGCATCATGGGAGTTGTAGTTCTACAACATCTGAGGATCTACCTTTTGGCACCCCTGGTGTAGAATATCAATTTTATTCTTGTTCAAACTTTAAATAGCTCTTGGTGTGCTGGCAAGCTGATGACTTTTGTAACAGAAGCTTCATACTTTCCTCATGCACTGTTTATGATATGTTTCTGAAAAGAAAATACTCAAAAGAACCATTTGATGTATACCTCGGGGTTAGATCATTCAGTGTGTATGTTGTTAGTGTTATTAATACTCATTGGTATGCTGTAAGGTTCCACTGTTTCACTCTTTGAAGTAGAGTTTCATACTTGTTCTCAGTGACAGCTTCCACTGTCTTTTGTTAAATAAATAATGACAACGTGTAATGTGTCATGTGTTGTTGTTCATCTGAGATTGTAATTACCTCATTTTAAGACCTGCTAAGGAACAGGTGACTGCTATTATGTCCTGATATGTAAAACCATAGAATTCAAACAGGATGCACTTTCTTTTTCCCATGACTGTTAGTAAATACCTATTTTTAGTGCATTTCCTGGTTTACGCTTGCTTCATGGGGGCAGCCATTTTCTGTTTTGTCAGAAATATCACTTATTCAAGCAGGGGCTGTGCAGGTAATCAAGAGCTAGTGCTCATTAATTAACTGAATTGTGATGATATTTTAAAAATGCACTCTCATTACAAATGGTCTCTGCTAGGATAAATGGAGCTTATGACTAAAGAGGACATAACATTGCTGCAAGGGTTTTCTCTGTTTGGGAGTCAAAAATTCTTTAATTTAGAACTGTACTCATTTTATATTATTAATTAATGAAGTGTCAGAGTATGAATTTAGTGAATTTCACTATTAGCATTATTTATTGTGTAAGCTTCTACTGATGTAGTCTATTTATGTCCCTTTCTCTTACATGCACTGGGTTTTCAATAATCTATTATTACATCTCTAAACCTTATCAGTTACCAGGCTCCCAATTCTTTCACGCCTGTGTTGATTGACATTTTCATGTTTCCTTCTTATCTTGATATAAAAAGATATAGATACTTCTCGTGATCTGTGATAATCTTCCGTCATCTTGAATTCACTTTAGCCATCTTGCATTTTAATTCCTACTTTTGGCTAAGCACTAATGGTACTACATTTCATTACGTTTAAGGAGCAGTGTATTCACAATGCAGACTACAGCTCATTGCAGTGATAACGATGCTATTATGGATGCTTTATTGTATGGATGACATTTCTGGTATTACTTAAAATTATCTTGAATCATTTGTCTTGTCTTGAATCATTTTGACAAATCTCTCCCCAAAACATACAGCCCTTCCCTGCAGCAGGCATGATAATATACTAAACACTTGTATGTAATATAAAGTGATAATCAATGCAGTATTTGAATGATTTCAGATAAACCAAGAGCACAACGATAACCTACCCCCCAATGCCTAAGATTAGTGGGATTTACACTTTCTATCATCAACTACATCAAGATTCCAAACATTTATTCAACCATTGCTCAGTCCAAAGAAAGGCTCATTTATCTACCAGTAATATAACAGCCTAGCTGTCACAGGCAGCCCACATTATAGTTTACAGGCTTTAAATGTGCATGTCTGTTAATTCGAATAATAATAATAATAAAATTGCATATGCTACACAATATTTTTTTTCCCCTAGGCCTGGTAAGAGGAGGTATCACATTATTCTTACAGTTTTTTTTTGTTTTTTTTTTACCTATTAGAAGACTATAGAATCGTTCTACCTCAATCTATATTATAGGGCATTAGAACTTTATTTACATTTACCTTATGTTGACAGTTCGATATAAATTCCTTCCAGAGCTGGATTAATATCCCCCAAGGGCATCTAGCCTTTTCCTATATGGACTCAGATAGGGTCCCAGCTTCAATTCTGACATTTATTTATCTATCTGTACATCTCCCCATACTGCCCCTTCCTCTTGCCTCTACTGCCTTTTTCTCTCTTGCTATAGTGTCTTATTCCAATATTTACAATAAAAAGGACAGGATTTAGCGCAGGACTTATTTTTGTGTACTTATTCCAATATTTATACTGTCCCTTCTTCTGCCCCAATACTGTGACTGTCTGTCTCTCTCCTCCCATTGAAACCATACCCATACTGTCCCACCCTCACCCCCATAGGGTCTCTTTTTTACTGTCACTCTCTCTGCCCCATAGTGCCATTCATTCTACCCTCATTCTAGGATGGAGACAGTGCGTCCCTGAGCAGCATCAGCTCAGCAATGCTACAATAACATGGGCCTGGCTCTGAGACAAGGGTGGCTGCTTTGGGCCATGAATGGGACATCTGGCTATGGCACCTTGATAGATCAATTCTGATCATAATAGGCTATGGAAAAATATTTTTGTATAGATACCGTTTCAATCTTTTATCATCCAGGTTTTTTGGAATGTGAGTCTTAAATGAGGAATCTGCATGGAATGCTTCCAGAATCCCAGGGATAGATTGCATTGCCACTTTTATTGTTAAGAATTTAAACAGGCTTAGGATGCTATTTTCAGTTGGTCTCCAAATAGCTCTTAGGAAGAGTGTGACTTTAAGCAGGAGGTGTAAAGTCAGGGGTGTCCGGAGCCAGATTAGCAATAAGGCATTTAGAGGAAATTAATTTGGGGCATTAAGAAAAGTATGGGAATGTATGTGTTGTTGATAGGAATATGATGTCGAAGCAAAAACTGAAGGTGATGGTCAATGGATATCTGTACTGTACTGTGACATGATAACTGAAAAATCCAATAAAAATGGATTCAATGAAAAAAAAAGTATGGGAACGGGGATTTCGGCATTGAAGGAAACATACGAAGCCCTTGCGAACTTTTAACTAAACCAGCTAAAGAAAATTTTTCTTCGTAAGATTCGGGTCTGTAGCTCCATTCCAAGCAAAGCCCCTGCTTAAATTTAATTTTAATTTATCTTGACAGGTTCTTATTCAGGTGACAGGTTCCTCACCTCTCCTCCTGCACTTTACTTATAGGTCATTGCTAATGTCTGTTGTAAATAATACAGTAGTCATATCATTTAATGCTTCTATTTCACCAATGCATTAATCTACAGCATACAATGCAACACAAGTAACACTGTTGGCAAGAAAAGGCCTTATAAAACGACTATTAAAGTATGTGTTTAAATATATTAGGCACATGGAAAATCTAAGTAATACAATGTAGAAAATACTGGTGATATATTTTATATTATATTTATTACCTACCAAGTTCGTTTTGTCCAAAAAAAATATAAAATAAAAATAAAAACTGAAAGTGAGCATTAGAATTTGTTTGAAAAGTTTGATGCAAAGCTAACACGTAAATTCATTTAGATATTGCTTTACAGGGACTAACAAACCCCAAAACATGTAAATATGTTTATATTAATGTTTATTTATTTATCTTTTGCAGAAATAATGGGGGTGTTAAAATGTTTTAGGTGTTATATAGTTTATTCTGTGTTTGAGATTGTAGCAGAGAAGCAGAAATGCCAATGTTGTCACATATAAAAACATATAAATATAAATAGCCAAATATCCTGATTGCTATTTGTTTAGAATCTGTTTGTACATCTGGTGTTGAGCGTTCCCAACAATATTGTGAAAATGCTGGCATACAGTAAGTACAGCTGCAAAATGCATCTTTGCTAAACAGAGAATTGCAAGTCGATGTCTGCTGTTGCAACCTATAGTGTTCCCTCTAGACTTCCCTCCCCCTCCTTGCTTGTTAGAATGCAACTGTAGCGCTTAAACCTCAATGTTGTTGTGATGTGTGTATGTTGGATACAGAGGAATGAAAAAGTACATTGAATAGCAAATGTGTATCTCTATAGTAGGGGTAGGCAACCTTTGGCACTCCGGATGTTGTGGACTACATCTCCTATAATACTCTTTCAGCCATAATTCTGGCAAAGCATCATGGGATGTGTAGTCCAAAACATCTGGAATGCCGAAAGTTGCCTATCCCTGCTCTAGAGGGTGAAAACCAGCACTGAAGTGATAGTGAATAAAAAATATTAGTGGTGGTTTCTATTTCGCTCAGCATTGCACTGCAATTTAAAATAAATTGGACACTTTTATAGACAATATTTGGAGGGATGCGGGTATGGCTCTCAGTTGTTTACCTAAATGTTTGATCCATTCTTTCCTAATTGGCTTATTTTGCAATTTAAAATAAATTGGACACTTTTATACACAATATTTGCAGGGATGCGGGTATGGCTCTCAGTTGTTTACTTAAACGTTTGATCCATTCTTTAATTGGCTTATTTTGCAATTTAAAATAAATTGGACACTTTTAGATACAATATTTGGAGGGATGCGGGTATGGCTCTCAGTTGTTTACCTAAACATTTGATCCGTTCTTTAATTAGCTTATTTTGGAGTCTAGGCCATGAATACTATTGGATTTCCACATCATCTTGTCTTGTGGGCAACTGAGACTGGGATTTAAATTGAATTCAGACACTTTAATTATCAGCAGACCATTCATAATACTGTCTATCCACCTCCAGTGAACACCATCCAATAAACTGCAACTGCAGGGAATGTCTAAGATGTTTATTATTAAAATTATTGATTTTAGACACGGGTACAGACTAGGCTCAGTTCAGTAATAGCTCTGAAGGGATTGTTGACATGAGAGAAATAATTGAAAAAAAAAATTAAATAAAAATGATCCACTCAAAAAACAGAAACTCAGGTTGATTCGACGGACACTAATCAAGGCAAAAAACAGGAGCTAAATAAGGGGGCAAAGTGCTAAATAAGGAACAACAAAGAGACCAAAAATATGGCTCTCAAAAGCACTTTGTACCCAAAATAGCACCCATTTTGATTTGATAATGCTCCCTGCCATGCTGTTTTCTTTTTTTTAAAAAAATGTAATCACTATTATATTTGCTTAGAATGATGAAAATAATAAAGCTTATAGTAACACCCTATGGTAAGTGCTAGCAGTGATAGTGTTTATTGGTTTCATGGGGGGCTGGTGTGGTCCAGAATGTATCTGATTATCTGCAGACTCCTGTTTCATTAAATGCTTTCATACAACGTCTATCCTTCCAGCTGACGTTGTAGGCAGGCTTATTATTTCACTTTGTTGTTTTTTTTTTAGTTTTTTTTTTAGCCCAACACTAACTGGAGTGCCACAGGTTGCATTGTGATGTGGCTGAAGCTGCTGACACTCCTTCCCCTGCCATTGAATAAATAATACATCTATTTTTGCATTTCCCTTGCATTGTGCTCTAACCTTGCCTGTTTTACATGTGACATGCCTGCAGTGTGCTCAGTGCCAGGCAAGGCAGGAGTTACAGCAGCTGGCTGGCTGGCTGGGAGCTCACTCCCCTGTGCCTCTTTGCACACAGAGTGACGTCACGACGGTCACGTGACGCGCCCTATTAAGCACTGGGAGCTGTTCTTGGTGCTGAAACCACATCTTGCTGCTGGGAGGGAGCTATGAGCAGCCTGCTGCATCCCTCTGTCTGAAACACACAGGTAGGTACTGCTCACTGCTAGGGGTGTGTGCATGCATTATCAGTCCTTGCTACATAGTCACAGATTGAAAATACACCACCACCAATGGGGTTTTCTTATTTAGTCTTTCTTTAAGGCAAACAAAAAAATTTTTCAATATATATTGGGTAATAGACCATTTATGTAGTATTTGCTGCTAATTTAATATAAGCTAGACAGATAAAAGGCAGGAGGGGGGTGTGGGGGCTAGAAGTTATTCCACCAGAACTGCAACTATGAGGTAAAGATTGATGGGAGTTGCAGTTTCACAACAGCTGCAGGTCTTTAGACTGGCCACATTTGTGCTTGGTGGTCTCCCTCTGCTTGAATATCTGGATTTCAATCTGCAAGTGTCTGGGGTGTATTTATATTAATTTGCCTATGTTAAGAGTTATTAAGTGGTTTGTGTAATCTAAACCTTATTTTAAAAGTAAGATTGTTTATAGTGTTGATAGAATCTTGTTTGTAGAGTTTATAGATCAGATTACTAATGATGATACATGTACACAGACCAGCCTGTTGACGTGTCACATAACATACATGTACACAGACCAGCCTGTTGACGTGTCACATAACATACATGTACACAAACCAGCCTGTTGATGTGTCACATAACATAAAGGTAAAAACAGTCCAGCCTGTTGCAGTGTCACATAAGAAACATATAAACATTTCAGCCTGTTGCAGGCAGCTGCCTAGTCTATGTCAATGTGCATCACACATAGTGCTATGCTGTATTATTCATCAACACAATCTTGCCCACACTAAACTGCAGCTGTCAGGGATAGCATATGATTAAAAATTATGTAATGAATATCACAGGCAGTCAATGGAGAAACCAGTAGTGTTCCTATATTGCTGAATTAATAGGTTTTAAACAAACATGCCATAATGTACCATCCTTACCTCCTTTAATAAATCCATCTTATAAGAAGCGACAATTTACCCCCATCAACTGTGTATATAATTTATTGATAGTAAGCTTAAAACATTAATTTCTGATTGCTACTATTATAATATTACAGCTTCAGTAACAGCATGTAAACAATCCTCTGGGATTACATTATAACAGCGTATGAATAGGGATAGTGAGGCAATTCAATCGTTATTAATTACCTTTCCTGTGGGGGCTGACAATGCATGAAGGGAAATGTAGTCCTCCGCAACGTGAGTGCCAGAATATTTTAATCTGTGACACAGTAGCTGCAGCACAGTGTATTAATCTACTTTTATATTTGCCCAAGCAACAGGCATTTGATTTCTTAACAAACCAACACACAAAACAAATATATGGTCTATAATTGTGATTTTAAAGAAATAATTTTTTTTTTATTCTAATCATTGCAAAGAAAATCAAAACAATATACGCACACAGACAAGCACACAAACCCACAAACGTGTTGATACACCTACACATAAAGAAAAAAATATTCTATACTTGTTGATATTACAGTATATATTGTACATATACTTTATATGCCAAAACTACATCTGCAGACCTATTGTGTAACTCCTACATATTAAACATTTTATACACCACTGGCTATTTTGCTTCTCTTGTTATTCAAAAAAAAAAAAAAATCACGCACAAGGGCGTGATTGGCCAGTTGCCTGGGCAATTTCATTAAAGATAATCCATTTTCCAGCTCAGTATGAGAAGAACTGTGCTTATTATGTTGAATATTAACCCATGTGGGATCAGAGCGAATATCTTGTTCTCCATCAGATAATTGCCGATATTCCAATGTAGGTTAATTCTTTTGACAATTTGAAGATATGTTTGCGGTTTAATTTTCCCCCCTTTGTAGGAGTTGGATAATTTGAGTTTATGATTCTGTGACTGTAAGATTAACAGCGATTAATAAACTATATCTATATATTTCAAAATAGGCAGGATTATTTTTTGGAGGACCAGATCAATAAAAACTGATTTATCTACACAAGCAAATCTATAGAAATAGTCAAATACTATATGAGAACTCATGCACAGCACACACTTCTCTGATAGTGTTTAAAAAACAACCCATTTATAAATGGGTGGGCTAGCAATCGTATTTGATAATTTATGCTATTTGTTCTTATATCACCAAGCTGTGAGGTGGGTGGCAGAATCTCTGGTATTATAAGCTGGGCATCTAAGTAATATCATTAAGCTTTGGTTGCAATTCTTTGCACCAAATATCAAAAATGTTGCTTCTAAAAGCATATTATTTTTTTTCACTCTGCTTGTCTTACAAATAATCCAGGGGTAGAGCTGTGGGGTGGTTCTGGTTGATGTAAAATAATCAAAGTAAATTGAAATAACTGCGACAGTTTTATATCTCTGCAAACTACATTTGTGCATTTCCATAAATCCATTGCCCAGAATCTGTCCTACAGAACCTACGTACAAGGCGTGCAGAAAGTTATTTAGAGTAACCTGCAATCTATAAATACAAAGACATTAACTGCGTTGCCATGAGTAGATTGAGCTATTGCAACCATCAGTCAATGAAACAGATTTATAATGACTGGTCTAAGTCAGACATTTGGAAGCAGCAAGACAA
>OW240913.1:70445605-70456020 GCA_933207985.1 Pelobates cultripes | reverse complement strand
GCTTTGGCAAGGCTGCTCAGTAATAGGTTCCGGTCTGGGAGTAGTAAGATAGGTGAAAGGGGGTGAGCTAGTCAGCATTTGGCTGATGAAAAAAAATAAAAAAGTGTTAAACCAAAAACCTACCAGTAGGTGTCACCAGAGGGTAAGTAATTATATCAAAATAATCTTTATGGGTCTAATAATAAAACTTAACTTTTAATATATTTATACATAAAATAAAACCTTATAGCAATAAATATCTTAAAATAGGGTAATCAATCCTACTTCTGTCTGTTATATGCCAGTATAGAATTAAAGATGATTAAACAATGTAATATCAATGTAACTCCTGAAGATGGCCAGTGGGTGGACCTAGAGTGCTTCCTAAAGTCTAATGAAGCAGATAGACTTTAATTATGTGCTTATTTTATTATTACTTATTTTAATCACTGTTCACCCTGATATCTAGGCTTGAGTAAAACTTTAGTTCTATGGTAAATTAAACATTTCAGTTTGTATTTTAGTAAAGGGGATATTTTAAACAAAGCTGGGAGGGGCCCATCCAGTAACTAAAAAGGATAAAAGTGTACTCTAGCATCTTATACCACTGATCATTTCTTCCAGTTGTATTTTAGACTGTCACTGAATGCACACAGTGTTCAGTAGTTTTAGTGTTATTTCAATGATTATGGTACAGTGTCATTGCTGAGAATTATCTGATCCAATAGACTCAGTTACTGTTATTAAGAATTCTCCTCACAATTTAACAGTTAATAAAATTCAATACTAAAATACACTCCTACCAAAAAGGAAGTCAGTTCAAATTACAAAGAACCAGTGGGGGGGTTGGTACAGAAATACAAGAGTTTGAAACAAAAGAACAGATAGGTATGTGGGTAGGCAGGGACAATAGAGCAGGGGGAGTGCAAATACCAGCTATACCAGTTTTAGCTTGGGAGGAAGAGTGGGGGAATGGCTACTCTGGCTCTGGAGGATGAATAAGGGGGTTGGCAATCAGATGCAAGGGGGGGAGGTGTCTAAACTAGGTGGAATTAAGGCCTTAGTGGACAAACAGGTTCTGGCAACCATGGACTCCATTGTTCCTCTTAGCACAGCTTGTTCCATTTAGCAGTGTTTCAACAATCTGTATATAGAAACTACTCGTATAGCCACATTTATAACAATTTAAACCTGCTGTATTAAATCTGGATCAAGGATCCACAGGAACACTGGTTACCAGAACAGGCTGTCCTCTGCTACACAGAGTATTTTAATCTTTTGGAGGACAGTGTTACACAGTGATACGGTATTAATCTTACCTCTTTGTTCCTGGACCTGGGCTTCGCACTCATCGACGGGGCACCCCTGTACTCAATGCGCAGAAGCTGATGATCTCCTGGACAAAAGGCCAGTGGCGCCGAGACGAAAGGAGGTCCATGCAGAAATTCAGGGGTGCTGCCGTGGAGAACATTGGTAAAAGTTTACTGTCTCAAATCTCTGTGCCAGCTTCCGTGCGATGAGGTTCCCGGACCCAATGCACCAAAAATGTTACCGGAGGAATAACAGGAATGAACCGCAGAAGCCACACATAGAGATATGGACACAAGTCTTCAGGAAGTAACAGGTCTTTTATTTACACACCGATCGGGTCTCACACTGAAATTGTGTTCAAAAGGTATGAGCCCAGAGCATGGTTTGAACAGACTATTTATTAACAATAACTCCTCCCATCCATAGCTCCACTCACACATACCCTTAGACCAATCAGTGAACAGGATATTCAGGATCACCTAATATGGGCAGACCGTATGACTCATTTTAAGGACAAAAGAATGTGACTACAGTTGATGCACATGCTCAGTACATTGATGACAGTATTTTAGCTACATGTAACTAACTAACAGATACAACAAACACCTGTACTTGTATATGCCACATGGAGATTTCAGGCCTACTAAATTTTGAACCATGTTGAAATCCCATCACAGCTGGATTAGGATAAGCAAATAAATGGTTAAGTAACCATTTATTCGCCGTGGAATGGGGCCCTAGTCACCTAAACAGTGACTAGGGCTCTATAGCATATTTGTATTCCTAACGCTATAGTGTTCCTTTAAGGAAGAGTAATTCCTACAGGATTAAAGGTAAATTTAACTTTAAGTTTAAAAGATATATCCCTAATTAAAACCTGCATGCAATTAATTATGCATTCTTTTCATAGTGGGTATAGCTAAAACAGCTTGCAAAAGCTGTGGATCTCTTGTTTCCAGCCTTTTTAATCCCTCGCCTTCTAACCTAATCCATGATTTCTGTGTCCAATCACAGATTTCCCAATGCAGCTCAATGAAGTCTTTGTAAGGCAGGTGCTCTGAGCAATCGCCTGCCTATTGAGTAAGACTCCACCGAGCTAAACAAATAGGAAGTAACAGGGCCGGTTATCTGACTGATAGCCAGGGGGTGTAACACGGTTAGGACTTGGAAGTGCCAATTTTTATTTAAATCTGCACATTTTGCAACATGAAAGAGGACACACTCTTCGCCCATAAAGCACTTAAGAGCTCTAGGTGTTAGGAGTGTCCCTTTAAGTAAGATTCTCAATAAGAGGGGATTAAAACCAAATTCACAAAATTACATTGCAGGTTTCTTCCTCTCAGGTGGATACATTTATACTGTGCTTACTCTGTACTGTTCTCTGCTACCATAAGATAGTCAAAACTTTCTTGTACCCAAAATTAGTTAATAAGCCTGCGTTATGACTTTATGACTCTCTACTAACTTATAACTGTGAAACAACTTTTTATTAGCACATTAAAGGCGTCAATAAACACATTAAAATTGTTCTTACTTAAAGGACCACTCTAGGCACCAAGACAACTTCATTTCAATGAAGTTGTCTTGGTGCCAGGTACCTCTAGTTTTTTTTTTTTTTTTAAATACACTGCCGTTTCAGAGAAAAAGCAGTGTATTTTTTTTTCCCTATTCCCACCTACAGTGGCTGTCTCTGAGACAGCCACTAGATGGTGCTTCCTGAATCCTCACTGTTAGAATCACAGTGAGCTGACGTCAGACGTCCTCTTGGACGTCTAACGTCATTCCCTCTAATGCAGGCAGCTCAGATGTGAGCGCGCCTGCATTAGAGACTATGCTGAGATGTGAACGCGCCGAGCGCGTTCACATCTCAGTTTTATTCCTCGGAGGCCAGTGTGTGAGAGAGAATCTCTCACTGAAGACGGAGTACAGAAGAAGAAGCAGCATCTCCCCTAACGGAATCTGGCTGCACATTGACTGTAAGTAAACTTTTATCCTATTTGTATTTTATTATTAATGTAATGTCTTTGTATTGTTTTTATTTTTTAATTTTAGTTAGTCATTTGTTTAATCTTAACTTTATCTGTTTGTATTATTTTAAAAAATCTAGATTTGTTTACATATGACATGTAATCTATTTTACTATTTTAACTTTTATTTTTGTTTACAGTTTGCTATTTAATTTTATATATATTTGTTTTTATGTGTGTATATATGTATTTGTTTATATATGTATTTTTTAATATATGTATTTTTTTATATATGTCTTTTTTAATATATGTATTTTTTTATAATTTTTTTATAGATGTATTTTTTAATATATGTATTTTTAAAAATATTTTAGGAGATATTTTCAATGTATTTATTGATTTTATTAGTATATGTAGTTGTATGTCTGCATACATTGTTTTCGTTTATTATTTTACATATGTCGCACCAAAAACAATACATTGCAGACATACATACAGTCGTGTGTATGTGTATATATATATATATTTATATGTGTGTATGTATGTATGTATGTGTATATATATATATATATATACTAATATATATATATATATATATATATATATATATACACTTAGAATTGTGTGTGTGTATATATATATATATATTTTTTTTATATATAGAAATTACAACAAATTAATTTTTAAAATAATATTGTTCTTCTTTTCAATTTCAGAACGCAGATTTACGAATCGTTCAAAGCGCATTTGAATTTGTGAAAAATTCAAAGTGGTTACGGTAAGTTTTAATTTGTCTATATTTTTGGGTAAAGTTTGCCTGGCTCTCTTTGTCTTATTGTATGCTTATACATATCGGATAAAGAGATATCTATGCAAAAGGTTCTGGTGCTGAAATACATTTCTCTATATTGCCACAGTTTCACTGTTGCTCAGCACATGAAAAGTGCTGCCCAGGATTTTTACTTTTCCTTTCTTGGGGCTGCATTTTTCGCCTGCGGCACACAGTCAGACTCACTTTTTTTCTTGCTATCTTTCTTTCTTTCTTTCTTTCTTTCTTTCAATTTTTTTTTACCACCCGTTAGGGAGTGTTGAATTGTGTATTCAATTGTTATGTACCATTTTAGTATGCCATCCTTGGAGCGCAGGAAAAGGTCTGTCCTTCATCTTGCGCTTCAGCGCATGCAAGGCAGACAGGCTCTTCACCTGTGCTTTCCTGGAGGGCATACATAAAATGGCTGTGTTGAAGAAATACATTTCTCCATATTGCCACAGTTTCACTGTTGCTCAGCACGTGAAAAGTGCTGCCCAGGATTTATACTTTTCCTTTCTTGGGGCTGCATTTTTTTCGCCTGCTGGCACACAGTCAAAATCATGTTTATGTATCCAACTAATCTTAAACATGAATTTTAATTTCTTTTAAAAATAATATTGTTTTGTTTTTATTTTCAGAGAATTGACTTGCGTCATCAGAATCAGCATTGTGCGTGACTTTGATCAAGGTAGGCAATATTTTGGAGTGGTAACGTTTATTGAAAATTTTTACTGAATGAAACCTTTAAAGGACCACTATAGTGCCAGGAAAACATACTCGTTTTCCTGGCACTATAGTGCCCTGAGGGTGCCCCCACCCTCAGGGACCCCCTCCCGCCCGGCTCTGGAAAGGGGAAAAGGGTCAAAACTTACCTTTTTCCAGCGCTGGGCAGGGAGCTCTCCTCCTCCTCTCCGCCTCCGATCCGCCCCGCTGGCTGAATGCGCACTATGGACGCTTGCGTGCTCTCACTGTGAAAATCACAGTGAGAAGCACGCAAGCGCCTCTAGTGGCTGTCAATGAGACTGCCACTAGAGGATTAGGAGGAAGGCTTAACCCATTTATAAACATAGCAGTTTCTCTGAAACTACTATGATTATAAAAAAATGGGTTAACCCTAGAAGGACCTGGCACCCAGACCACTTCATTAAGCTGAAGTGGTCTGGGTGACTAGAGTGGTCCTTTAAGCTTCACTATAACCTTGAGTGCTGGTCAGTTGTACAATTTATTTTTTCCATGGACTGCAAGCACCGGAATTATATATAAGAGCCTGTGTGCAATCGTGTGTATGTATGTATATGTATATGTGTGTGTGTATATGTGAGAGAGAGAGAGAGAGAGAGAGAGAGAGAGAGATGTTTGTTGTGTATATACACACGAAAAGCTTTTTAATGGTGTTGTTATTTTTATTAACGGTTTTTATTACTCTGTCTTTGAGATACATGTAATAATGTATAAGTGTGTTAGTGTGAGTGTATATATACACACAAACATCTCTTTCTCTCTCTCTCTCTCTATATATATCTCTTTCTATATATATATTTTTTTTCTTCCTGACAGCCTCTATCTCTCTCTCACTATATATATATATATATATATATATAATATATATATAGAGAGATATATATATATATATATATATATATATATATATATATATATATATATATATATATATATATATATAGCGGCTGTCATGAAGGCAAATTTTTTTTTAAAATAATAATATATAAATATATTCCCAAAAAATAGCGTCACACTAGAAATTGCAAATATTACATATTCTTTTATTCCAGAACCAACGTCGGTTCTGTAATAAAAGAATATCCAAGATTTGAAATTCATAGAAATTCAGAGAGTGACGGTATTTTGTTTGGGTATGTTGTTATAGCGACCAGAGCAACATATAGCACTTTTTTTCATTTTGTTTGGAGTGAAGGATTTTTTTATGTTTGATATATTTCTGTATATCTATAAATTTCTCTCTCTCTCTCTCTCTCTCTCTCTCTCTCTCTACATATATATATATATATATATATATATATATTTTTTTTTTTATATATATAGATATATATATATATTTTTTCTATATATATATTTCTATCTATATATAGATATATATATAGATATATATTTCTATATATATATTTCAATATATTGAGATATATATATATATATATATATCTCTTTATAACTTAAACTCTATATATATATATATATATATCTATACATATAAATATATCTCTATATATTTCAATATATCTCTCTCTATATATATATATTTATATATAACTATATATATCTATATATATATATATATCTATTTCTATATATGTATATATATATTTCTATATATATCTATATATTTCTATATATATATTTCTGTATATATATCTATATATATTTATTTTACTATATATATATATATTTCTATATCTCTATATTTATATTTCAATATAACTATATATATATATATACATATTTATATATATCTATATATGTCTATATATATATATATATATATATTTTGATATATATATTTTGCTATATATATGTATCTATATAGATATATTTCTATATATCTATATATTTCTATATATATTTGTGTATATATATATTTTGCTATATATATATATGTGTATATATATATATATTTCAATATAACTATATATATCTATACATATTTATAAATATATATATATATTTATATGTAGATATATAAATATATAGAGATATATTTAAATATATTTATATATATATATATATTTATATATATATATATATATATTTATATATATATATATATTTATATATATATATATATATATATATATATATATATATATATATATATATATATATATATATATATATATATATAAAAATATAAAAATATATTATATATATATAAATATAAAAATATATTATATATATATAAATATATAAATATATATATATATATATAAATATATATATATATATATATAAATATATATATATATATATATAAATATATATATATATATATAAATAAATATATATATAAATAAATATATATATAAATAAATATATATATATAAATAAATATATATATATAAATATATATATATAAATAAATATATATAAATAAATAAATATATATAAATATATATATATATAAATATATATATATAATTTAATGTATATTTAATTTAATATTTACTTTCTTTGCTGGTCTGCTTGACTGGCGCAGGGTAGTGAGAGTTGGTGTTCTATCAGATTCAGAAGGTATCTGAATCTGATAGAAAACCGGGGCTACAGGAATGGGAGGTAGGCTAAGGGAGGGCAGTGGGCGGTGAACTGAGATGTCACTCAGTTCGCCGCTCGTGAACGCGCACACCGCGCACATGCGCGGTGTGCATAGAAATTCTTCCCATTGAGATTCATTGTAGTCAATGAATCTCTATGAGAAGATTTTCATTGGATGAGCGCCGCGCTGGACGCGCATGCGCTTTGCTTCCGCAATGATTTCCTATGAGAGGAAATTCATTGGCGGACAGCGGGGAAGACAGTCAGCAGACCCGATGACAGCGCGGGGGGTGTCGACGATCGGTGACGTAGCGCTGCAAAGAAGGTAAGTAAAGGGGTATTTAGAATAGAATTTAAAAGTTAAAAGTGGGGTTCAGAGGGGCACTGAGTAGTGAGGTATAGAATAGGGATGTTAAATCAGGTAGTTTAGTGGTGCCTAGAGTGGTCCTTTAATGAGGTGGTCTGGGTGCCAGGTCCCTCTAGGATTAACCCTGCCTGCTGTAAACATAGCAGTTTTAGAGAAACTGCTATGTTTACCTATGGGTTAATCCAGCCTCTAGTGGCTGTCTCATTGACAGCCGCTAGAGGCGCTTCTGTGCTTCTCACTGTGATTTTCACAGTGAGAAGACGCCAGCGTCCATAGGAAAGCATTGAGACTGCTTTCCTATGAGACTGGCTTGCCGTGCATGCGCATTCAGCCGATGACGGAAAAAGAGGGAGGGAGTCCGGCGCTGGAAAAGAAGTAAGGGATTAACCCCTTCCTCCCCCTTCAGCGCAACGGGAGGGGGACCCTGAGGGTGGGGGCACCCTCAGGGCACTATAGTGCCAGGAAAACAAGTTTGTTTTCCTGGCACTATAGTGGTCCTTTAAGTCTAAACATTACAATTTTAATTCAATTGAAATTAAAAAAAAGAAATCTTTGCTCCCTAACTTTTCCTTTAACCCCTTAAGGACCAAACTTCTGGAATAAAAGGGAATCATGACGTCACACATGTCATTTGTCCTTAAGGGTTTAAAGGTGTATTTTTAAAAACACGTTTTTGTGCTTGTTTGATTATTTGCCTGGATTGTCCTACACTTAACATTGAATGTTATAAAAAGCTGCTGCAGTGTTTGAATAGTGCTTTCTTCCAGCCGCCGCCGCCCACCAGTTGCCAACTGCCCCGTTATTGTCGGGACAGTCCCGGCATGCTGGCGACAGTCCCGGCAACTTGCAGGGCCATGTGCTTTAATTATTTTACCTTGGACTGCCTGTTAAAGTCCAACGGAATTCAGGAAAGAGCGGCTGTGAGATGCTGGAGCTATAGAGGATTGGAGGGAGCACTGTCAGACCCCTTCCGATTTTCCAGCAGCTTCCCCTACACACAGGCTCCTGCTCTTCATCGTTGATGCAGGCTCCACCCCCACATTGTAAGCTCCACCTGTACAGGCAAGCTCCGCCTCCCACCATCAAGCTCCGCCCCCTCATTTAGCAGGAGACCTTGTTGCAGAAAATGGCTTCCTGACCTCTCAGCAACAGCCTCCAGTGACAGGTAGGCTTGATATACTCAGCCTGTGTGTGTGTGTGTGTGTGTGTGTGCCTGCTTGTGATAAAGCTTGTGTTTGTGTGTGTGTGTGTGTGTGTTTGTCTGTAGTGAGCTTGTGTGTGTCGGTGAGCTTGTCTGTAGTGAATTTGTGACAACTCCCGACCACCAGGACACAGCACCCCTGACACAAAGCATCTCAGCACACACACATCACCTTCACATACACACAGCAGCTGTCACACACTGCACCCCCTCACACGCTCACACACAGCACCTCTCTCACGCGCACACAGAACCCATCACACACAGCACCCCTCACACACTCAGCACCTCTGACACACTTAGCACTCATCACACACACTAAGCACCCCTCACACACACACACCACCCCTCACACACACACAGCACCCATCACAAACTGCACTCCACACACAACACCCCTACTCACACACACACAGCACCCATCACAAACTGTACTCCACACACACACACTGCACCGCTCACACACAACACCCCTACACACACACACACCACCCCTAAACAAAAACACATACACTGTGTTTCAGCTGTCTATGTGTGTGTGCATTCATCACTCTGTGTGTGTGTGTGTGTGTGTGTGTGTGTGTGTAGGTGTGTGTATAAAGTAGCCTGTGTGTATTCAGAAGTGTGTGTGTATTCAGCAACCTGTGTGCATTCAGCCGTCTGTGTGTGTATTCAGCATTCTCTGTGTATCCAGCAGTCTGTGTGTTTATTCAGCAGTCTCTCTGTGTGTGTGTTTATGTGTATGTATTCAGTGTACTGTGTGTATGCACTGTGTGTGTGCGCATTCAGCAGACTGGCTGTGTGTACTCAGCAGGCTGGCTGTGTGTACTCGGCAGGCTGGCTGTGTGTACTCGGCAGTATGTGTGTGTGTACTCAGCAGTCTGTGTGTGCATGTATTCAGTAGTCTGTGTGTGTGGATTCAGCAGTGTGTGTGTACCCAGGAGTTTGTGTCTGTATATAAAGTAGCCTGTGTGTATTCAGCAGTCTCTCTATGTGAGTTCAGCAGTGTGTGTATTCAGAAGTCTGTGTGTGTGTATGTATTCAGCAGTCTGTGTGTGTTTGTGTGTATGCACTATGTGTGTGTATTCAGCAGTCTGTGTGTGTGTATTCAGCAGTCTGTGTGTATGTATTCAGCAGTCTGTGTGTATGTATTCAGCAGTCTGTGTGTATGTATTCAGCAGTCTGTGTGTATGTATTCAGCAGTCTGTGTGTGCGTGTATTCAGCAGTCTGTGTGTGCGTGTATTCAGCAGTCGGTGTGTGCGTGTACTCAGCAGTCGGTGTGTGCGTGTACTCAGCAGTCGGTGTGTGCGTGTACTCAGCAGTCGGTGTGTGCGTGTACTCAGCAGTCGGTGTGTGCGTGTACTCAGCAGTCGGTGTGTGCGTGTACTCAGCAGTCGGTGTGTGCGTGTACTCAGCAGTCGGTGTGTGCGTGTATTCAGCAGTCGGTGTGTGCGTGTACTCAGCAGTCGGTGTGTGTGTGTATTCAGCAGTCT
>OW240913.1:70417823-70440323 GCA_933207985.1 Pelobates cultripes | reverse complement strand
CGTTTACCATCCTACTGCCGTTATGATTTATTTATTTAGATTGTATTTTTCTGTCCCTACTTTTTTGCTGTAGGGATGTATTTTCTCTTATGACTTTTCTGCATTTTCCTGTTTTGGGCCCCTCTGTCTGGGGATCATTTTTTTCTCAGTTTTGGGGGGGTTTCCTTTTTTCCCTCCCTCCCTCTACCTTTTCCGGGTGACTTTGCCCCCTTCACTTTTCGTCCGTTTTGCGGTCGCCGGTCACCGCTTTCTGTAGGGCACGCTTGTACTATTTGTACTCAAGTATTTATTTTTACTGTATTCCGGTCCCCGTGATATAATACTATTTTTAAAATTAAATTATGCCACTTAAATATTTTTCATAAATTTTCATGGCTCACTGCTGGAGTTTGTGAAAAGAAAGGGAGACATATTTGGATATATACAACCAGGAAATGATCTTCTAACCCCACCCTACCCCCCACACAATATCTGGGAGGAACCCTGAGTCTCTGTATACCACTGCATCTAGGATTGCTGTAGATTAACACTATTGTAACAGGATTATACTATTGTATATTTATTATTGAGGAAGCTGTTAACATTAACCTGCTACCAAACAGTGATTACATTTTGAAATTTACCTTCGGTTGGTGATGAGATTTTGTTTTAGATTAAATTTATTAAACTAACGTTATGTGCCTTTTCTTTTTGGGGGGGGTGGGAGGCAGAAGTAAGCATCTTCGAATTCTGTGCCTCAAGGGACCTGACATGTTACTCCGGCCCTGTAATAAATAAAAGGCAAAACAGCAATATAATAGTGATACCAGCCTCTCTAACGAATCTATTAAAAAAAAACAAAAAAAACTAGAGGCTTTCATCAAGTCATGATCTATACACAGAATGTCAGTCTGGCACAATCATTATAATATCACATTTTTTACAGACATGGCTCGTTCTGTACAATTCTTTAAAAGATTACTGAGAACTACAAGAGAAACTCATAGATCATTACACACTGACTAAAGACTGAAATATCAATAACAACCTCGTTACTCAATACATCCGATGATGAGTAGACCAAACAAAACCATAGCAAATTATTTATATTCCAGCCCCCATACCCCCTCCCCCCCCCAAAAAAAAAATATATATATATACTGGATTTAAAATATCCAGTCCTACACTGCAAGTCAGCAAGCCAGGCCTAATAGTTACTCACCACTGAAAGCCTGCAGAGTATATGCCACAGTAACTAGGGGTGAATCTCTACTCACAGAGCTAACTTTTCACTCATCAATGGCTAGTGGGTGAGTGTAAATTTAGAGTGTATATACAGTTGTAATCAAAATTATTCAACTACCATCGAAAATCAGATTTATTTTCAAAATGTATAGGCTTTTAGCTGTCTGCACTAAACAAATCAAACAAAAGGAATTGAAATAGCTCAACACAACAAATTCTTATAATGACCTCTCCAGTCTCAAAATTATTCAATTCCTTCATGGCAAGCATCTTTGGTACTTATTAGAGCATCATTTTGCTGTTATAACCTTCTACAAATGAGATGCACAGCCGACACCAGCTTCCGGCTGCTTTTCTGAGGAATCTTAGTCTATTGCTCATGAGCAATGGCCTCCAGTTCAGTAACATTCGTGGGTTTATGTACTGCAATTGCCTTCTTCAAATCTCAACAGAGATTTCCTATGCGGTTCAAGTCAGGTGATTGTGATTGCCACTGTAGAATTTTCCAGGACTACTTCTGAAACTTTCAGCTGTTTGCAATGAACAAATCAAACCAAAGCGATTGAAATGGCTCAACAGTGCTTACACTACCTGGATGGGGCAGAAAAATGAAGCTATCAATGGCTGCAACCAGATTTCTAAGAAGGCAGGTTGTGAAAAACCCTTGAGTGACTGCAAAAGACCTGCAGCAAGACTTGGTGGCAACAGTCACTGAGGTTTACGTAAGCACAGTAAGGCGCGTATTAAACACAAAAGGTTTCCATGCCAGAACTCCAAGACATACACCACTACTGGCCCAAAAGTACAAGAAAAGTCAGCTCCAATATGCTCAAAATCATATAAATAAGCCACAGAAGTTTGGGGATTCTATTCTGTGGAGCAATGAAACAAAACTGGAACTTTTCAGCCCAATGGATCGGAGGTATGTCTAGGGGACGACGAATGAAGGGGGAAGAGAACACTTTGCTTGCAGATAAGCATGGTGATGGCTCTGTGATGCTCTGGGGGTACTTTGCATCCTCTAGCACTTGAAACCTGCAATGTGTGGAAGGCAAGATGGATTTGTTGAAGTATCAGGAAATCATAGGAGAAAATATCATGCCTTCTGTGAGGAAGCCGAAGCTTGGGCTTCATTGGACCTTCCAACAAGACAATGATGCCAAGCATACCTCAAATTCCACCAAGGCTTGGTTTCAGAAGAAGTCCTGGTGGTGTCTGGCTAGGCATCTCATTTGCAGCATGTCATAACAACAAAAGGGTGCTATACTAAGTAGTAAAGATGCTTGCCTTGAAGGGGTGGAATAATTTCAAATATCTTTTTGTGGTCATATCCATGGCAGCACAAAAATGGGTAGCTCTTGCTTAAACCTAATTAGAGAGGAACTAATTTAAAAGAATAAGAATGCCCCTCCCCTCAGTCTTTTAGCTCTTGTCTTATTCCCTATAGGACAGAATTTGAGTGTTTATTATAAATGGCCAACACCACTTTACTGGTGCCCATTATCCCCCCCTCTGGACCGGTGGGGGTGATCCCGGTCCACCTGTGGGAGGCTTTTGCTACTTACTGGACACACGGGGAGAAGCCGTTGAACCCGCAGAGCCAGCAAGCACCTCTTTCAGCATGGCGGCAGCCAGGTGGCATCATGATATCGCAGAACAGAGTGACCTGAGATACAGGCTTAACAAAATTATCGATGATTTCTGACAGAAGTTGGAGGACAGGAGGCATCAGACCATCCCAGTGCAACCGCAAGCACACTCACCTCCACAGATGATTGCGCCCCAATGGCGGACATCCCAATGGCGGATATTTACGGCCCCGGCGGAGATGAAGGCCCTAAGATGGCGGCAACACAGGAGGCGTACATTCTTCCGATGGCGGGTGACACGCAAGTGGGACTCACCCCGAGTCAAGGCAGGGGCTACTACGGTGCCTGACAATCGCCACATAGTCCCCCAACTGCTGAAAACACTGAGACGGCGCTGCAGAGGGGAACATCTCCCGCTTACAGGCAATTGTGGGCTGCAAACCTTCCACACACCCAGCAACCAGCCAGGTCGAACCAAGCGGCCGCAGAAGGCTTGAAACCTTCCCTCACGCTGGACACAGACAACGCCGCAGAACATAAAGCAGACCTCAAGCGGTGCAGCGCTTGCCCGTACTCGACTCGTTGACCTCCGCGGTACCAGAACTACGGACCTGTCATCAAGAATCCGGGTCTGGTGGGATCCCCACATGAAACCAGCTCCCTCACAGAATCTCGCCTACTGCTTTCCATCAGGTGGTCTACGAAGCCTGATATCAGGACACTCGAAGCTAGACTTTGTGCTTCCCCAGCAGGGTATCGGCTGAGTTAACCCTTTACACCCCCAGCACTACATACATAATGCCAACAAGCCTATCACGCCTACATGCTCAACAGCCAGGAACTGATGCTCTTTTTCATTTGAATGTAAATCTCGCTACCAATGTATCTGGGGGGCCGCCTAGGGATTTATTTTCTTCACCATAAGCATGCAGAGTGCATATACTTTAATCACTACCGATACACTGTTTATATAGGTTATCACTCACTGTGTTTATTTTTAACTTTGTCTTTATTAACTCGCCATAAGCATACACTGTGCATACAACTTTCACCACAACCGTTAAGCTGCTAATTCTGTCTAACATGCACTATGCTAGTCTCCACTAACTCACTATAACCTGTATTTAACCTGTATTTTACTTAAACAATTTTGTGCACAGTATTTTTTTATGCCATGTTACAACCTGTTGACGAACGGTCTCATACAGCTATTGTGGCGTAGCAGACCTGACTGTTAATTCATGCACGAACAAAAATAAAGAATTTAAAAAATGGTAACCAAGCCTCCAGTTCAGAGGGAACCAAATTTTAATGGTAGCTACAGACAAAGAAAATAGCTCGGGCACAGGTTTAAGATCCAGGCAGATTTAATAGATGAAGAACAGCAACATGTTGGTTCCTATTAGAGCCTTTATAAAGAGTTTCAGTCTTTATGATGGTTTCATTTTATTTTTGCCGTATTTGGGGGGTTTACAACATGCCCCAAGTGAGTTCAGCCTTTCTTCCTTGAGATGCTTCAGAATATGGCATGTGCCAAGCTTGCCCCCCAGAAGATTCCCCTTTAGTGACCAGGGGACTTTTGGCTGTGACCGTAGCGGTGGAAAGCTTTGTCACACTAGCCCTGCCTTTACCCCTCTGCACTTATAGATATGAAAAGGTTATGGATTTGATCATTTTGGATTACCTGGTTGGTCCTGTCTCTTTAATTTTATTCAAGTTACCTGATATGGCTTAAATAAATATAACCTGCAACCGATATCACCAGTGATATCAGCCTAAATTTACACAAATTCCACATTTCCTTAGATCATAGGAAGTATGATTATCTCTACATAACACTTGGTACATTTTATTGTGCAACGTCCATACTTAGTTACTTTATAGCATTAATTCAATCATTATATCCCCCACAATATGCTGTAATGGTTATGATGCCAAGAGTTCCCTGGTAACAGGGTAAACCATTTAGTAACGGATTGCCCCTTACCTGGGTCCCTGCCGGGACTCTCTGGAGACTTCATAGATATTTAGTACAACCCTCACCAAACCAAATAAGTAATAGTTTTGTAGAAATATATTATAGAATCTTCTTGCAACTCCAGTGACGCAATTCCAGCTTCTGCAGAGCCACAGAAACTGGACGCAGCAGCTATTGCCATCCTTTCATTCCCCTTCACCTCGCATGCAGGATTTTTTGGGCACGTACAAAGTGTTTGTTTACAGTACACATTGACCTCAAACCCACTTACAGTGTTGTGCATGTTATTTAAATTACACACACTGTGCAGTAACTGTAAACAAAACTGTACTTAAGTTGAAAAGTTAAAACTCAGCAAAGGGCAAAACTACTTAGTGTTATTATGTCATTTATGGATTTCACATATGTGAGAGCAGATACCATTGCATGGTAAATCCATCTCTGTGTATGTTATACTCAAAATAAGGTGACATATTCACTAAATAACTAGCTGTAAAAAGTACTGTTGGCTTGGGAGATAAAAAGAAAACAGATTATAACTTTATTTTGGAACGCTACTATTGTAAGTGTAAAATGTTGAAAGTCAGATTACTACCACCTGTCCCATGATCAAATCAGAGCTTTTAACAGATCTCAAATTATGCAAAAACAAAGGGATGGAAAAGAAGGGATAACCAGACAGAACTTCATAGACATTTAGTACAACCTCCGTCCCCAAACCAAATAAGTAATAGTTTTGTAGAAATTAATTATAGAATTCTCTTGCAGTACTAATAGTGTTCTTCAGGGCTGCTTTCACTTACACAATCTCACAATTGATCCCAAATGCTTCAATCTACAATCTAATCTTCACCTTGCTTTACCATGAGATAGCAGACATAAGCAGGTATCTTAAACCCATTATTGGGTTCAAAGGACTTTGAACAACATTTATCAAAACACTGATGGCAAAGCCACATGGCATGTATTAAAGCCATAGTTTGGGCAGACGTGTGTTCCACTTCCTTTACACACTAATTAGCAAGATCATGCAGCCATTTTGTCTCCATTGAAGTGTGTGAACAACTGTTGAGAAATGGAAAAACAATAACATTAAATGCGTTATTAAGGGCATAATAACTGTGAAGGAGTGTCTCGTAGAGAATTTTATCACTCAGATATTGTCTTTAGGGTGCGACCTAAGCTTTGGTTGCAAAGCAATTCAAGGTTTAATTACAAGTCTGTAGGAGGTTGCAAACAAATGAAAATACTTTATTCAGCACTCACTGAAAAAATAGTCAATCCACATATTGTTTTAATGGTTAGATTAATTTAAAATTGCCTTTATTTCTAGGGTGGTACATGTGATGCTTGTGGAAAACATTTATGTTGCATCTGATGTTAATGATTTGTGTGCTTTAGAAATTAATAATGAGAAGCTTTGATTCATCACTCAATCCAACCTCCCCAGAAAATGCAGAGAGCATATTCATCATCACAAATGCAAATACATCTGCGTTCATGTTTTTTTTCTGTTAGGGTTTGTTCTCTGTATTAGTGTGATCAGGAGGAGTTCCGGAGTGTGCTGTACTAAGAACTCTAAAAGTTTGGATACAGGAAGCAAAAATATAAAAGTCATAGACACTGAACAATTATTTCTTTGGTATTTTTTTAACTGGTAAGATCTACAATTTAATGCAATGTATGTACTGTGGAAACATTTTACTACTACTGTATACATTTAACAAGAAATTGTATGGCAGCAGTGTACTGATTATTATTATTGCCATTTATATAGCGCCAACAGATTCCGTAGTGCTTTACAATATTATGAGAGGGGAGATTTAACTATAAATAGGACAATTACAAGAAAACATACAGGAACGATAGGTTGAAGAGGACCCTGCTCAAACGAGTTTACAGTCTATAAGATGTGGGGTATAAAACACAATAGGACAGGAAATAGAAATCAAATAAGGTGGGAGTGAAGCAGAGCTGAAGGAGAGCATAGAGTGCTGCCCTCTAGGAAAGGGCAAGAGAGAGAGAGAGAGAGAGAGAGGGTACATACAGGTACTCTGGGAGGCCATAAGCTTTTCTAAAAGGATGGGTTTTAAGGCACTTCTTAAACGATAGAAGACTAGGGGGGAGTCTGATGGTGGTAGGCTGGCTATTCCATAGGAAGGAAGCCGCCTGCGAGAAGTCCTGCAAGCGTGAGTTGGCCGTACGGGTGCGAGCAGCGGACAGGAGAAGGTCACGGACAGAGCGGAGAGACTGAGAAGGGGCATGCCTATGGATCTGTGAAGAAATATAAGAGGTGCTAGAATTGTTCAGTGCTATATAGGTATGGGTTAGAACTTTGAATTGACTCCTATAGGATACAGGAAGCCAATGTAAGGACTGACAGGGGTGAGGTGTGAGAGGACCGATTAGAGAGGAAAATCAGTCTAGCGGCAGCATTCATTACAGACTGTAGCGGGGCAATATGGCTTTTGGGAAGACCAATTAAGCGAGGGTTACAATAGTAATACATTACTAGAGCATGGACAAGCTCCTTGGTAGCATCTTGCGTAAGAAAGGGGTGGATCTGTTTTTAAGATGGAATCTACAGGATTTGGCAACATACTGTATGTGGGGCTCAAAGGTGAGGCCAGAATCAAGTATGACGCCAAGACAGCATGCTTGCAAGGATTGATTGGATACCACTAACTTGAAGGGAGAGTGAAAGAGAAGGATCGGTATTAGGAGGAGGAAGGACAAGAGCTCAGTTTTCAAAAGATTGAGTTTCAGAAAGTGGAAGGACATCCAGTCAGAGATGGAAGGAAGGCAAGCAGTGACACAATGCAGGACGGCAGGGGAGAGGTCCGGAGAAGAGAGATATATCTGGGTGTCATCAGCGTACAGGTGGTAGTGGAATCCAAATGAGTTAATAAGTTTGCCAAGAGAGGCAGTATAAAGAGAATATAGAAGGGGACCAAGGATGGAGCCTTGGGGGACTCCAACCGAGACAGGACGAGGGGAGGAGGTATCATTAGAAAAGGAGACACTGAGTGAGCGTTGGGGGAGAGATAAGAGGAAAACCACGAGAGGACAGAGTCACAGAGACCGAGTGATTGAAGAGTTTGAAGAAGGAGAGCATGATCAACAGTGTCAAAGGCAACAGAGAGGTCAAGAAGAATTAGTATGGAGTATTGGCCTTTGGATTTAGCTGTGATTAGGTCGTTTATAACTTTGATAAGTACTTGTGCTTGCACCACTCCGTTGGGACTCTCTTTCCCGCTCCATTAGAGTCTCACAAAGTCTCCATTACTTAAAGAAAAAAATCACTGAAAACTCACTACTTCAGGAAGGCCTATCAATTAACCTGTTAAAAGCGTTCCTTCCCCGCACTTCACTAACCCACCTTCTCTCCTGCAACTGTGTCATCTAATAAACTAAGCTTTCCTTGTAATGTCTTCTAGCAACCTGCTTTTCCATTACATGAAATACATCTTAGCGTTACCTCTTGTATCATTTTCCACTCCAGCAATATCTTCCCCTCACCCTACAATGTGGGTACCCAGCCGTACAATTACGATTACGTGTCAGGCTCAGACAGGACTAACAAGGTCAAGTTCCACACAGCAGGTTTAGGTAAGTGATAAGAAAACAACATATTACTAACCTCACGATTGGCGTTAACAGCAACAAAAACATACTATATAGGTGTAAACTAAATATGATAAACCGGTACAAGCAGAAGTCAGAGATTCCAGAAGCCAGAGTAGTCCATAACCACGCAAGGGGTCTGTATGGATAGCAGACATAGATCGGTCCAATTAGGTCGGGTCAGAAATACAGAGCACAATATAACAGAAAGTTAGGCAAAATGCACTTCAGATCATGGGTGTAGGAAATGGAGATATATGGCGCAGCTTTTAAGATCAAGGGTTACTTAAAGAGTAAGAGTTGTTGAGAATTCAAAATCAATTCAAGTGAACTTCAAATTTAAATGGTTGTTGCGCATAATTAATACCTCTAAAAGACCCCATAAATGTGACAGTGGTGGCTAGAACAATGACAAGGGTGCAGATCAAGCATCCAGTGGGCCTGTGTGCCTGACAGTGTACCTGCTGCTTCAGTGCTGCTATAATGAATGAAATGCTTTTAACTTCAACGTTTACACATCTTACACATCTGACATTATTTAACTGACTCTACTAATACATTCAGCTATCACACTGTTCAATTACACATTTTTGGTTTGACAGTTTAGAATTTACTTGATTCAATTTGTATCAGCCTTCTACAGCTTTGCTACTTTAAACAATATGTTTCATTAAATTAAGGATTAGCTACATTATTTGTCAATAGACACACCAAGGGGTCTCAGCCGATACAATTTATTCATTAAGTATTGGAAATCACTGTCATGGCATACACAGCATGCATTCATTTTACTTTTCTGCACTGTGTTTTTACTTTGTTGTGACAGTTAAAGCAATAATTGGGAGACACTGAAAAGCACTAAATGATTATATATTCTGCTTTTTTACTCATAGAGTATGTGTTATACTGGGGATGGTGGGTTGAACATGTATTTTCATTCAGTCTTTAGACCGGCTTTTTGCTACAGAATTTCAATTGTCTGCCTGTTGCATTTCTATACGCAACATTTTGTGTGTCTTACAATGTCAGCTCATTTTGTTCTGTCCATTTAACAATTTCTTTGTTTACAAATATCATAATGTGGTGAATTGAAAACTGAATTGCAAAGATCAGGCTTAAATAGCTGAGATGGAACATTTCTACAAAACAGCTATTTAAGCCAAAAATGAGCAGTTCTGCTTTCCGTTGCATACAATTTGGCACTTAGAGAATACACCCTGTGTTAGTAAATGTGACACTTCCACTATTTTTAAAAAAAATGTATCTCAGTAAGGAAGTATTTTCACAATGCATTACTACTTATATTACAGGGAGAGAACGTGGAATGCAAAAACAAGGTAATGAAAGAATTACGCCTAATTATTTATGAAAATACAGTCTCAATTATATAAAGTACATGAATCCTTCAAAATGGAAAATATTATTGGATTTTATTATTTGTGCAAGTATTAAATCATACAAGGTGGATTCACAGAATGCCACTTCCATTGAAGTATATTGTATAAACCCATTGTGCATCACATAAAATAATAAGTAAAAAATGTATCACCCATTTGCTAAACATTTCAAAGTCATACCCTTTGGGATCAAATTCAAACAGAAGGACCGAGTCCATAGCCTGTGGGCAGAAGGCTGGCCTCCAAGCCCCTCCACGAGCCAGGGGCACAGGGGCTTCCGTCACAGTATATTTTTATGTTTTTATTTAATTCAATGTTTGTTGACTATTACAGAGTTTGATGAATGATGTCAATCAGATTATTTAAAGCATGGGTCCTCAAACTCTGACCCCCCCTCCCCAATGTTGCTGAACTACAAATCCCATGATTCTTTGAATTACATAGATAGCCAGAGAATCATGGGAGTTGTAGTTCAGCAACATCTGGGGGGCCGGAGTTTGAGGACCCATTATTTAAAGGATGGAGAATTTATTTCTATGCCATTCATTACTTATGTATCTGTTTTTAGAACTAGGAATACTACTGTTTGGTATGGTGTACAAATTTCACAGATCTGCATGGAAATCACTCTACATTTTAAGTTGCCAACTTGTATCTTGACAAATCACATCACATTGGTAAAATGGTGAAAACGTGTTGAAGATTATCCTTCCTTATAGCAGTAAATTCAAAGTGGGTCACTTTGAGCAGAGTATTGGATGTATCAGAGCTATCTAGATCACCACAATCTGTCTTGTATTCTATGAAATTACTAGTAGTCACTAGTCAGAATAAAATAGTCAAAAACATTTCTATGGCAACTGTAAACAATAGTCTGCAAAGCATTTCCCCTAAGGGAACACAGAATGCAAATACACAGTGGAACTATCTGGCTAGCTACATTTCACCAATGACAACACAGTATACAAATGCAGCATGAAGTGGGCAAGAGACAGAGCAATTTGATCTGGATAGAGATGTACAATAGGTAGATGGAAGGGAACTAAAATGGGCACATAAATCTGAATGTTCTTAGAAGATTCAAGAAATGTTATGCTGCATCTTCTCATTGTATGTAAAATAATGCAGCCTCAATGTGGTGCAGTTAGAATTAAGCCAGGTCACCTGTATATCTGGCAACACCGGTCAAACCCTAAAACCAATTGTGACAGTTGTATGCAGGACACTTTGTAAAATCTCTGATAAGTCATCAAGTTTCAACTCATTCCTATGATATTTGCTAGTGTTCCATTTGTGCTGAATGAGTCACTTTTACATTTTTGGAAATAAAATATTCCAATTATTTTGGAAAGATTGGCTGAAAACGATTAACCCCTTAAGGACACATGACATGTGTGACATGTCATGATTCCTTTTTATTCCAGAAGTTTGGTCCTTAAGGGGTTAAATATATGTGGGAGAACTTCAGAAATGTATACCTGTGTGTGACTTCAGATAATATTCTGGATTGAGTTTCCCCAATTTCCATATATGAGCCTTGCTAAAGTGGTTTCATATGGGTTCTGGGATTAACAGATTATTGAAATTCTAAAAAATGAAAACTACTCATTGAATAAAGATATCAACTTTTATAAGCACACCTGTTTGCTAGTACTGCTATTATATAGTAATTGTTTAATATTGTATTCAGAAATGCATAGTTTGTGCCTTTGGTGACTCTTGTTAATATAGTTACGTGAAAAGACGATTTGCTGGAGATACAGCCTTAAGACATGTGACGTGTGTAGTACATTGTTATGGCCAATTAAATCCCTGGGTAGACAATGTATGCACAGTGACCACACAGCCATCAATTCACTTTTTATAATTAATTCTTATATTTTCAGACTTTCTGTCTAATTGCAGACTTTGTGCGAGTTAAAGTTGTATCTGAAGGATCCCCTGAACCCCCGGCTTGCTGTTCCTGCAGAGATGACACAGTGATGACATTACGAGATGGCAGATGGAGTCGGTGAAGTAGCACACAGCTCCCTCATGGCAGTGTGGGAGTGTGTGATAGGAGGTGCTGGGAGCTATGCCCGCAGCAATAGTGTAACAACAAGGCAGGCAGGAATCATGGAGGGCGGGCGGGGACCAGGGCGCAGTTACCACCGGGCGGGCAGAGTCAGTGTGTGCCTGGTACTGCAGAGATTGTGGCTTATGGGCGGAGCTTTACAGAGTGGGGTGGATTTGTTGCTAGGGGCAAGGTATACAGGGGCCAGGATTCTGTTGCTATGGGAAAGTTATGCCTGGGCCAGGGTTCTGTTACTAGGAGCAGGGTATACCTGGGTCGGAGTTCTGTTACTAGGAGCAGGGTATACCTGGGTCAGGACTAGGAGCAGGGTATACCTGGGTTACTAGGAGCAGGGTATATCTGGGTAAGGGTTCTGTTACTAGGAGCAGGGTATACCTGGGTCAGGATTTTGTTACTAGGAGCAGGGTATACCTGGGTCAGAGTTCTGTTACTAGGAGCAGGGTATACCTGGGTCAGAGTTCTGTTACTAGGAGCAGGGTATACATGGGTCAGAGTTCTGTTACTAGGAGCAGGGTATACATGGGTCAGAGTTCTGTTACTAGGAGCAGGGTATACCTGGGTCGGAGTTCTGTTACTAGGAGCAGGGTATATCTGGGTAAGGGTTCTGTTACTAGGAGCAGGGTATATCTGGGTAAGGGTTCTGTTACTAGGAGCAGGGTATATCTGGGTCAGGGTTTTGTTGGTAGGGGCAGGGTATACCTGGGCCAGGGTTCTGATGTTATGGACAAGACATGCGTGGAACAGTTGCGCTGCTAGTGGCAAGAAATGAATGGTCGGTATTGTTGCCAGCAGCATGGTATGTGAGGATCAGGTGGATAACCCTGGCAGGGCTTGTAAATTGCCAGAACTAGGATATGAGAAGGTCAGGTGAACTACCAATAGCAGGTATGAGATGACAAGGTGGGCTGCCAGTAGCAGGTATGAGGTCAGGTGAGCTGCCAGTAGTAGGAATGAGAAGATAGGCTGGCAGTAGCAGGTATGAGATGGCAAGGTGGGCTGCCAGTAGTAAGTATGAGAAGGTCAGGTGAGTTATCAGTAGTAGGTATGAGGTCAGGTGAGCTGTCATTTGTAGGTATGAGGTCAGGTGAGCTGCCACTAGTAGGTATGAGGTCAGGTGGGCTGCCAGTAGTAGGTATTAGGCCAGGTGAGCTGTCATTAGTAGGTATGAGATGACAAGGTGAGCTGCCAGTAGTAGGTATGAGGTCAGGTTAGCTGTCATTAGTAGGTATGAGGTCAAATGGGCTGCCAGTAGTAGGTATGAGGTCAGGTGGGCTGCCAGTAGTAGGTATGAGAAGGTGGGCTACCAGTAGTATGAGAAGGTCAGGTGAGTTATCAGTAGTAGGTATGAGGTCAGGTGAGCTGCCAGTAGCAGGTATGAGGTCAGGTGGGCTGCCAGTAGCAGGTATGAGGTCAGGTGGGCTGCCAGTAGCAGGTATGAGAAGATCAGGTGAGCTGCCAGTAGCAGGTATGAGGTCAGGTGGGCTGCCAGTAGCAGGTATGAGAAGGTGGGCTACCAGTAGTATGAGAAGGTCAGGTGAGTTATCAGTAGTAGGTATGAGGTCAGGTGAGCTGTAATTAGTAGGTATGAGATGACAAGGTGAGCTGCCAGTAGCAGGGATGAGAAGGTGAGTTATCAGTAGTAGATAGGTCACAGTGAGTTGTTGGGATCCTGATCCACAGCTATGAGAGCTGCCTGTGTAACAGGTGATTCAGTCGGAGGGGGTGCGGTGAGTTTGGGGCGTGTAGTTGCTGGGAGGAGGTGCTGCTGCCGATCTAGCGGGCGTGGAATAAGGTGTGCAGTGCACGCAATACATAGAGCTGCTTAACAGGGCTGCGAGTTTCGGGGCGGTGCTACTAACCTGGGCATGGAGTGGGAGGTGCTGGTGGTTTGGGGAGTGTGAGTGGGAGGTGCTGGTGAAGTGGCCGCTCCGGTCTCACCTGTGTCACTGTCACCTGTCTCTTCCGCCGGAACCGAAATGGTAAGGACACTCGTCGAAGTTTGGGGGTAACGCAGGATAGGAAGAAATTGGGGGTGTTTGGGAATTTAGACAGGGGGTGCAGGAGTTCCAAGTGCGCCAGATATAGGGGTCTCCCCCCGAGTGGGAGCCACATACTACCTCTGTAGGAGACACATGCTAATAGACTGTGTATAGGAGAACTTCCCATGGATAACCTGCTCACTATAACTAATACTACCAGGGTGTTAGCTATCACTTCTTTAGAAATGTGACTGTCTCTGTTCATATCCTGGTGGCCTACCTAGAGAAGTATATTATTTCTTTCAGACAGAGGTAGTTTCAGCTTCTCTCTTTAATGTTGATATTCAACATTCAAGTTTAACCACATTTTCCACTAATATCCTCCTTAAAGCAACACCATAAACACCAAAACAGCTTTAGCTTAATGAAGTTTGTTTATTGTAGATCATGCCCCTGCTCGGTTCTGACATTTAGGAGTTAAATTTTGTTTCTGTCCATGCAGCATTAGTCACAACCTCCCTTTCTGACTCACAGTCTGCATGTAAAAAAATACATGCATTTCAATCAGATGTAAAAGGAACACTATAGTGTCAGGCAAACAAATGTGTATTCCTGACACTATAGTGTTAAAACGGTTATTTAGGTGCCCGCCCCTCCCTCAGTGGAGAAATAAGGTGTTTAAACATTTCTTTTCTTCTCCAAACTGCACTGGTCTTGCTGTGGTTGGCTCTGCCTATGTCTGATCTCTTTAACCCCTTAAGGACACATGACATGTGTGACATGTCATGATTCCATTTTATTCCAGAAGTTTGGTCCTTAAGGGGTTAAACATGATGGTCCCAGCCAATCCAATTCTTTGGGAGGCTAATGCGCATGCACAGAAAACCCTGCACTGTTGCAATCAGCATTTCCTCATAGATATCCATTGAATCTATGCATCTCTATGGGGAACATTCAGTGCTCCTTGCAGAGTGTGGAGGCGCTTAATGCAAGTGCAGGACTGACTCAGGAAGAAACTCTAGTGGCCGTCTGAGTGAGGCGTTCCTAGGCATCAATGTAAACACTACATTTTCTCTGAAAAGGCAGGGTTTACATTAAAAAGACTGCAGGGACTGGCTATAGCCATGAAGTTGTTTTTTGTTCTGTGACTATTGTGTCCCTTTAAGCAAATAATTGGATTGATACATGACCTACTAATATAAACGTGGGTTTAAAGCATATGAGCCCAATTGATATGTATTTTTTTTTTTTTTTTAAATAAAATCTTTTGTTTATCAAATTTGGTGGATGATGGTCATTTCTCAGCTAGCATGTAGTCAGATTACATTTGAATCCCCGTCCCTTTTGATAGGGTCTGTTATGGACAATGACAAATGAAGTTTATTGAAAAGTTAAGTACTTCCGTCACTAAGTACTATAAGAGTTTACGGTATGCTCTGGTTGTCAAACATACAACCATAAAGCTAATGTATCCATTTCGTGACTTGTATCTAGGGCAATCTGCTCTTTTCCATAGTGAATACCACTGTGTTAAAGGGACACTCCAGGCACACAGACCATTTCTGCTCATTGGAGTGGTCTGGGTGCCAACTCCCACTACTCTTAACCCTGCAACTGTAATTATTGCAGTTTTCTTATAAACTGCAATAATTACATTGCAGGGTTAACTCCACCTCTACTGGGTGTCTACTAGACAGCCACTAGAGGGCACTTCCTGGTTTCTAGCACAGGAAACCTATGCTAGAGTGTCGCTGGACGTCCTCATGCTGTGTGAGGACCTCCAGCGTCGCTAATTTCCCCATAGGAAAGCATTGAAAAGCATTTTCAATGCTTTCCTATGGGGAGCTCTAATGAGCATGCGCGGCATTGCCACGCATGCGCATTAGGTCTCCCCGGCCGGTGGGCGGGATCAATCTCGCCCACCAGCCGACGCAATCACTAGGAGGAGCGGTGGCGGAGGAAGTAGCAGCGACGTGGGACATGTTGCTGTCTCTGGTAAGTGACTGAAGGGGTTTTCACCCCTTCAGCAACCGGGGATTGGGGGGTGGGAGGGAGAGGGGACCTGCAGTGCCAGGAAAACGGATTGTTTTCCTGGCACTGGAGTTTCCCTTTAATGTAAATGAATCATGGTAGCATGCACCATGCCAGATGTGAAAGGTTAGAAAGGGAGCAGAGATACATTGTTTAAAAAAAAAATCTTCAGACCTGGTTGCAGGTATTAGCAACCAAATGATGAGATTGATGCTGTCTGCACTCTTTCTTGTTTGCTGTGTGTGAGCCAATGCTTCTCAAGTCCTTCCATGGAAACTGTGTCTCCTATGGAAGGATGATGAGAAAGAAATTGCCAAGGCAGCAACAGTTGGATGTTAACAAAAAACAAAAAACATGTACACTAAACAATGCTTTCTTCACTACTATTAGGGAATACAGGAAATGACATAAAATTGGGGTGAAGTGGACTTTTAAGTGGAAATGAAAGGGGATATAAAGTGAGAATGTGGACATTACAACATGGAATTTTATAGCCGATATTTGTAAAGCAAGAAAGATTAACATGTAAATCTATAAAAAGGAGTGGATAATGGCAATGGAGGAGATTAGATGAAGCGGTATGTAAAGCTGTTATTGTACTATGTTTTCTGAGTCTTTGGTTTGCACATGTTTCTATCTTCTATGTGTGGGGGTTTTCATGTAACGTTTGGCCTTTTGTAGCATACGTTTGACATTTCTGCACTATGCATTGGTGGTTGTGCATGTAGCGGCGCTTGCTGTACCCAGCTGGGTACCTCCGCGGGGGTCCGCTTCCTAACTGGAATTGGGGAAAACCTCTTTGCTTTTGCCCCAGTCGCCGTGGCTTGACTGGGGTCCTCCTGGAGCCTCTCTATCCTGGAGCAGGATAGGGAACTAGCTCTATTCACTCCCAGGGACTGAACGAACACGGTCCTGGGAGCTCTAGTCCTTACAAGGACTTTCCCGCTGAATCCTCCATGAGCTGGAACAGTGATTAGCCCTTTCCCCTCCCAGTAACTAGACGACACATTATTCTGGGAGTACAACTAGTTTAATGCATCCCAATACAGCTTTTTTATACACAGAACCCAGCAGGGGGTCTCCATTGTCTTCACCACAAGCCCTTCTCAGGAATCTCTGTGCCTGGGAGATAATTGCGTTAAAGACCGGTAAGCAAGAACAGAGAGGCAAACATAAAAATATAAAACGTAAAACTATCCCAAAACATAATAAAAACATAAAATAACCCCACAAATAATACATCTTTAAATAGCCCTGATCTGAGCGCACAAGTTCTCCAAATAGCTCTCAAATCCATACAGTGTAGGGGAAACGCTACCATGTTCGGGAGCTGCAATACGGGGTGCTCCACCTGGCTTTTAGGTAGCGTTTGTTCCCCTTAGTCTCATGCACCTTCCCTCCAAATCCTGGCGGATTTTAAAGTGTTTCAAAACCATGATCCAAGTTGTCCGGGAACTGCAGGTCACCTCATGCTGAAAACAGTTCCATAACATTCGTGGCTAAGTCCCGCTGAGGTGACCGGGATCCTGCTAAGTCCTCATGCCGAATTTAGTTCCATAGCGGTCGCGGCTAAGTACCGCTTGGACTATTCGTGGGTCTGGTTCATGTGAACGGCCACCAGGGAGCCAGCGTTCGGAACTATTCTCATGAAGGGAAAGTGACAAGCCAGGGGCACCCAGGGATAGCTACTAGTGGCAGCTTGGCAGGGTAACTCCCAAACTTTGTCCCAGACCTGGACCATAGTCTGTTGGCAGGAAGCCAGCTTCTACACTCCTCCAGGAGTCTGTGGGAAGGAGCGTTTGTCACAGTGCACCAACATCTCCTGTCTTGTCTCTCTGCATATAATCGCTTTTATAACAGGAGCAATTTGGATAAAATAACTGGAGCTGTAAGCCCACCCCTCGGTGACAGACGCCACAGGGTAATCTACACGTTCTTCTCAGTGCAGCAATGATTGGGTTACTGGAGTTCGTAAAAAAAGGTTCTGAGTCTGGTACCCAAATATAATAGGTGTAATATAAGTAAAGCCTACATTCGCTAGATAGGTTCACCCCCACCTTTTTCATATAATGTGCTTGCTTTTACGCTGGCATGGTCAGTAAAATGAAATCCGGTAATTATACTGTATGTAATATAAGGAGCCATAGGTACTATTCATTAAGTAGTTACTTGAAGGTTTTGTGTACTGACTCCACAGCCCTGGTTCTTCTTGCCCATGCAAGTACATTTATGGCAAATACATGCTGGACCCCACCTCCACTGACTGGCTAATTCATGGCGTATTGTAAAGGAGGCAGAGGTAGACAAAATTGTGTTTGAGCTGGTTTGTCCAAATCAAAATCCATTTAATTCACACCCAAACAAATCCATTTGCCTGGGATTTACCAGTCGAGTCTTATAAAAGGTCAGACCTCGATGAATTGATTAGTTCAGGTGTGGACAGAGAATTTTGATTTGGACTAACTGGCTCAAAATAATAGTTGAACAATTTCAGTCTGAGATGTGGCTGCATGCATACACAGAGCTGTTGGCTAATCTGCACTTCATAATTGGAGGGGCTAATCTTGCTGTCGTTTGGCTTAGCCAAACTGCAGCAGACAGGGTGTGCTGTAGGCAATATGAGAGAAGTTTTAGTCTGTCTGCTCAAATGACTTGATACAATGACACAGCACTCTCACGGGGTTAATTACTTAAGTGAGAATTCAAGGTGAATTGCTAATGAATTTCAAATTTAAGGTCACAATAGCCAAACTGGAAACATTCTCTATGCCATCTATGTTCATGCATATTCACAATGTTCTTTTTGTGCAATCCCTAAAATGTCTGGCACATGATAGACCAAAAAGTAGATCACCAGCTGCTATACAACTGCAGCCACCATACTTGTACCTTATATTGCCGCACCATTGTACATCGATCAAATTTAATTTTTCTCATTGAGCTAACTTGTTTTGGTGTGAAATGTGACCAATGGCTATTTTGCACCACATGACCAGAGACATTTTGGCTGTGGTTTTTGTTTTCAAACATAGAAACATAGAATGTGACGGCAGATAAGAACCATTCGGCCCATCTAGTCTGCCCAATTTTCTAAATACTTTCATTAGTCCCTGGCCTTATCTTATAGTTAGGATAGCCTGCATAGTCTGCATGTGAGTATGCTTACTGTATAATTAAACGTTTTACCCTGAAAGGACCAATATTTTATATTAGAAAAAGCAATATATATATATTACTCAATCATCTGTCCTGGCAAGACATAGCCTTACATATTACACGCGACAATATATGGCGCAGTGACTTATGGGGCTGGCACAAATTTTTTTTCCAGGGCTGCTTTGTATCCCCAGTCCGGCCCTGCCACACGGTCTCCTAAAGGAATCAGCTGCCATCTTGAGGGGCTATGTAGAAGGAACTCCAGGGACTGTGGGCCGCAGTCTCTAAGTAACTTTAGGTTCCAAGCGAAGGGTAGATCCAGACTCCGCCGGCATCCGCCATTGGGGAAGATATAATCCAACTGACCAGTCAGGCTAATCACATTCCTCATAGATGTGGTGCTCATGAACATATAGGTAAGTTGCTTCTCTGTCTCGCTGTAACTCGGTATATGTGGCTGTATGCTCCACTGCCTTGCAACCATAGGTGTCAGGAACCCCGCAAAGATGTGATCCAGTCATGTCAGTGATGCTACAATGAATCCGCGGTTGAGTCTCTGTCTGCGATCCCTGTTATCTTGGGATCTGCGTAGGCCAGACGGAATGGTATATGTGTTTTGGATGGGCTCTGGAACTGGGATAACCCCCACTGTTCTAATTTGGTGGGGGGGGGGGAGCAGAGAAGTTGGATCTGAACATCTGGATCCAGCATCAGGAGAGCAGCCGTCTCTCCCATGTCTGCCCCACTTGAAGGCCGCCAAGATCGCTATTCGGGCAATCCCGATGAGGAAGGCACCAATTATTCTCGCTCGCTCAGCGCACATCCACTCTGCTTGACAGTCCGGCTCCGTCCCCAACATATTGTCTCTTTTTCTTCTGGTTGTTTGGGAGTTAAAAACTCAACAATAAGGTTTTGTGTTTTTTTTGAACAGTTTCAGTAATTTACGATGTGAGTCATATCAGAATTTTACCTGCTGAGATTCCAAACTCTCTGGTATGTGGATTTTAAGTTTTATCTGCGGACTAAAAATATTTCAAGTACAGTATTGCATAGCATTTTTTTCCATTTCATTTTCTATATGCCAGTGGTGTCCACCCTAGCCTTTCATCTGTGGTCTGACTATGTTACCAAGATTTCTCTGTTTGCCATTAACTGCAGGACATTCTGGGTTATCTGTTTTATTTTGTTTGTTTTAGTTTTACAATAGACAGTAGTGGTATAGAGCAGTGTTTTTCACTAGTGTGCCGCGAGATGTTGCCTGGTGTGCCATGGGATGTCTGATGTTCTGATGTCCGGGCTGGCCCACCGGGATACCGGGAAATTTCCCGGTGGGCCGCGGCACCTGGGGGCTGCGAGGGCACATATGTGCCACCGGGTGGCCGGTCCGGTGGCACACTGAGAGGGGGCCGGCCGCGTTCCAGACTGGAGCCGCCGGCCGGGTGGCAGCTTCGCCGGTCTGGCGGCACTCCAGTCACTGGCTTCTGATGGCTGATGGAGGAGGAGCCTGTCTACCATGCATGGTAGACAGGCTCCTCCTCCATCAGCAGCCAGTGACTGGAGTGCTGCCGGACCGGCGAAGCTGCCACCCGGCCCGGCGGCTCCAGTCTGGAACGCGGCCGGCCCCCTCTCAGTGTGCCACCGGACCGGCCACCCGGTGGCACATATGTGCCCTCGCAGCCCCCAGGTGCCGCGGCCCACCGGGAAATTTCCCGGTATCCCGGTGGGCCAGCCCGGACATCAGAACATCAGACATCCCATGGCACACCAGGCAACATCTCGCGGCACACTAGTGTGCCGCGGAACAGTGGTTGAAAAACACTGCTCTATACCACTACTGTCTATTGTAAAACTAAAACAAACAAAATAAAATAGATAACCCAGAATGTCCTGCAGTTAATGGCAAACAGAGAAATCTTGGTAACATAGTCAGACCACAGATGAAAGGCTAGGGTGGACACCACTGGCATATAGAAAATGAAATGGAAAAAAATGCTATGCAATACTGTACTTGAAATATTTTTAGTCCGCAGATAAAACTTAAAATCCACATACCAGAGAGTTTGGAATCTCAGCAGGTAAAATTCTGATATGACTCACATCGTAAATTACTGAAACTGTTCAAAAAAAACACAACCTTATTGTTGAGTTTTTAACTCCCAAACAACCAGAAGAAAAAGAGACAATATGTTGGGGACGGAGCCGGACTGTCAAGCAGAGTGGATGTGCGCTGAGCGAGCTCCTGAGCTTGGCACAACTTTTAAACCAATTATTCCAGTCAGTCTGCAGATATAGCCACAAAACAGCTCTTATTGTCAAGGGTGCACCTTAGTGAATTAGGAGTTACAATAATTGGTGCGTTCCTCATCGGGATTGCCCGAATAGCGATCTTGGCGGCCTTCAAGTGGGGCAGACATGGGAGAGACGGCTGCTCTCCTGATGCTGGATCCAGATGTTCAGATCCAACTTCTCTGCTCCCCCCCCCACCAAATTAGAACAGTGGGGGTTATCCCAGTTCCAGAGCCCATCCAAAACACATATACCATTCCGTCTGGCCTACGCAGATCCCAAGATAACAGGGATCGCAGACAGAGACTCAACCGCGGATTCATTGTAGCATCACTGACATGACTGGATCACATCTTTGCGGGGTTCCTGACACCTATGGTTGCAAGGCAGTGGAGCATACAGCCACATATACCGAGTTACAGCGAGACAGAGAAGCAACTTACCTATATGTTCATGAGCACCACATCTATGAGGAATGTGATTAGCCTGACTGGTCAGTTGGATTATATCTTCCCCAATGGCGGATGCCGGCGGAGTCTGCATCTACCCTTCGCTTGGAACCTAAAGTTACTTAGAGACTGCGGCCCACAGTCCCTGAAGTTCCTTCTACATAGCCCCTCAAGATGGCAGCTGATTCCTTTAGGAGACCGTGTGGCAGGGCCGGACTGGGGATACAAAGCAGCCCTGGAAAAAAAATTTGTGCCAGCCCCATAAGTCACTGCGCCATATATTGGTAGGGTGCGTGGCAGCATTGAGGCTGTGCCTGGGATGATTTGGTGGCCTTACTGCTGCTTGCTTTTGCTTTAAATGGTCCTTTCAGGGTAAAACGTTTAATTATACAGTAAGCATACTCACATGCAGACTATGCAGGCTATCCTAACTATAAGATAAGGCCAGGGACTAATGAAAGTATTTAGAAAATTGGGCAGACTAGATGGGCCGAATGGTTCTTATCTGCCATCACATTCTATGTTTCTATGTTTGAAAACAAAAACCACAGCCAAAATGTCTCTGGTCATGTGGTGCAAAATAGCCATTGGTCACATTTCACACCAAAAAAAGTTAGCTCAATGAGAAAAATAGAATTTGATCGATGTACAATGGTGCGGCAATATAAGGTACAAGTATGGTGGCTGCAGTTGTATAGCAGCTGGTGATCTAC
>OW240913.1:70397564-70417140 GCA_933207985.1 Pelobates cultripes | reverse complement strand
TCATTAGTGAAATGTAGCTAGCCAGATAGTTCCACTGTGTATTTGCATTCTGTGTTCCCTTAGGGGAAATGCTTTGCAGACTATTGTTTACAGTTGCCATAGAAATGTTTTTGACTATTTTATTCTGACTAGTGACTACTAGTAATTTCATAGAATACAAGACAGATTGTGGTGATCTAGATAGCTCTGATACATCCAATACTCTGCTCAAAGTGACCCACTTTGAATTTACTGCTATAAGGAAGGATAATCTTCAACACGTTTTCACCGTTTTACCAATGTGATGTGATTTGTCAAGATACAAGTTGGCAACTTAAAATGTAGAGTGATTTCCATGCAGATCTGTGAAATTTGTACACCATATCAAACAGTAGTATTCCTAGTTCTAAAAACAGATACATAAGTAATGAATGGCATAGAAATAAATTCTCCATCCTTTAAATAATGGGTCCTCAAACTCCGGCCCCCCAGATGTTGCTGAACTACAACTCCCATGATTCTCTGGCTATCTATGTAATTCAAAGAATCATGGGATTTGTAGTTCAGCAACATTGGGGAGGGGGGGTCAGAGTTTGAGGACCCATGCTTTAAATAATCTGATTGACATCATTCATCAAACTCTGTAATAGTCAACAAACATTGAATTAAATAAAAACATAAAAATATACTGTGACGGAAGCCCCTGTGCCCCTGGCTCGTGGAGGGGCTTGGAGGCCAGCCTTCTGCCCACAGGCTATGGACTCGGTCCTTCTGTTTGAATTTGATCCCAAAGGGTATGACTTTGAAATGTTTAGCAAATGGGTGATACATTTTTTACTTATTATTTTATGTGATGCACAATGGGTTTATACAATATACTTCAATGGAAGTGGCATTCTGTGAATCCACCTTGTATGATTTAATACTTGCACAAATAATAAAATCCAATAATATTTTCCATTTTGAAGGATTCATGTACTTTATATAATTGAGACTGTATTTTCATAAATAATTAGGCGTAATTCTTTCATTACCTTGTTTTTGCATTCCACATTCTCTCCCTGTAATATAAGTAGTAATGCATTGTGAAAATACTTCCTTACTGAGATACATTTTTTTTAAAAATAGTGGAAGTGTCACATTTACTAACACAGGGTGTATTCTCTAAGTGCCAAATTGTATGCAACAGAAAGCAGAACTGCTCATTTTTGGCTTAAATAGCTGTTTTGTAGAAATGTTCCATCTCAGCTATTTAAGCCTGATCTTTGCAATTCAGTTTTCAATTCACCACATTATGATATTTGTAAACAAAGAAATTGTTAAATGGACAGAACAAAATGAGCTGACATTGTAAGACACACAAAATGTTGCGTATAGAAATGCAACAGGCAGACAATTGAAATTCTGTAGCAAAAAGCCGGTCTAAAGACTGAATGAAAATACATGTTCAACCCACCATCCCCAGTATAACACATACTCTATGAGTAAAAAAGCAGAATATATAATCATTTAGTGCTTTTCAGTGTCTCCCAATTATTGCTTTAACTGTCACAACAAAGTAAAAACACAGTGCAGAAAAGTAAAATGAATGCATGCTGTGTATGCCATGACAGTGATTTCCAATACTTAATGAATAAATTGTATCGGCTGAGACCCCTTGGTGTGTCTATTGACAAATAATGTAGCTAATCCTTAATTTAATGAAACATATTGTTTAAAGTAGCAAAGCTGTAGAAGGCTGATACAAATTGAATCAAGTAAATTCTAAACTGTCAAACCAAAAATGTGTAATTGAACAGTGTGATAGCTGAATGTATTAGTAGAGTCAGTTAAATAATGTCAGATGTGTAAGATGTGTAAACGTTGAAGTTAAAAGCATTTCATTCATTATAGCAGCACTGAAGCAGCAGGTACACTGTCAGGCACACAGGCCCACTGGATGCTTGATCTGCACCCTTGTCATTGTTCTAGCCACCACTGTCACATTTATGGGGTCTTTTAGAGGTATTAATTATGCGCAACAACCATTTAAATTTGAAGTTCACTTGAATTGATTTTGAATTCTCAACAACTCTTACTCTTTAAGTAACCCTTGATCTTAAAAGCTGCGCCATATATCTCCATTTCCTACACCCATGATCTGAAGTGCATTTTGCCTAACTTTCTGTTATATTGTGCTCTGTATTTCTGACCCGACCTAATTGGACCGATCTATGTCTGCTATCCATACAGACCCCTTGCGTGGTTATGGACTACTCTGGCTTCTGGAATCTCTGACTTCTGCTTGTACCGGTTTACCATATTTAGTTTACACCTATATAGTATGTTTTTGTTGCTGTTAACGCCAATCGTGAGGTTAGTAATATGTTGTTTTCTTATCACTTACCTAAACCTGCTGTGTGGAACTTGACCTTGTTAGTCCTGTCTGAGCCTGACACGTAATCGTAATTGTACGGCTGGGTACCCACATTGTAGGGTGAGGGGAAGATATTGCTGGAGTGGAAAATGATACAAGAGGTAACGCTAAGATGTATTTCATGTAATGGAAAAGCAGGTTGCTAGAAGACATTACAAGGAAAGCTTAGTTTATTAGATGACACAGTTGCAGGAGAGAAGGTGGGTTAGTGAAGTGCGGGGAAGGAACGCTTTTAACAGGTTAATTGATAGGCCTTCCTGAAGTAGTGAGTTTTCAGTGATTTTTTTCTTTAAGTAATGGAGACTTTGTGAGACTCTAATGGAGCGGGAAAGAGAGTCCCAACGGAGTGGTGCAAGCACAAGTACTTATCAAAGTTATAAACGACCTAATCACAGCTAAATCCAAAGGCCAATACTCCATACTAATTCTTCTTGACCTCTCTGTTGCCTTTGACACTGTTGATCATGCTCTCCTTCTTCAAACTCTTCAATCACTCGGTCTCTGTGACTCTGTCCTCTCGTGGTTTTCCTCTTATCTCTCCCCCAACGCTCACTCAGTGTCTCCTTTTCTAATGATACCTCCTCCCCTCGTCCTGTCTCGGTTGGAGTCCCCCAAGGCTCCATCCTTGGTCCCCTTCTATATTCTCTTTATACTGCCTCTCTTGGCAAACTTATTAACTCATTTGGATTCCACTACCACCTGTACGCTGATGACACCCAGATATATCTCTCTTCTCCGGACCTCTCCCCTGCCGTCCTGCATTGTGTCACTGCTTGCCTTCCTTCCATCTCTGACTGGATGTCCTTCCACTTTCTGAAACTCAATCTTTTGAAAACTGAGCTCTTGTCCTTCCTCCTCCTAATACCGATCCTTCTCTTTCACTCTCCCTTCAAGTTAGTGGTATCCAATCAATCCTTGCAAGCATGCTGTCTTGGCGTCATACTTGATTCTGGCCTCACCTTTGAGCCCCACATACAGTATGTTGCCAAATCCTGTAGATTCCATCTTAAAAACAGATCCACCCCTTTCTTACGCAAGATGCTACCAAGGAGCTTGTCCATGCTCTAGTAATGTATTACTATTGTAACCCTCGCTTAATTGGTCTTCCCAAAAGCCATATTGCCCCGCTACAGTCTGTAATGAATGCTGCCGCTAGACTGATTTTCCTCTCTAATCGGTCCTCTCACACCTCACCCCTGTCAGTCCTTACATTGGCTTCCTGTATCCTATAGGAGTCAATTCAAAGTTCTAACCCATACCTATATAGCACTGAACAATTCTAGCACCTCTTATATTTCTTCACAGATCCATAGGCATGCCCCTTCTCAGTCTCTCCGCTCTGTCCGTGACCTTCTCCTGTCCGCTGCTCGCACCCGTACGGCCAACTCACGCTTGCAGGACTTCTCGCAGGCGGCTTCCTTCCTATGGAATAGCCTGCCTACCACCATCAGACTCCCCCCTAGTCTTCTATCGTTTAAGAAGTGCCTTAAAACCCATCCTTTTAGAAAAGCTTATGGCCTCCCAGAGTACCTGTATGTACCCTCTCTCTCTCTCTCTCTCTCTCTTGCCCTTTCCTAGAGGGCAGCACTCTATGCTCTCCTTCAGCTCTGCTTCACTCCCACCTTATTTGATTTCTATTTCCTGTCCTATTGTGTTTTATACCCCACATCTTATAGACTGTAAACTCGTTTGAGCAGGGTCCTCTTCAACCTATCGTTCCTGTATGTTTTCTTGTAATTGTCTTATTTATAGTTAAATCTCCCCTCTCATAATATTGTAAAGCACTACGGAATCTGTTGGCGCTATATAAATGGCAATAATAATAATCAGTACACTGCTGCCATACAATTTCTTGTTAAATGTATACAGTAGTAGTAAAATGTTTCCACAGTACATACATTGCATTAAATTGTAGATCTTACCAGTTAAAAAAATACCAAAGAAATAATTGTTCAGTGTCTATGACTTTTATATTTTTGCTTCCTGTATCCAAACTTTTAGAGTTCTAAGTATACAGAGAACAAACCCTAACAGAAAAAAAACATGAACGCAGATGTATTTGCATTTGTGATGATGAATATGCTCTCTGCATTTTCTGGGGAGGTTGGATTGAGTGATGAATCAAAGCTTCTCATTATTAATTTCTAAAGCACACAAATCATTAACATCAGATGCAACATAAATGTTTTCCACAAGCATCACATGTACCACCCTAGAAATAAAGGCAATTTTAAATTAATCTAACCATTAAAACAATATGTGGATTGACTATTTTTTCAGTGAGTGCTGAATAAAGTATTTTCATTTGTTTGCAACCTCCTACAGACTTGTAATTAAACCTTGAATTGCTTTGCAACCAAAGCTTAGGTCGCACCCTAAAGACAATATCTGAGTGATAAAATTCTCTACGAGACACTCCTTCACAGTTATTATGCCCTTAATAATGCATTTAATGTTATTGTTTTTCCATTTCTCAACAGTTGTTCACACACTTCAATGGAGACAAAATGGCTGCATGATCTTGCTAATTAGTGTGTAAAGGAAGTGGAACACACGTCTGCCCAAACTATGGCTTTAATACATGCCATGTGGCTTTGCCATCAGTGTGTTTGATAAATGTTGTTCAAAGTCCTTTGAACCCAATAATGGGTTTAAGATACCTGCTTATGTCTGCTATCTCATGGTAAAGCAAGGTGAAGATTAGATTGTAGATTGAAGCATTTGGGATCAATTGTGAGATTGTGTAAGTGAAAGCAGCCCCGAAGAACACTATTAGTACTGCAAGAGAATTCTATAATTAATTTCTACAAAACTATTACTTATATGAAGTTCTGTCTGGTTATCCCTTCTTTTCCATCCCTTTGTTTTTGCATAATTTGAGATCTGTTAAAAGCTCTGATTTGATCATGGGACAGGTGGTAGTAATCTGACTTTCAACATTTTACACTTACAATAGTAGCGTTCCAAAATAAAGTTATAATCTGTTTTCTTTTTATCTCCCAAGCCAACAGTACTTTTTACAGCTAGTTATTTAGTGAATATGTCACCTTATTTTGAGTATAACATACACAGAGATGGAATAACCATGCAATGGTATCTGCTCTCACATATGTGAAATCCATAAATGACATAATAACACTAAGTAGTTTTGCCCTTTGCTGAGTTTTAACTTTTCAACTTAAGTACAGTTTTGTTTACGGTTACAGCACAGTGTGTGTAATTTAAATAACATGCACAACACTGTAAGTGGGTTTGAGGTCAATGTGTACTGTAAACAAACACTTTGTACGTGCCCAAAAAATCCTGCATGCAAGGTGAAGGGGAATGAAAGGATGGCAATAGCTGCTGCGTCCAGTTTATGTGGCTCTGCAGAAGCTGGAATTGCGTCACTGGACCACACTGCCAGAGCCGCAAAAAGATTCTATAATATATTTCTACAAAACTATTACTTATTTTGGTTTGGTGAGGGTTGTACTAAATATCTATGAAGTCTCCAGAGAGTCCCGGCAGGGACCCAGGTAAGGGGGCAATCCGTTACTAAATGGTTTATCCTGTTACCAGGGAACTCTCGGCATCATAACCATTACAGCATATTGTGGGGGATATAATGATTGAATTAATGCTATAAAGTAACTAAGTATGGACTTTGCACAATAAAATGTACCAAGTGTTATGTAGAGATAATCATACTTCCTGTGATCTAAGGAAATGTGGAATTTGTGTAAATTTAGGCTGATATCACTGGTGATATCGGTTGCAGGTTATATTTATTTAAGCCATATCAGGTAACTTGAATAAAATTAAAGAGACAGGACCAACCAGGTAATCCAAAATGATCAAATCCATAACCTTTTCATATCTATAAGTGCAGAGGGGTAAAGGCAGGGCTAGTGTGACAAAGCTTTCCACCGCTACGGTCACAGCCAAAAGTCCCCTGGTCACTAAAGGGGAATCTTCTGGGGGGCAAGCTTGGCACATGCCATATTCTGAAGCATCTCAAGGAAGAAAGGCTGAACTCACTTGGGGCATGTTGTAAACCCCCCAAATACGGCAAAAATAAAATGAAACCATCATAAAGACTGAAACTCTTTATAAAGGCTCTAATAGGAACCAACATGTTGCTGTTCTTCATCTATTAAATCTGCCTGGATCTTAAACCTGTGCCCGAGCTATTTTCTTTGTCTGTAGCTACCATTAAAATTTGGTTCCCTCTGAACTGGAGGCTTGGTTACCATTTTTTTTTTAAATTCTTTATTTTTGTTCGTGCATGAATTAGGGATTATTCTAGCCTCGGTGAGGGAATAATCTAAATTTTTTACCTTCTTTACTGAAACCTCCAGCAGCAAAGAAACAGTTAACATAACTTTTCAAAACAACCAATCAGAACAAAGCAACAGTAGTATAAACCCCTAAGCAGGCTCTTCCACTTCCTCTTTCTTTGATGAGGTCGAGCAGGAGAGCAAGGAAACCAACGAATCCACCTTGTAACAGACACATCCAGAGAAACAATCGTCAAGCCCAGAGAGAAAACAGATTACACTGCAAGAAAACAGAAAACATCGTGAAAGTAAACTGTCAAGGCAAGATGTCATATCCATACAATATCACTTTCACATCATAATACCTGATGAATAAACAAAGTCTACATATCTTATGAAGACCTAATATGTACCTAAGCTAAAAGGCATTGATGAAACATAATTACAACACAAACATGATGAATAAAATGCACACGGACAACCATCACTGAATATTAGAAATAACCTTTATTATGTAAAACCATGCATTCACAAAACATAACAATATCCCCAATTATTTATAATATAATAAAACCCAGATCCAGGGAGGGAACGTAAAAAAAGGGGGGGAAATATTCGCCTCCTGTCTTTAATAAAATTTAGATTATTCCCTCACCGAGGCTAGAATAATCCCTAATTTTATGGCAGGACAGGAGGCTTCATATATGTAATTTTAACGCCCAAATAGTAGAACCAGAAGCAATATGCGATAGAGGACTGAAATAAAGGAGAATGGAAAAACTGATTCCCTAAACCAAGCAGCGGTGTAGAGAAAATGCAGAAGGGACCCAACGGCTTCCAAAATTGTTGACAGCACCCCGAACCAAAAGTGTCTCAGAGGAACTCAAGGTCAGTCAATGAGAGGATCCACCAAATCCAACGGACGAGCGAAGATGCAGAAACAGTCCAAAATGGCTGTACGCAGAAATAAACAGCTGTCCATGAGTAGACGTACTAAAGAACCAGATCCTGGATCTACATGGTCGTGTACAATCTGTCAACAGATCCGTGACCTATCCGGAGAATAGGGGTACGACACAGAGGATGAATAAAAATGAAATATGAGTGGAGCAGAAGCCGATGTACTGAACGGCAAGAAGGAAGAAGACACGTCGATACCATGACGTCAGAACGCGATGAAATACAAGATGTACTGGGGGGAAACCGTAAGCGGAAAAAACTGGTGCACCTTGTCATCAGGTCATTCCTCAATGAAATGCAGAACGCACGATACCACTAGACTTGAGGAATAGCGAGAGATAGGGCTCCCGTACGGTATACTCCTCTTGGTAGACTGCAGACCAAGAGATCCTTAGCAATGCCAGAATCTTGAGAAAACGCACATGAGTCGTCCACTAGCTGACATAGGACGTGAATGGCCCCATACGATCCTACCCTGAGAGGGCAACTCAGCCAGACAATGGGGACAGCCATGATAAGGACCGCCATTGGGACCCAAACACCAGTCGTGGCAGGCTACCCCTGTGGATCCCACATGGGACATTAAGAGACAGGGAGTCGTAGATTGCCTTCCCATGGCAAACTCCAGCAAAAAGGGGAAAGCACGCAGGACTCCTCCGAAGTGGTTTGGCCAGGCGAAACGACACTTCCAGGAATTCGGTCTGAAGCAAAACCCAAAGTATCCTGTAGGTAAACCGGATGCGTACGCCCCGAAGGAGACCAAGCTTGGAAAACTCGTCCCTCGCCTAGGGTCCGGCAGCCAGTTGGAGAACCGCTCCGTATGGTGGTTCGCACCGAATGTAATCATGCCAGTACTCGACACCCTGGAGGGTGAGGCAACCAATCATTGGGGACTCTCCATGGTTGGGTGAAGCCGTCCGCCACACGAGTGTCTCGTCCCGCATACATTCTGTCACAAATGACGAATACTTGTCCAGAAGCTATAGATAGCGATCCTATGTGAGATCCGACTGCAGTCCATAGTGGGCAACCGGTGAGAAGTCCATGCCGGAAGGTAGCGAGCAATACTGTGAATGTTGAACAAACCTGCAGGTAGTTCCATGCAGTTGACGAGTCATCAATCAAGTTTTAATTGAGCTTCATCCGAAGGTCACATGATTTGGTCATACCAGGCCGAAGACACGAGAAAGCGCCATGTTGAAGCAGCTGGTAGTACCGGATCCTGGAGGTATGGCTTCCATGGCGAATAGGCACCGGTCAATTAACCGGGTTGGGCCCCTAAGTGTAACCCGCGGGTTGCGGAGCATATACCTGGATCTTGGTCCTCGGGACCGAATATTCCATGAAAGACCGGAAGCTGGATTGACTGGGAGTGAGTCAGATTCAATATGTCCACGTTGATGGCAAAATCCATGCGGGTTTCTCTCATGTGCATTTGAGGGAGAGAACCAATCGTCAACGCCGAGCAGCTCTTAGAGGGGATGAGTGCCCTCCGTCTCAAAATGTGTCAACAGACGACATTTGCACTGGGAGCATGTAGCGTGGGGATGGGGCGGGAGTCCACTCCACCGCACCCTTTGCCCAGCAGGGCAACTGCAGAATGAGTCGGAATGGATGCCTCTTTTGGTCATGCGTATCGCTCATGGAACGGTCCAAGGTTCCGCAACCTTGATCTGGAGTCCGGGCACGGTCCGAGAGACCTCTGGGGCTAGTTAAGGGGGAACCCTATGAATAGAGACGTGTCAGCTCAATTTGTACACGAGGGTAACTCCGGAGAGCAGACCCAGCACTTGGATGCTTAATCCATCAGTTTGATGTCCAGCTTGGACAGGGGCCGTTTTGCGGTTCTCAGGGGTAGAAACCAACTAGGCGATACCTATAAGTCATATCGGTCCATTCCCAGTGGGAATTTAGTCTTCTCTGCTTTCCAAGTGGTAACGCGCCGTTCGTCACGAGGAAACATCTGTGTCCGCGTGTCACCGACATCCACTGGTTAGTCCGAGACAGAGTGCAAACCCCGTGTCAGGTGTTTGCGGTGTCCTTTCCGGACTCCGTCATGAAGACTGATCCTCTTGATGAATCCATCCGTTAGCCAACGAGTACCAGGGGTGCTTGGTGTAGCATCTAGGATGGCTGGTGGAGTGTCCCCGTAGGGTACCGATGGTTTCTGACAGTGAGGTCAGCGGGGCGGCAAGAGGACAGGCCAAGTGACCTTCTGGGTACGGGAGATTTGTCCTTTAGCCGTGATTGCACAACTGCCATAGAGGTAACACTGTCGAAATGATACCTGGTGCGGCCAGCTAGGGTCACCCAGCGTGCAAGAGGGGGTCACCCAACAAGCACAAGCATACCATGCAGTATAGGCCAGCAGGGGAGGGGGTCACCCTCAGTCTGAACATAATCGGATACTGTAGGTACAGTGGTGCGGCCAGCTGGGGGTCACCCAGCGTGCAAGAGGGGGTCACCTAACAAGCACAAGCATACCATGCAGTATAGGCCAGCAGGGGAGGGGGTCACCCTCAGTCTGAACATAATCGGACACTGTAGGTACAGTAGTGCCCAAGTGGTTAGCCGTATAATAAAGTAACCAGACATTGCCGGTCCAGCAGTGTAGACGGCAGGAGGGGGTCACCCTCATATAACCAGAACCGGGAATTGCAGATCCAGCAATGCTGTAGGTAAGAGGGGGTCACCCTCAGTGTGGTATCATAGAGGTCTTTACACCCAGCAGTGTAGTCAGCGAGAGGGGGTCACCCTCATTATCGTAATAACGGGACCCTGTAGGTCCAGCAGAGTAGTCCACAGGAGGGGGTCACCCTCAGTATCTGCGTATTGCAGGGCACTGTAAGAACAGAAGCTCAATCAGTGGGAGGGGTACCCTCTTTTATGGGAATACCCGGACGCTGCAGGTCCAGCAGTGCAGACTGCAGGAGGGGTACCCCCTCGGTATGATAATAGCAGGACATTGTTGGAGCATTAGTATAGGAAGCAGGAGGGGGTCACCCTCAGCATTAATCTTACAGGACGCCGAAGAGCCAGCAGGGTACTCATAGGTAGCCATGTTGCCAGAGGGAGGGGGTCACCCAGCCCACAATGGTGTCACACGTCCATTATTATGGTCCAGTAGCGGGTAGAGCCCCAGAAATATGGATGGGGGGTTCACCCCCCCAGTAATAACAGGTCTGAATGTGGGGCCAGTAGCCCCCTGAGGGGTAGGAGGGTCCATATAGCGAGAAGCTGACTCACAGACCACTCAGGTATTATATTAGGATACACTTTTGAAGTGTATGTGTAGTGGAAAATGTAAGTCCCTTGCAGGAAGGGCAACAAATCCTAGGCAGGGGAGCTAGGTGCTGAAAAACAGGCCATTTAATTGTTATGAGAAAAAGACTGAACCTTAGAGAAAGACTTGATTAGCATATAACACATGGCATAGTCTTGTTAAACAAAGATTTTTATTTGAGCAGTAACATGTCCCTTTAAATCTGAGATTCACATGTAATAGTAAAAAAGTGTGACAAGTCTACTGCTAAGATAGAGAACCTAGTCACATTGCATCAGACATAGTAAGCTGCAGTTGTGAGCGTGCCTGGGACAGATCCTGCTATCCAGGATCTGTTACATATGCAGCATGTGAGAGAGGCACAGTAAGTAGAGGGATAGCTGAAAAACTGGGCTATCTCCCTTGATATAGGGAGAGGGGAGGGTGGCCACATGGCCAGCAGGCCAGTTCTTGGGTGAGACCTGGCTTTTTTCGCAACGCACAGAGCCCATGTGGCTCTGAAAAATGGCCGCCGCGGCTCCAACAAAATGGCTGCCGCGGCTGCAAAAATCAAGCGCGGCCTACCGTGTGGTGATCGTGCGGCACTGCCACGGTAGAAAAAGCTGCTCAGCAAGCGGCCAGGGGCCACGGGGAGCAGGTGGGAAATAAGGGAGAAAGCGTATGGGCGACAGAGCCCAGCAGGGGAACCCGGGGAGGGGAAACAGATTACAGACAGAGCCAAAGCATCATAGCAGAGGCACCCATTCCCCATACAGCAGAGTGAGAAAAACTGCATAAAGTAACCCAGAATAACAATAAATCAATGAGCAGTATACAGAATCTATCAGATAAATAGCCTAAATACAGCAACAGATGTTAACAAGTGATATAGCAGCTACATAGCATGAAGTGGTAAAGGAAATAACACAGAATAGACTGCCTAGCTAAACCCAGCAATAGACTGCCTAGATAAACACAGCAATAGACTGCCTAGATAAACACAGCAATAGACTGCCTAACTAAACCCAGCAATAGACTGCCTAGATAAACACAGCAATAGACTACCTAGATAAACCCAGCAATAGATTGCCTAAATAAACCCAGCAATAGACTGCCTAGCTAAACCCAGCAATTGACTGCCTAGCTAAACCCAGCAATAGACTGCCTAGCTAAATCCAGCAAGAACCCTGCCTAAATAAAACCAGCAATTAAGCTGCCTAATCAAACCTAACAAATAGACTGATTAAATAGACTGTTTAAATAAACAAGCAGCATGTAGGATAAAACAACAACCAAGAGCAGAGACAACTCTGAGTTGGTGAGTGCTCACCTGGAGGCAGCAGCAAAGAAAGAGGAAGTCGAAGATCCTGCTTAGGGGTTTTATACTACTGTGGCTTTGTTCTGATTGGTTGTTTTGAAAAGTTCTTTTAACTGTTTCTTTGCTGCTGGAGGTTTCAGTAAAGAAGGTAAAGCAAATATGAAGCCTCCTGTCCTGCCATAAAATTAACAGTCAGGTCTGCTACGCCACAATAGCTGTATGAGACCGTTCGTCAACAGGTTGTAACATGGCATAAAAAAATACTGTGCACAAAATTGTAAAATACAGGTTAAATACAGGTTATAGTGAGTTAGTGGAGACTAGCATAGTGCATGTTAGACAGAATTAGCAGCTTAACGGTTGTGGTGAAAGTTGTATGCACAGTGTATGCTTATGGCGAGTTAATAAAGACAAAGTTAAAAATAAACACAGTGAGTGATAACCTATATAAACAGCGTAGGTAGTGATTAAAGTATATGCACTCTGCATGCTTATGGTGAAGAAAATAAATCCCTAGGTGGCCCCCCAGGTACATTGGTAGCGAGATTTACATTCAAATGAAAAAGAGCATCAGTTCCTGGCTGTTGAGCATGTAGGCGTGATAGGCTTGTTGGCATTATGTATGTAGTGCTGGGGGTGTAAAGGGTTAACTCAGCCGATACCCTGCTGGGGAAGCACAAAGTCTAGCTTCGAGTGTCCTGATATCAGGCTTTGTAGACCACCTGATGGAAAGCAGTAGGCGAGATTCTGTGAGGGAGCTGGTTTCATGTGGGGATCCCACCAGACCCGGGTTCTTGATGACAGGTCCGTAGTTCTGGTAGCGGAGGTCAACGAGTCGAGTACGGGCAAGCGCTGCACCACTTGAGGTCTGCTTTATGTTCTGCGGCGTTGTCTGTGTCCAGCGTGAGGAAAGGTTTCAAGCCTTCTGCGGCCGCTTGGTTCGACCTGGCTGGTTGCTGGGTGTGTGGAAGGTTTGCAGCCCACGATTGCCTGTAAGCGGGAGATGTTCCCCTCTACAGCGCCGTCTCAGTGCTTTCAGCAGTTGGGGGACTATGTGGCGATTGTCAGGCACCGTAGTAGCCCCTGCCTTGGCTCGGGGTGAGTCCCACTTGCGTGCCGCCTGCTGTCGGAAGAATGTGCGCCTCCTGTGTTGCCGCCATCTTAGGGCCTTCATCTCCGCCGGGGCCGTAAATGTCCGCCATTGGGGCGCGATCAGCTGTGGAGGTGAGTGTGCTTGCGGTTGCACTGGGACGGTCTGATGCCTCCTGTCCTCCAGCTTCTGCCAGAAATCATCGATAATTTTGTTAAGCCTGTATCTCAGGTCACTCCGTTCTGCGGAGTCAGGATGCCACCTGGCTGCCGCCATGCTGAAAGAGGTGCTTGCTGGCTCTGCGGGTTCAATGGCTTCTCCCCATGTGTCCCGTAAGTAGCAAAAGCCTCCCAGAGGTGGACCGGGATCACCCCCACCGGTCCAGAGGGGGGGATAATGGGCACCAGTAAAGTGGTGTTGGCCATTTATAATAAACACTCAAATTCTGTCCTATAGGGAATAAGACAAGAGCTAAAAGACTGAAGGGAGGGGCATTCTTATTCTTTTAAATTAGTTCCTCTCTAATTAGGTTTAAGCAAGAGCTACCCATTTTTGTGCTGCCATGGATATGACCACAAAAAGATATTTGAAATTATTCCACCCCTTCATGGCAAGCATCTTTACTACTTAGTATAGCACCCTTTTTATTGTTATGACATGCTGCAAATGAGATGCCTAGCCAGACACCACCAGGACTTCTTCTGAAACCAAGCCTTGGTGGAATTTGAGGTATGCTTGGCATCATTGTCTTGTTGGAAGGTCCAATGAAGCCCAAGCTTCAGCTTCCTCACAGAAGGCATGATATTTTCTCCTATGATTTCCTGATACTTCAACAAATCCATCTTGCCTTCCACACATTGCAGGTTTCAAGTGCTAGAGGATACAAAGTACCCCCAGAGCATCACAGAGCCATCACCATGCTTATCTGCAAGCAAAGTGTTCTCTTCCCCCTTCATTCGTCTTCCCCTAGACACACCTCCGATCCATTGGGCTGAAAAGTTCCAGTTTTGTTTAATTGCTCCACAGAATAGAATCCCCAAACTTCTGTGGCTTATTTATATGATTTTGAGCATATTGGAGCTGACTTTTCTTGTACTTTTGTGCCAGTAATGATGTATGTCTTGGAGTTCTGGCATGGAAACCTTTTGTGTTTAATACGCGCCTTACTGTGCTTACGTAAACCTCAGTGACTGTTGCCACCAAGTTTTGCTGCAGGTCTTTTGCAGTCAGTCGAGGGTTTTTCACAACCTGCCTTCTTAGAAATCTGGTTGCAGCCATGGATAGCTTCATTTTTCTGCCCCATCCAGGTAGTGTAAGCACTGTTGAGCCATTTCAATCGCTTTGGTTTGATTTGTTCATTGCAAACAGCTGAAAGTTTCAGAAGTAGTCCTGGAAAATTCTACAGTGGCAATCACAATCACCTGACTTGAACCGCGTAGGAAATCTCTGTTGAGATTTGAAGAAGGCAGTTGCAGTACATAAACCCAAAAATATTACTGAACTGGAGGCCATTGCTCATGAGCAATAGGCTAAGATTCCTCAGAAAAGCTGCCGGAAGCTGGTGTCGGCTGTGCATCTCATTTGTAGAAGGTTATAACAGCAAAATGATGCTCTAATAAGTACCAAAGATGCTTGCCATGAAGGAATGGAATAATTTTGAGACTGGAGAGGTCATTATAAGAATTTGTTGTGTTGAGCTATTTCAATTCCTTTTGTTTGATTTGTTTAGTGCAGACAGCTAAAAGCCTATACATTTTGAAAATAAATCAGATTTTCGATGGTAGTTGAATAATTTTGATTACAACTGTATATACACTCTAAATTTACACTCACCCACTAGCCATTGATGAGTGAAAAGTTAGCCCTGTGAGTAGAGATTCACCCCTGGTTACTGTGGCATATACTCTGCAGGCTTTCAGTGGTGAGTAACTATTAGGCCTGGCTTGCTGACTTGCAGTGTAGGACTGGATATTTTAAATCCAGTATATATATATATTTTTTTTTTGGGGGGGGGAGGGGGTATGGGGGCTGGAATATAAATAATTTGCTATGGTTTTGTTTGGTCTACTCATCATCGGATGTATTGAGTAACGAGGTTGTTATTGATATTTCAGTCTTTAGTCAGTGTGTAATGATCTATGAGTTTCTCTTGTAGTTCTCAGTAATCTTTTAAAGAATTGTACAGAACGAGCCATTTCTGTAAAAAATGTGATATTATAATGATTGTGCCAGACTGACAGTCTGTGTATAGATCATGACTTGTTGAAAGCCTCTAGTTTTTGTTTTTTTTAATAGATTCGTTAGAGAGGCTGGTATCACTATTATATTGCTGTTTTGCCTTTTATTTATTACAGGGCCGGAGTTACATGTCAGGTGCCTTTAGGCACAGAATTCGAAGATGCTTACTTCTGCCTCCCACCCCCCCAAAAAGAAAAGGCACATAACGTTAGTTTAATAAATTTATTCTAAAACAAAATCTCATCACCAACCGAGGGTAAATTTCAAAATGTAATCACTGTTTGGTAGCAGGTTAATGTTAACAGCTTCCTCAATAATAAATATACAATAGTATAATCCTGTTACAATAGTGTTAATCTACAGCAATCCTAGATGCAGTGGTACACAGAGACTCAGGGTTCCTCCCAGATATTGTGTGTGGGGGAGGGTGGGGTTAGAAGATCGTTTCCTGGTTGTACATATCCAAATATGTCTCCCTTTCTTTTCACAAACTCCAGCAGTGAGCCATGAAAATTTATGAAAAATATTTAAGTGGCATAATTTAATTTTAAAAATAGTATTATATCACTGGTCCAACATGTTTCGTCGGGGACCGGAATACAGTAAAAATAAATACTTGAGTACAAATAGTACAAGCGTGCCCTACAGACCCTCCTCCGTGTTCTGCTTATCCAATTACTTGCATTGACATCCTCGTGCACTTGTCTCCCTTTCATATGCCTTTTGTTGACGCTAATTGTAGATTATACTAGCTTTAGTGTAACTATAATCTTAATTTTATTAATGACAGGAGGCAAATATTTGCTTAAGTCTCTCTTTACTTTAACTCCAAAGCAGCACATTAACATAGAGATAAAAACACCAGAGACCAAAAAATCAGGAATCTATAAAAGGCTTCTCCCAACTATTTCCTCTTTCACGCTGCGACAAATAAAGTACATGAACAATACACCACAAATACAATAACAGGAGAAACAAACATAACATAACGATGAATGCCATCCGAAATTTAAACCGTGGAACCAGTGGGTGAAGCCTTGACCTTTATTCTGTAGTGTAGTCGGGTCTAAGAACTAATAAACTGAAACGAGATAAACAGAGTCGAAAACACTGATTAGCGAATGAAATGTACTGAGAAAACATGAATTCCCATCGTAAATACTGACAGTATAATATCCCAGATAGTGAAAAAACTTGAATCCCCATCATAAAATACTGACGGTACCATATCGCAGATAAACCCCAACTCCCCCAGATAACCAACCTAGCCCAGGAGACCAGGTGAATAAACAACAAGTCAGTCAAACCAACAAACAACATGGGGAGGGAGAAACTGGGAGGGAAATATTCGCCTCCTGTCATTAATAAAATTAAGATTATAGTTACACTAAAGCTAGTATAATCTACAATTTTATAGCATGACAGGAGGCTTCATATTTGCTGTTTTAACGCTCGGACAGCAAAGACCAAAGAAACACGATCCGCCGTACCAACCTAAACTCTGCAAAGATAGCTCCTCGTAACCGGCAGGAAAGCGTACGATGTCTGGAGAAAAACGCCCGCCATGTCGGTACCTGAAGCCGCCGTGTTACGGACTGAAGTGAACCGAAAAAACCTATACGCCCCGCCAATGCCAACCACAACCAAGCAGTACATGAAGGGCGAGAAAAAGGGAAGAGCCATTTAAACAAACGGAGACGTCGAACACCGCCTAAAGGTGGGAGCGCTACCAAAGTAAGAATATGACCCTCAGCTCCGACTAAGGCTGATAGACAACTAAGGTCCAAACCGCCGAACCCATCTGAAAGAAAAACAAGGTATACTAACGGAAATAAATCCAGAATCAGTGAATGGGCAAAACCCGACAGAACCCACCATAGGAGCATGACAAAAATGCGTGTACCCCCTGGGGCGATGAATACCCGTCCTCAGGAATCGTAAAGTGAATTCTAAGCAGAGCGAGGCCTGCTGACAACAGTCGTACGCGCTATCTAAGCTAATCAATATGGGAGTCCCCGGTAATAACGTGACCGAACAATACCCGAACCCTGTAAAAGCGGTAGCAAATTAGGAGATCCATACAAGACCTAACTACGTCAGGGTCGCCATGCAGACCAAAGTCTCACAATCCCCTGAGATCAAATGAGCAAGGGTCCAGGGAATCCAGGAACTAGGTTAAACTCTGCCGAAGCGGAGATCATAATTCCAAAGTACCAGCAGACCGAGGCACCTGTAGAAAGGCACTGAGACCAAACAAACAGGGCCGTCTGGCCGATTGCATAGGGGCTAGCCGCTCCTCGGAGACTTATCTTTCCGGGAGCCTGGTTCAGGGCATTCACCCTTCCAATAGCACTCATGTGCACTTGCCTGCTCTCCTCAAGGAGAGTCTGACTCATTCAAGTCACTGGTTCAGGGCCTTCACCCTTCCAGTAGCACTTATGTGCCCTTGCCTGCTCTCCTCTAGGAGAGTCTGACTCATTCAAGTCGCCTGCCATTTTAAAGGTGGGCCCTCTAGCATTATGCTCCTGATAATCTTAAGGGAGGACCCTGGCTGAAGCCTACTTCCACGGAGGTGGTTACTGCCATAGATAAGGGTTCTCTTGTACAGCGGTCCCAGGCAAAGCGACCTCAAGGAGTATAGAGGACAAGTGTCACCGGCAGGGAGATAGGGGCAGCACCCCATATAGTGACCGAGGCAAGTTGGGCAGCGCATGCAATGCACAAGCGTGAGTATGTGGCAGTAGGCTTGGAATGCAGACATTCTGCCACAGACAGCACAGGCCAGATCAATGGGGCACAGACAAAACATGCCAATCAATGGGGCACAGACAAAGCAGGCCAAGCAATGGGGCACAGCCAAAGCAGGCCAATCAGTAAGGCACGGACAAAGCCGGCCAAGTCCTGGGGCACAGACAAAATCAGGATCTTCAGAGATGTACAGGTGAGGAACTGCGCATTCCATTCTTCCGATAAAATGTACCTTTCGCTCTTCAGATAAGATGTACATAACACTTATTCAGATTAATAGCACATAACACACTTCTGTGTAACTGTAATTAACACTCTTCTGTGTAACTGTACGTAACCTTCTTCTGTGTAACTGTACATAACATCCTTCTGTGTAAACATACGATACGTTCTTCTGTGTAACCATACCTAACGCTCTTCTGTGTAACTGTACATAACATTCTTCTGTGTAACTGTACATAACACTCTTCCGTGTAACTGAACGTACATTCTTCTGTGTATTTGTACATGACTCTCTTCTGTGTAACTGTACATAACATTCTTCTGTGTAACTGTACATAGTATATTACTGTGTAACTGTACATAGCGTTCTACTGTGTAACTGTACATGGCATTCTTCCGTGTAACTGTACATAATATATTACTGTGTAACTGTACATAGCCGTCTACTGTGTGACTGTACCTAGCATTCTTCTGTGTGACTGTAGATAACGCATTTCAGTTAAATAGTGCCTGACACTCCGTAAATAGTGAAATTGCATATTGAGTACACCTGTAGTCAGGGAACTCACCAACTGAGTTATCTCACAAGAGGTGCTCCATTGGTCAATATGATAAAACAGAGTGCTGCAAGCAATCATCTGAACAAACAAAAAGGGGGGAATGAGTATAAGTGGTAACACTGCCAGTTGTGCCTGTAACCCTTGAGGGGTTGTGCACAGCTCTATATAGCATGCCTGTGATCTATATCATCCTTATGGTCCCCTGAGTCTAATCTGCCAGCCACCAGGGCCGTCTTTAAGGCGGGGCAAACGGGGCAGCTGCCCCGGGCCCAGTTTCTCTTGGGGGGCCCGAGGCACCTGCCCCGTGGGCCCCGCTGACCCCGACGGGCGGGCGGGTGGCCGGTCGGGCAGGAAAACGGGTGCGCGGGGGAGCACTCACTGCTTCCTCTTCAGCTCCCTCGCGCACCGCACTGATGCTGGAGCCAGAAGAAGACGTCATCTTCCGGCGCCGGCATCCCTGCGCGGCGCGCGAGGGAGCTGAAGAGGAAGCAGTGAGTGCTCCCTCGCGCGCCCGCCTTCCTGCC
>OW240913.1:70355930-70397139 GCA_933207985.1 Pelobates cultripes | reverse complement strand
AAGGTATAAAAAAGGGTTCTGTGGAATGATTCATTGCCCTGTCGTGGTTCTAGCTAGTCTGGTCACTCAGTGCACTTACCTCTATTGTCTTTTGGTTCCTGACTCGGCTTGTATTTTTGACCCTGCTTTCCTCTCTTGTCCTTTTTGACTCGGCTTGTCTCTCGCTTACCTGATCTCTCGTTCCATCGACCTCGGCTTGTCTCTGACTATTCTTTTGCTTTCTCCTTACGTTAGTCCGGCCATTCTAAGGTCCGGTATACGTACCTATCTCCTGTTTGTATTCTGCGTGTTGGATCCCTGTCACGATCCTGACAGTGTGTTAGTGTATGTGTGTTAGTGTATGTGTGTTAGTGTGTGTGTGTGTTAGTGTGTGTTAGTGTATGTGTGTTAGTGTGTGTATTTGTGTGTGTTAGTGTATGTGTGTGTTAGTGTATCTGTGTGTTAGTGTATGTGTGTGTTAGTGTATGTGTGTGTGTGTCAGCATGTCTGTGTGTGTGTCAGTATGTCTGTGTGTGTGTGTCAGTGTCTGTCTGTCTGTGTGTCGGTATATGTAGTGGCCCTTATCTTGTGTGTGCATCAGTATGTGTGTATGTCAGTATGTCTGTCAGTCGTCAGTATGTCTGTTGGTGTATGTGTCATCCTGTCTGTGTGCCAGTATGTCTGCTGTGTGTGTGTGTCTGTGTATGTGCCTGTGTGTGTGTGTCAGTATTTCTCAGTGTATGTGGGTGTCAGTATATCTGTCAGTGTGTGGGTGTCAGTATTTCTGTCAGTGTATGTGTGTCAGTATGTTGATCAGTGTATGTGTCTGTGTGTGTGTGTGTCAGTATGTGGGTATATGTGTCTGTGTGTCAGTATGTCTGTATATGTGCCTGTGTCAGTATGTCTGTCAGTACGTCTACCAGTGTATGTGTCTGTGTGTGTGTCAATATATGTACCTGTGTCAGTGTGTCTGTCAGTGTATGTACCTGTTTATCTGTATGTAGTCAGTGTATGTATCTGTGTATCTGCTTGTGCGTCAGAGTGTGTACCTGTGCATCTGAGCCGCAACTTTAAATACAAATACACCCCTCCATTCAAACTTCAACACTACATATAAAACACACTCCTGCATTGAAACGTCAACACTACATACAAGCACACTCCTACATTCAAAAACAAACACTACACATAAATGCACACTTGCATTCAAACTCCAGTACCACATACAAACACATTCACACAAACATACTCCATACAAACACATGCTTACATTCAAACATACTAACATGGCTCAGTGCTAAATACAACCCTGCAAGCATGGGAAATTGGTAGAGTCCCAGCTGTCAAAGCATTGTTGGAGTTGCACGACAGATGGGGTTCTACCTTTAGTCCAACCTTGCAATTGGGGGTCCCAATAAAATTCATTCTACTTTAGTACCGCCACTGCGTTGGGATGGATGCCGTGATTGCATACCAGGGAGTGAGGGGCGAGAGCGGCAGGGCACAGGGGGCCCAAGCAAACACTTGCCCAGGGTCCATTCGTTATTAAAGACGGCCCTGCCAGCCACGTGGGGCACAAAGCCAGGACAACCTGAGGGTGCAATGCGCCAAAGTCATAGCTGAGTCCCAGTCAAAGCTACAGCACATGTGCCTGCCATCGACAGAACTAATGCGGTAAGTCTGCCAACTGGCCGGCCCCGCCCCCACACGACCACGCGGTCGCGGGGAAGTGGATGCTCGGGGCCGCCGCACTGCATGGGAAGGTAACCCCCACCACCCATGCCGCGGGAGCAGTTATACCGCGAGCGGAAGTGTGGGTCGGGTGGGGGTGGAATCAGAGGATCCCGCTCGGCGGACGGAGCCCAACACGTGGGACGAGTCTTACACCGGGGTCCTGGCAGTCGGCAACGGAAAGCGGTGACCGGCGACCGCAAAACGGACGAAAAGTGAAGGGGGCAAAGTCACCCGGAAAAGGTAGAGGGAGGGAGGGAAAAAAGGAAACCCCCCCAAACCTGAGAAAAAAACGATCCCCAGACAGGGGGGCCCAAAACAGGAAAATGCAGAAAAGTCATAAGAGAAAATACATCCCTACAGCAAAAAAGTAGGGACAGGAAAATACAATCTAAATAAATAAATCATAACGGCAGTAGGACGGTAAACGCATTCTAAACAAATAAATCCCTGCAGCCATAAGAAGGTAGATGCAGAAAAACAGAGTAAATAAATCAATCAATCAATCACTACAGCACTAAGCAGGTAGGTGTAGAAAATACAGTATAGCTAAATCAATCAATCACTAGAGCACCAAGAAGGTAGATGCAGAACATACAGTATAGCTAAATCAATCAATCAATCAATCAATTAATCCCTACAGCACTAAGTAGGTAGATGCAAAAATACCCTCTAAACAAATAAATCAATACAGTAATAAACATAAATACAGAAAAATATCCACAACCACCCATATATAACAGGAGGCAGTGGTACTCTGCCTGTATTGACTGCGGAGCAGCAAAGAAAGAGGAAATAATTAGTTGGGAGAAGCCTTTTATAGATTCCTGATTTTTTTTTTTGTCTCTGGTGTTTTTATCTCTATGTTAATATGCTGCTGTGGAGTTCTAGTAAAGAGAGACTTAAGCAAATATGAAGCCTCCTGTCATGTTATAAAATTTAAAGACTGTTATGGCAGGCAGTCTGTGATAGACTGGCACCCTTTAGCTTATCACCAGCCACCGAGCAAAATATTCCTTGTACTGCGGCGAAAAGAAAGGAAGCCAGCGAGCCGTGGTGGCAGGTGACAAAAGACCAACTTCAGGATTAAATCGTTGCCATATAGTTTAACCACTGGAGGTAAGATGGTGCTCAAACACTCCTGTCCCCAGAAAAAGATCAATAACCTGTAATGGCAGCCGGAGAGTTCCGTTACAGAGATACTCCACTGCCCAAATACATACAAAAAATAAATAAATCACTGTTTAGTAGATATGCTCCTAATGAAAACATGCATGTGTAAAATTGTGTATTTTGTCATTGAAGGTATATCTAAAACAGCTTGCAAAAGCTCGTCTGCAGCCTTCGCATGCCCTCCTCTTCTAACTCTGCCCATATTTTCTGTGACTGTCCAATCACAGACTCCCCAATGAATCTCAATGAGAAGACTTTGCAAGGCAGGTGCTGTGGGCAGCAATTACTGTCTCTTGAGTTTAGCTCCACTGAGCTATTTAAAATGAGAAATCTAAAATGCTTTAAAGGTCTAGAATATCCCTTTAAATTTCTCCACTTGCTTGGAGCTGTGACCATTGTAGGCACCTCACAGAATAAGGTGGATTAACAGACATGGGTTCAGAAGCAAACAAGTTGTAATGGCATATATTATTATATGCAGAAGGTTCCAAATGTAATGGATATAATCTGTTTTTAAATTACGTTTTATCTGTAAAATGCTAAATAGGGATTAAGTAAGAACAATTTTAATGTGTTTATTAACGCCTTTAATGTGCTAATAAAAAGTTGTTTCACAGTTATAAATTAGTAGAGAGTCATAAAGTCATAACGCAGGCTTATTAACTAAATTTGGGTAGAAGAAAGTTTTGAGTAGATTATGGTAGCAGAGAACAGTACAGAGTAAGCACAGTATAAATGCATCCACCTGAGAGGAAGAAACATGCAATGTAATTTTGTGAATTTGGTTTTAATCCCCTCTTATTGAGCATCTTACTTAAATGGACACTCCTAACACCTAGAGCTCTTAAGTGCTTTATGAGCGAAGAGTGTGTCCTCTTTCATGTTGCAAAATGTGCAGATTTAAATAAAAATTGGCACTTCCTAGTCCTAACCGTGTTACACCCCCTGGCTATCAGTCAGATAACCGGCCCTGTTACTTCCTATTTGTTTAGCTCGGTAGAGTCTTACTCAATAGGCAGGCAACTGCTCAGAGCACCTGCCTTACAAAGACTTTTCATTGAGCTGCATTGAGAAATCTGTGATTGGACACAGAAATCATGGATTAGGTTAGAAGGCGAGGGATTAAAAAGGCTGGAAACAAGAGATCCACAGCTTTTGCAAGCTGTTTTAGCTATACCCACTATGAAAAGAATGCGTAATTAATTGCATGCAGGTTTTAATTAGGGATATATCTTCTAAACTTAAAGTTAAATTTACCTTTAATCCTGTAGGAATTACTCTTCCTTAAAGGAACACTATAGCGTTAGGAATACAAATATGCTATAGAGCCCTAGTCACTGTTTAGGTGACTAGGGCCCCGTTCCACGGCGAATAAATGGTTACTTAACCATTTATTTGCTTATCCTAATCCAGCTGTGATGGGATTTCAACATGGTTCAAAATTTAGTAGGCCTGAAATCTCCATGTGGCATATACAAGTACAGGTGTTTGTTGTATCTGTTAGTTAGTTACATGTAGCTAAGATACTGTCATCAATGTACTGAGCATGTGCATCAACTGTAGTCACATTCTTTTGTCCCTAAAATCAGTCATACGGTCTGCCCATATTAGGTGATCCTGAATATCCTGTTCACTGATTGGTCTAAGGGTATGTGTGAGTGGAGCTATGAATGGGAGGAGTTATTGTTAATAATAGTCTGTTCAAACTATGCTCTGGGCTCATACCTTTTGAACACAAGTTCAGTGTGAGACCCGATCGGTGTGTAAATAAAAGACCTGTTACTTCCTGAAGACTTGTGTCCATATCTCTATGTGTGGCTTCTGCGGTTCGTTCCTGTTATTCCTCCGGTAACATTTTTGGTGCATTGGGTCCGGGAACCTCATCACACGGAAGCTGGCGCAGAGATTTGAGATGGTAAACTTTTACCAATGTTCTCCACAGCAGCACCCCTGAATTTCTGCGTGGACCTCCTTTCGTCTCGGCGCCGGCTTCTGCGCATTGAGTACCGGGGTGCCCCGTTGATGAGTGTGAAGCCCAGGTCCAGGAAGAAAGAGGTAAGATTAATACCGTATCACTGTGTAACACTGTCCTCCAAAAGATTAAAATATTCTGTGTGGCAGAGGACAGCCTGTTCTGGTAACCAGTGTTCCTGTGGATCCTTGATCCAGATTTAATACAGCAGGTTTACATTGTTATAAATGTGGCTATATGAGTAGTTTCTATATACAGATTGTTGAAACACTGCTAAATGGAACAAGCTGTGCTAAGAGGAACAATGGAGTCCATGGTTGCCAGAACCTGTTTGTCCACTAAGACCTTAATTCCACCTAGTTTGGACACCTCCCCCCCTTGCATCTGATTGCCAACCCCCTTGATGGCTGAAGTGTTACAAAAAGCTAATGAATCACCCAGTGCTTTTTATGAGAGACTGCTTGAGTCAAATAGATTGTACACTCCTTTCAATCCTGAAGCCCCTGAAAACTTCCAAATGATTAACTCAGCATTTGTCAGCCAGGCCCAGAGCGATATTAAGAGAAAGCTACAAAAATTAGAGGGATTTGCAGGGATATTCATATCACAGCTAATGGAGGTTGCAAATAAGGTGTATATGAATAGGGAAACTGAGACAAAGCGTGAGGAGTAACGTAAAATCAGGAGGAAGGCAGATATGCTAGCGGTAGCTATCACAATTGTAGAAAGACAGGGAAGGGAAGTGAATAAAGGAGTCGAGAATAGGCTGAGTAAAAGGGACCTTTAAGTAGGAATCAAAGTGCATATTGTAGAGAGGAAGGGCATTGGAAGAGTGACTGTCCACAGAGGGAATATATTTCAGGTGGTAGACAAGAAGAGAGAAGAGGGTGAGGTGGTTATGGTAGTAGCTATAGAGGACGAGGTAGAGGAAGTTTTGGAGGGAATAATGGGAATAGCAGAGGGAGTGTTCAGGGAGGTAGATATTATCCCCCTACCCAGAGTCCTAGGGATAGGGAAGATAGAGATTTTTGTAGGTCTGGCTGACACTGTCATGGAAGACTATTGATACCGACCGGGCTCCATCCCCCTTGGCCAAGCAGAGCCTATGGTCGATGTAACAATAGGGGGAAAGAGAAGTCCTTTCATGATTGATACAGGTGCTGAACATTCTGTGGTGACTAAGTTGGTAGCTCCTCCTTCTGGAAAGACTGTAACTGTAATAGGAGCTACTGGGAGAAGCGCTGCTAGACCGGTTCTCAGGAGTCGCACTTGCATTTTAGGAGGCCATTTTGTGAAGCACCAGTTCCTATATATGCCAGAGTGTCCAATTCAACTTCTGGGATGAGATCTATTATCAAAGCTTCAAGGTCAGATAACTTTTCTACCTAATGGATCAACGTCTCTGAAGTTTAATAAATCACCAGGCATGATAGCAGTATTGGTACCAAAAGAAGAAGAATGGAGTTTCTACTCTGTAATAATAACTGCAAACCCTAAGAGTGATGGATCTTTCTTTGACATTCCAGGAGTATGGGCAGAGAATAATCCTCCAGGACTTGCTCGTAATATCCCACCGATACATATTGAGTTAAAGCTTGGGGTGTATCCTGTTAGCCTTCGTATGTTGTTCTTTTATCTACCCCAACAGCTGTAAAGGTGGCAGAAGTGACTCCGTGGATTCATCACTCTAGGGTTAAACCAGCGGCAGATTCCTGGCAAGCTACTCCAGATCGTGAGAATCCTTGCAAGATCCGGTTGAAGCACATGACCCAGTCGAATTGAGCGTGACTTGAGAAGTATGAGGTGATTTTTGAAGAATCATGGTTGAAAGTTGCAGAGATCAACAAGTAGGTGTTTTGAAGGCCATTATAAAGCCTGACCACCTGCCTACTTTCATAGTCAGAGTATCTCGAAGGGACCTCTGTGAAGGTAAGTGAGGATCAGAAGTACTACAATCCTTGCAGCCCTCACAAGCGGGAAGCTGAGGTGCTGTCGCACGGTCGAAGAATTAAGATGAGGATCACAAGAATAATTCTTCTATCTGATGCATGTAAGGCGATCTCGGGTAGTGGAAAACCTTGGAATGTATGTGGTAATCTTAAATGGGAACAAACTTATGGGTTTAATGATAAATATTTATGTCCCAGTAAAAGATCTACTGATCCTGACTGCCCAAATAGAGACTTTAACTTCTGCCCCTATTGGTCATGTGTAGGTTGGGCGACCTGGGGAAAGACAGTAGATCAAGATATGATTATCCAAAGGTTGCCCACTGCACCTTATTGTAAAACTATGGAGTGTAATCCTGTGCATATGACCATTTCCAATCCACAGCACTTCATTGACAAGTTTGGGAATCTCTTTGGGTTTCAAAATACATGGTACAGGAGTAGATCCAGGGACCATAATATATGTAGGACTTGAAACTGAGACGACAGCTTCTCAAACTCATCAGGTTTTTTATTCCTTCTATGAGGAGATGAGTGTTGAGGATAAAATTCTCCATAATGTTAAGAACTTATGTATTGATTTGGCGGAGAGTATTGCAGGTAGTCTTAATATAACTAACTGCTTTGTATGTGGAGGTACTAATATGGGAGACCAACAGCCATGGGAGACAAGAGAGGTTTGGTACCTTGGTTCTGAGACAGATGAACAACAGATACTTTCTCGGTCTGATCATCAAGTAAGTACTAGAGGTAAATCAGAATGGCGTTTAAAAACATCTATCATGTATGTTTAGCTAGAAGAGGGCCACTGTATAATACATCTGTTTGAGAGTTAACCTGCTTAGGACAGCCTCGATCCCTTGGGCTCACCTGATATTGGTTTGCACACACTGTAATCTATATCTAAATATCTACACTTAGATACAGATCCCCTACACTCATACTGTGAGTGCCAAATGAGAGTTTGGGATATTTGGTTACCTGTTTTTGTAGTCTTAATACAACTAACACAGCTTGGAATATCCTTACCTTTACCCTCCTGAAAAATCATAAAAATACTAAAGCCTATAATGCTGATACAAAAGATACTACTTGGTGGTCAGCTTCAAATGTCTCAGAGCCTACTAATCCTTTTGCCAATTACACCAATTTAAAAGAGGTATGGTTTGACTTATCTGCTACATCCAATTGGAAAACCCCAGCGAATTTGTACTGGATCTGTGGTAAGAAAGCATATTCAGAGTTACCACAAGATTGGGAGGGAGCATGTACTAGGTACGCTCAAACCATCCTTCTTCTTGTTGCCAATTGAGACAGGAGAGACCTTGGGAGTTAAGGTTTATGATGTGAATCATAAAAAGAAGCAAGCATTCTTGAATATAGGTAGTTGGGAAGATGAGTGGCCTCCCCAACGTATCATAAATTACTATGGACCTGCTACTTGGGCAGAAGATGGTACTTATGGATATAGAACCCCAATATATATGCTCAACCGTATTATAAGACTACAGGCGGTGGTTGAGATTATCACCAATGAAACAGCGCAACAACTTAATCTTCTAGCTAAGCAAAATACTCGGATGAGATCAGCCATCTATCAAAATGGATTTGCTCTGGACTACTTATTAGCAGTATAGGGAGGTGTATGCAGAAAGTTTAATCTTAGCATCTGTTCTTTGCACATAGATGATGAAGGGCGGGTAGTGGATGAACTTACAAGCCACATGGTTAAACTGACGCATGTACTGACTCAGGTCTGGAATGGGTATAATCCTAGTAGTTGGTTTGGAAGTTGTTATGAGCAGCTTGAAGGGATTAAGGCATTAGTAGGAGGAGTAATATTCATTATATTCTTATGTCTCTTTCTGCCCTGCCTAATTCCATTAGTGGTCAGATCTATACGTAGTATCATAGAGAGTACTATAGAAAGAAAGACAGCTGCTCATGTAATGGCTGTCTGGAAGTATGAATCTCTAGCCCAGAGAGGGAACATATTCAGGATGAGGAATGCTGAAGGAGTTTGTGATGATGCTAAGATGCTTGCAAGGTCTGCTCTGGTCCATGGCTACTTGAGTGGTGTTGGCAAATTATGATTAGTGATGCATCTGGAATAACTTTGTATCTGAAGCATCAAAGGGAGGAATGTGATGGGATTTCAACATGGTTCAAAATTTAGTAGGCCTGAAATCTCCATGTGGCATATACAAGTACAGGTGTTTGTTGTATCTGTTACTTAGTTACATGTAGCTAAGATACTGTCAGCAATGTACTGAGCATGTGCATCAACTGTAGTCACATTCCTTTGTCCTTAAAATGAGTCATACGGTCTGCCCATATTAGGTGATCCTGAATATCCTGTTCACTGATTGGTATAAGGGTATGAGTGGAGCTATGAATGGGAGGAGTTATTGTTAATAAATAGCCTTTTCAAACTATGCTCTGGGCTCATACCTTTTGAACAGAAGTTCAGTGTGAGACCCGATCGGTGTGTAAATAAAAGACCTGTTACTTCCTGAAGACTTGTGTCCATATCTCTATGTGTAGCTTCTGCGGTTTGTTTCTGTTATTTCTCCGGTAACATAGCGCCAGGCTCCCTCAGCACTGGTGACCTCTCCTCCTCCATTGACGTCAGCTTCCGAGTGGAGTCGAATGCGCATGCATGGCTAGAGGCATGCGAGCATTCAAACCCGCCCATAGGAAAGCATTACTCGATGCTTTCCTATGGGGATCTTTTTTGATAGTGGACTTCGTGAGGATGTCCAGCGTCAAATAACTGCAATTTACTCCGTGTAAATTGCGGAAGCGGCCTCTAGTGGCATAGCCGTTTCTCTGGTGGTCTGGGTGCCTATAGTGGTCCTTTAATGGAAATATTCCTTGGGAGAACACACACATAGCATTGCACCACAACCACTGCACTGAGATTTAGCTGGTATGGTGTAAAGTGTGCTCCATTAATGATCATGAATTATAAATACTCCACCTACATCCAGTGATATTGCTGACTTTGTACCAATAAAGAATTTGAAATGAAGTACATTATTTGGTTGATCTGTCATTGCAAAGCATGCCTACAGATGAGTGGTTACTAAAAAGCTGAATCAATTATATGGGGCAATACAGATATATGATATTCTTAGATTAGTCACCCACCAAGTATTTTACTATCACACAGGAATAAATTAAACTTGAGTTTATGGTTGTTTTTTCCAATTATGTAGCTAGTCACAATCACACTTTTGTGTGTCCACAACAGTCTATCCCAGGGGTAGGCAACATTTGGCACTCCAGATGTTGTGGACTACATCCCCCATAATGCTCTGACACCCATAAAGCTGGCGAAGCATCATGGGAGGTGTAGTCCAAAACATCTGGAGTGCTGAAGATTGCCTATGCCTGGACTCTATCCAATAGAAAGCAGGGACAGAGCAAATGTCTGCAGTAATAATCAGCACTATGAACATGGGAGCTGCTGACATCATAGCCCATACAAACAGCAAAGGTTTCTAGGGCCCTTTAAAAGGGCAGTCTAAGCTCCATAACCAATACAGGTGTATTAGTTGTTATGGTGTTAGCAGGCTGGGCGCACGTGCCTGCCCAGTTCTTTATCAAACCATTTTCAAGTGGTGCCACATTGGCAATATGGCAAGCATGGGGCCTGACCACGGCTGCATTGTGGGCAATGTTAATGATTAGGGTGCTTAGATTGCCTCTTTAAATATATATATTTTTTTGTATCTTGCTTCTGTGTTTCCCTTGACTTTATTTCTTCTTCGTTGGTTTCTACTTATCTTAAGTCAACAATGAAATATTTGTGATGACCTAGTGGAGTGAGTTTGAAGCTGTTAATCCATTGTACGTGATATATGAACAATATCTAGTGAAATAGTCATGAAAGCTCTTCCCACACATAATATTGATTACTGTACGCTTGGAATAGATGTTCTCTAGAATTGTAAGCAATAGGAAAAGTACTACACACAAAGTGGGATAAACAAAAACAACAAATATCATGAAATCTATCAAAACAGCATGCAGCATGAGATAGGGTACCAAAAAGTGGATTTGTACATCTTCTAAGTAAATCTTATCTCTCATAGCCTACTGAGTTATAGAAGGGTTCTTTCTCTCTTAGAAGAGAAAGTACCCTTCATATATCTGTATGAGATTTCTCAGACAAACAAGTAAACGCTCACACAGATTTGCAACTTCTGAATTCTTGAATTGTCAGCAACCAATAGTAGATACAGGTATATCACCCAAAAACACCTCCGATCAACATGGAATTGTAACTCTGTAACTGCTCAATAAATGGTTATTCCAAGCACTATGATCACTTCAGTGATATGAGCTGGTCATGTTTCCTGGAGTCTGTATGTGCAGCATTGTGCTTGAGAACCATGCACATAGAGGGTTTAACCCCTTAGCTGCCGAAGTTGTAACTCCACCTCCGTCAGCATCATATGTGTGTCCTCAGGCAACTTTGATCTAGAGTTCCAGGCCGGCAAATGTCAATTCTGTGCAACCTTCTGTTAACTGATGCTCTCGGCCAATGAATGGCAATAGTTGCAGCTTCTGTCTTTGCAGCTCCGCAGAAGCCCAAAGAGCATCACTGGACCACCAGGGAGCAATGGAGCCCAGCAGGGACTTAGGTAAAGGGGCAAACTGTTTTCCATTATCCAGGAGCATGACTGAGAATCACAGGGACCCATGCAAGAATCAGAGAAGGGTCTCCTTTACGCTTTCACTGATAGACACACCCAGAGACACAGACAGGCACACACACTGCTTAACCAACACACACTTCCATTGACATACACTCAGTGAAACACACACTTACTGACAGACATACACTATTACTGACAGACACACTGACACATAGTTGGAGGTTATTTTTTCCCCATTCTTCCTTTTTGGAGTCAACAAACACTTTAATCCACAGGAACATTTTTATCTGCCTAAGACAGAGCTGTTTGTTCAATGGATAAATCAGTGATACTTGGAACTAGTAAGGACTTAAAATACATCTTACATAAAAAATTTTGACAGCATGTCAACACACTTTTCTTTTTTTCTCTCCAAATAGATCTGCGACGCTCTGTGAATCCACATTTAGCAAGTCTCTCTGGAAGTGTATTATTTTTAGCTGAGGTAAATTGTCTGCATGACTTATGCCTCTAATGATGCGTCACTGTGCGTCAGACACAGCAAGCTTGTTTATCCAGTTCCATGTATCCCGTCAAACAAGTTCAGCTGGCTCACTGTGAAAGCACAGTGTCAATTATACCCAGACCTTTCTATTATGCCTTGCAGACAAAGGAGTAAAACACATTGATTTGTTAACGCAGATTACAGTTCAATAAAACGGATGAAAAATGATTGCATTCTCTGTTTTAAGCAGGGTTTGTACAGTACCAGCACGTTTAACCCCGCGAGTGCCAGAGAAGTGAGCATTCATTCCTCTAGTCCTGAAAAGGTTAAGAATAATTTGAGATGTAACTTCACGTAAATGAAATTGGCTCTAGAGTCTTTTATCTAATCAAGTACATTTGAATGTCCAACTTTATTTTAAGGAGAATTCAAGGTGAATTTAGAATTTAAGGTCAAATAGCCAAACTGGGCTAAAATCTCTGTCACTACTCTGGCCTTAAAACTTGAAATTCACCTTAAATTCACCTTGAAATCTCACTTTAGTAAATAACTCCGTTAATGATCTGAATTGGAGCTTGTGGAATGAAGATCTTTGCTCAGATTAATGACATGTAAATCATGTTGTGAATAACTCTCTATATACTCCTTGTATGCCTCCGGTGGAACTTTATCATCCAAGGAAGTGCTCCCTAAACCCAGCAAAGGAGAATGCACAATGCCAATGCAACTGACTGTGAAGTGGAAAACGTAACGCACTTGCCTTGAATGTTGCCATTTCTTTTAGATCAGGACAGGATATTCATTTCAGCTTACTCCAGAAACCTTACTAAAGTTAGACCAGTATGTTTTATGGCTTCTGGGCTCAGGAACCTTGACAATTTTTTGTTTTAATATATAGTAAAAGCAGAATGTGTGTTTCTGAGGTCCTGGCATAATACAATAGCCATTCCTCTCTCTGTATCGACTTTCTCTCTTGGCCTGTTTCTCTGTTTAAGCCCTTTGTCTGTTTCTATGTATAAGCTTATGATAAAGACATAAAGTCTGAGCAGTGACTTTGTATAAGAATCCCTTCTGATAGCTGCAGTTCTTTAACCCACCATTAGGATTAAGGGTTCCTGGATTTGGACCTATCACAGCTATTCACATAGCATTCGGTGACTGAACAGTGCTGTACACACCCTGTACACAATTCTGAGGTATACAACTCTCTAGAAGTACATATATAAAGTACTACTATACGTCGGCCAGAATGTTTCATACTTTTTCTGTGTTATTTGTTTAACTAAGGTGGAATTCTCTTACACTCTCGATGCGGACAAACAGTTTAAGGTGTGCGCTATTTCAGTTATACTACTATCCATTGAGTTAAATCGTCAAATCAGACGGGAAAAGGATAAAGTTTCAACAAACCATCGCATATCCAGTAGCCAGTTCACACCCTTTTACTCAAACAACACATGCAATGCACATACAGACTATAACCACTACAATAACTCACATTTTACTGGGAGCACATATGGGAATATGGGATAAATGTGCCACAGGGATGCAGTTTAATCACTGCGGCTCAACGCAAGGTACCTTTTGCAAGCAGCCCTGTTTCATCGCTTCAACACAAAGTTGTTTTTGTTTAAAAAACAAATTGCATGACATTATTTGAAACATGCGATGCATACCTAGGAAATAAACACATAATAAAACAGAAATTTCATATATAAATTGCTGCTCATTCATGCAAATATAATACAATCACCTTCCCCCCCCAGACGATACCAAATTTTATCAGCCTCCTTTGGGGGGCAAGGTATGTATCCATTCCCCAATCGAACACAAATACTTCTATACCCATCAGAATAAAATACATAGTTATAACCAAGGGCAGTGCTTAAAGAAACACTTTATCTTTAGGAATGTAAACCTGTATTCCTAGCGCTATAGTGTTCTTGTCCCCATTGGTCCTTTTTTAACTTAGATGTTTGAAGCGCCGAGGCTCCCATGACGCTGGCTAGGTGTCCTCCTCTTGCGACGTCACTGTGAGGGCGGGACCTAAAACGCATGCACAGCTCTTGCCGCATGCGCATTGATACTTCACCATAAAAATTATTTAATCAATGGGGAATTTGAATATATTAGATGTCCTCATGCAAAGTGTGAGAATGTCCAACATCAACACAAAATATGGTATAAAACTATATACCAATTAGTGGAGTGCTAATAAATAAGTGAATAAAAAACACAACTTGTGCAGGGGTTGACTTACCCCATAAATGTTGTATAATAACAAACTTGAAGGTACATATGAAAAGAAAATACTACATGTTTTTATTTGTTATCAATACATTTTAATTTTATTTTATAGGCTATACCCACCAAGTCCATGAAGCCTCAAAGAATCTTCACTGGGGAAGTGCCATCTCCAGAAAAGTGGCACTCTGCTAATTACCCTCAGAGCCAGGCATTGAACGCTCTGAAAAGGGTGAGCGTAATATTTACCAGCAGGAGATTTATCTGAATTTATACAATATCACACATTGGTCGCTTCTCTCTTGTTTGTATTTCGTTTGGATGAAACGTCATAGAGTGAGTGGTGTGTTGCTGCCCAAAAGCAAAGAAGTCCATTTTACAGAGCCAATATTTTATAGGCTCCATATCATGTGAGTGGTTCTAGTTATTCATCTACTAATGATTATTATTCTCCATACCATCTACACTATATATTTTTTCTTTGTTCTTTTTCTTTTCATATATACCTTCAAGTTTGTTATTATACAATATTTATTGTGTAAGTCAACCCCTGCACAAGTTGTGTTTTTTTATTCACTTATTTATTTATTAGCGCTCAGTAGAAAGACTCTCTCACACTAAAGGATTTATGCGAATACAAGATCAACCCTGGATGGCATGTATTTCGGGACTTTTAAAACATGAAAAGAGACCGACCACAAGGCCAAAACTTATGGAACTATTTTCGGCTACTGTTGCCTGTGCGGTCGGTCAAAACGTTAAACCTCCGTAACTCCCGAACCCCTGGTCCGATCTGGGTGATTTTCGAATATGTTGCTCACCCAGACCAGGGCTATCAGGGAATACCAGGTGTACCCTGGGTATTTGGGGTACATCTAAAACTCGGGGTAAAGTGTGTACTTGCTAATTATGTTAAATGCTTATCTGAGGGGAGGAGAATTGTGGGTGGTTACTGTAATATTATTGGTTACTGTACTAATTATTGTGTGTGTCTCCCTTGCATGGGAGCATTGCATAAAAGCATTGCATTAAAGTTCAGTTCTGGTCCTGATACTGTGTGTCGTCCAGTTATTGGGAAAAGTGATGGGATACTATTGGATTTTACTGCTGATTGTGTGTGTTATGCTGCTGGATTATTCTCTCACTGTGGGCACTGTACCTGGGATTATTGCTTGTTCCTGAGCCATACTGGGATCTACAAGCCTGTGTGATATCAGCTCTCTGCTACATTGGTTGGCAGCGTCGGGATCCGGACTCACAGAGGAACAAGTACCAGGAAAGGCAACAGCACCAATGGATCATGGATGGAGATCGATTACACCACATTAAAGCAATCCACTTTAAAGGATCTTCTGGAAGCAAGGGGTATCTCCGCCAGTAATAAGACTAAGGCATTTATGGTTGTGGAAGTCAAGGCTGAATACAGAGCAGAGGGCGGTTCGGCTCTGGTACAGAGCAACTCAGTTGAGGAACAGGAGTGGTCTGGATTTCAGAGGGAACTGCAATTCAGGCTATCATTCTATGGAGAAAACCCACCCACTGAGATCATCTCCAGAACCATGTCAGAGGTGCAAGAATTTGTACTAAGACGGAGGGTCCAGCAAGTTCCAGAGAGGAATCAGGGGGTGACCATGGTACAGGAGAACAAACCCAAGATACCGTACCATGCATTTAAAACCAATGTAGAGGCAGAGGAGGATATTGACCCATTCCTCCAGGACTTTAAGAGGCTGTGTGCCCTACATTAGATTAATACCGAGGATTGGGTCTCCATTTTCGGCTAACGGGGAGAGCGGCAGAGGCGTACCGCACAGTACCGGACGATGAAATAAGAGTCTACCACCGAGTCAAGGAAATTATACTGGCCAGATATGCCATGACACCCGAAGCATACCGGAGGCGATTCCGGGAGCTCAAAAAGACTGGAAAGGACTCTCATGCAGAATGGGCTTGTCGACTGCACCGAGCGGCCTTGGGATGGATACAGGCCAATAAAGCACAGTCCATGGAGGATCTATTACAAATGGTGCTCCTGGAACAATTTTACAATAGATTGGCAGAAGAAATACAAGAATGGGTGCGGGATCGTAATCCTACAACCCTCACCGAAGCAGCTCGGAGGGCGGATGAATATATTGATGCACAGAGAAAACAGAAACCGGTGCCCAGCAAGGCGGTCGCACGACCCACCGTAACTACCACATACACTTCAGGGCCAACGGCACCACCACGACACCTCCCTCACCCTGCAGTGACACAACAGCAGTTCCGACCGCCAAGCTCCATCCAGTGTCATCAGTGTCAATGCTGGGGTCATTACAAGAAGGTAATTTTTTTTCCCACTCTGCCAGAGAGTGGGAAAAGGGGGGACTGTAGGAAAGCCAAGCTACATCCCTTCCCCATAGTGGAAGAACCGTTCAGCCTGATAGCGGTGGACAAAGTAGGCCCCTTGAAAAGAGCTATCCCCTCTGGCAAGAATTATATATTGACGGTAGTAGACTATGCTACCAGATACCCAGAAGCGGTGGCACTGACCAACATCCATGCAGAGACGGTAGCTGAGGCCCTCATGCGGATCTTCACCCGGGTAGGGTTACCCCGGGAGATTGTCTCGGATCAGGGCACTCAGTTCACCGCAGAGGTCACCCAACACCTCTGGAGGATATGTGGCATCAGGCCTATAATTAGTGCCCCTTACCACCCCCAGACCAATGGGCTCTGCGAACGGTTCAATGGGACATTGAAACAGATGCTCTGAACCTTCGCTGAAACTCATCGGGACTGGGAGTGGTTCCTGCCACATCTCCTATTTGCGTATTGGGAGGTGCCACAGTAATCCACGGGATTCTCCCCATTTGAACTGTTGTACGGGAGATGAGTACGAGGTCCCCTGGACCTCATTAAGGAGCACTGGGAGAGAGATCGCAACACTGATGGTACCCCCATCATACCATATGTGCTGGAGTTCCGGAATAGGCTGGAGGAACTAACCCAGGTGGTCCGGGATAACCTTCAGGCGGCCCAGACACGTCAGCGCACCTGGTATGATCGGAGTGCCAGGGACCGTAGCTTCCAGGTTGGGCAGAAAGTTTTAATTTTAAAACCTGTCCGGCAAGCTACAGGCCGCCTGGCAGGGCCCTTATAAGGTGCTGCAACAGTGATGTGACACCACCTATATAATTGGCCCGTGTACCGATTCAGGGGGCCGACGCATGATCCATGTGAATATGATGAAGCCCTACGTGGAGCGCTCTGAAGAGGTGACGGCCATTTGTGCGCCTACCTCTGAAGAGTTTGACAACCTTCCCCTCCCAGACTTGCTGGGGGATGGAAAGTTGTCTAATGACATAGACGAAGTCCAGCTGGGGGAGCGGCTGAGCCCACAGGAGCGTAGCGAGATACTGCAGTTGCTGAGGGAGAAGCAGGACACCTTCTCCAATATACCTGGCTACACTCCTCTGGCCACTCACCACGTAGAGACCACAGGTCAGCCCCCACTGCGCCAAACTCCCTACCGCATACCCGAGGCAGTCCGGGAGAATATGCACAAGGAGATCCAGGAGATGCTCCAATAGGGGGTGATTGAACCCTCGGACAGCCCCTGGGCCTCCCCGGTAGTCCTCGTACCTAAACGGGATGGTACAAACAGTATCGGATGCCTATCCCATGCCCCGAGTAGATGAACTGCTAGACCGGATGGCTAGGGGCCAATACCTCACTACCATTGATCTGTGTAAGGGGTATTGGCAGATCCCCCTAGCCCCGGACGCCATCCCCAAGTCGGCGATCGTCACCCCATTCGGCTTATACCAATTTAAGGTAATGCCATTTGGGATGAAAAACACCCCGGGTGCCACTCATTAGTGGGGTGCCATGACTGCCAGTGTCATGAGTCACCCCCCCATCAATTGTCACAGTGCGCACCGCAGTGCATTTGCGGCTGCATCTGTGGCTGGCCCGGGTGCACTACACTGCACTGACTGACTGCAGTAATCTGGATGACTCGGAGCAGAGGTAGGAGTGTTGCAGCGTCGCGCAACGTAACGCAGACGTGGCGCCGACGTGAGCAGCACCTCCTGTCTACCTTCACGGACCTCCAGGAGGAGCGGAAGGATTCATCATCCATGAGGCACCAGTGGTCGGAGGCTCGGAGCAGAGCAGGTCAGTGCAGAGGGCGAGGCATCATTAAATGTGAGTAGATAATTTTGTGTGGGATTAATTGGGGGGGGTGTGCAGGGGTTTTTTTTTAATTAAGGGGTGTACAGGTTTTTTTTTAATTAAGGGGGTCTGTGCAGGTTTTTTTTATATATATTAAGGGGGGGGTGCACTGCAGGGTTTTTTATTAAGGGGGGTGTGCAGGGTTGTATTTTTTTTTATTAAGGGGGTGTGCCGCATTTTTTTTCATTAAGGGGGGTGTGCATGTTTTTATTTCATTAACGGGGGTGTACATGTTTTTATTTTATTAAGGGGGGTGTGCAGGTTTTTGATTTTATTAAAGGGGTGTGCAGGTTTTTTTTTATTAAGTGGGGTGTGCAGGGCTTTTTTTATAAAGGGGGATGTGCAGGTGTTTTTTTTTATTAAGTGGGGTGTGCAGGGCTTTTTTATTAAGGGGTGTGCAGAGTTTTTTTTATTAAGGGGGTGTGCAGGTTTTTTTTTATTAAGGGGGGTGTGCCAGGTTTTTTTCATTAAGGGGGGTGTGCGGTGTTCTTTTAATTAAGGGGGAGTGTGCAGGGTTTTTTTTATAAAGGGGGTGGGCAGGGATTTTTTTTATTAAGGGCGGTGTGCAGTATTCTTTTAATTAAGGGGAGTGTGCAGGGTTTAAAAAAATAAATACAAAATGCACAGCATTGAGTATTAATATAAAAACATGACTAGGCACAAACAATCCAGCTACAGAATTTAGTATTAAAATGATTTACACAGTGCCCCTGATAATACTGTTAAATATGATCCCAAGCATGTTTCTGTGACTGCATTGCTACATTATAGTTATTTTCTATATTTTTAATAATTTAGTCTAATTTGTATTTAACAAAAAAGAAAGAAAGAATAAAGGCAGCCTAGTCTTGACAGAGCTCAGACATGTCTGAAGTTAAGGCCAATTGATGAAGTAATAAAGGATAGGGTCTCAGGGAAAGAAAGAAGACATGAAAGCTTTATAGCATCAGTTTTCTTGATGTCTGAGAGAATTGTGTTATAGTCCAAACGTGTCATGTGCTTAATGAACTTGGAATTTGGAAGATAGATGAAATGCAAAGTGATTGAAAATATTAATGTAAGGCTAAGGATGACTGGGTAACAAATGATACATTTACCACATTTGATGTGTAGGGGGGGGAGGGAGGGTGCAGATTTTTCATGTGTAGGGGCTGTATGAACTTTGTGAAGAGGGTGCAGGGTTTTTATTTGTAGGGAGTGTATGAACTTTATGTGATTGGGTGCAGGGTTTTTATATGAAGGGGGTATGAATTTGATACGATGGGTGGGTGCTGGGTTTTTATGTGTGGGGGTGCAGGATTTTTATGGGTAGGAGGGGTGCAGGAGGTTTATGGAAGAGGGGTGCAGGGATTTTGTATAAGGGGGAAGGGCAGGGGTTTTCTAGAAGGGGGGGAGACCAGAGGCTTTGTTGAAAGGGTCAGGGAAGGAGTTTTCTAGAAGTTTTTCACCAGCCCCTTTCTACAAAACCCCTGCCTTGGCCCCCTTCTACAAAACCTCTGCCCTAGCCGCTCCATCTTTCCTATGCTGTTTCTCTTTTTTCAAGATGTTTGGTATTTATAAATGTATTACATTTTATAGCAATACAGTTCCTAGAAATGTGTTTAGCCCCTCAACGCCTTTATGGCGTACTGTGCTGCCCTGCAAAATTAGATCTTTAACTACGTTAGGGTGGCATAGTACGCACTAAGGACCAAGTCCTGTAGGGAGCCCAGATACTTAACTTCTGCAAGGATCCTATCGGGGGGACTGTCCCCCAGGCCCATCAGCAGAGCCGGCCTAAATCCAAATCAGCAGTTTAGATCACTGCCTGCAGGGGAACCCGCCTGGGTTTTCAGGCAGGCCCTCAACTCTTAAAATAATAATGAAATGTAAAACCTAATTAGAACTAAATAATAAATAAATATGATATATATGTCTATTATTTATGTATTATACTGCTGTACTCGTGGGACATTGCTGAACAAAAATACGAGAACAGAAACTATTTAATTTTGATATCAGTGAAATTGCAGTGTTTGTGAGAATTCAAAATGCAAAAATAAATAAATGTAAACAATAACTTTGCCCACGCTTTGTGACTACTAAAAAATACTGGACATACCCAATTTTAAATACCCTGGGTTGTCTACTTTAATAAATGGTATGCCAAGATGGGAAATATAAGACAGATATCACACTAACGAACTCTAGAACCAAAATACATTTAGATTTTTTGCAGAAAAAAACCAATATGAAGCGAAATCGACCAAGCGGGTCTCCGCCAAAAAAGTAAGAAGGCAAGAGAAAAGTCAGCTGAGGCGATGTCTGAATCAATTTTAAAATATGTTGCACCTTCAACATCTACCGCAGTAGGAGAAAGTGCTGAAGACGTTCAGTCTGGTGAATCCAGAGGTGAAATGCCTGAAGTATCTTCTCAAGAAGCTTCATATGTGAAAGTGCAAGAATTGGAGAAGATCATTTTATCTTCAAGCGGTGAAAGTGATGTAGACGAAGGAGATGCCAGCAGAAGCCTGCATCAGCAAGACTCTGATGATGATGAAGAAGAAGAGGAGACTGTTCGACTGTCAGTTTATTCTGATGTTGCTGCTTGGCCAGTTGCAGATGTTTTAAGAGTGGACCTTATTAAGAGGGGAAGTGAACCTTTCCAAAATAGAGATGAGCCATTCAGTCCTGTTGAAAGGCAAGGAGAGAAATCAAAAGGGTAGAGTCGACAGCTGACCACTGTATGGTTCTATAAGGCTCTGCCTAATGGCGAAAAAATTCTTAGAACATGGATGGTTTACTTTCCTTCAAAACAACATTTGTTTTGTTTTTGCTGCAGACTTTTTGCTGTTGATGACAAAGAAACAGGGGCATCCAGTTTTGTTACTGGGTTTCAATTGTGGTGGAAGCTGAACCCAAAGGTGTCTGATCATGAGGCATCTGAGCAGCATCTTACATGCTTGGAGAAATGGAAGACCTTGAGAGCAGGATTGAAGCTACAAAAATGCCTTGATCATGTCCATCAAACAACAGTGGACAGAGAGAAACGGAAATGGAAGGATATTTTGCATCGCCTTTTGGATGTAACTTTGTTTCTGGCTCACCAGAATCTTCCCTTTCGTGGTCATAGAGAGACCATGTCATCCGCAAACAAGGCAACTTCCTCGAATTGGTAGAATTGCTCTCAAACTATGATCCCATTTTAAAGGAACATTTCATGAGGCTGAAACATGCTGTTGCATCTGGAAAGAGAATGACTTCCTATTTCTCTCCAAAAATTCAGAACGAATTAATTTGTCTTTTGGGAACTCATGTGAAGGACAAAATAGTGGCTGATATCAAGAAAGCAAAGTACTTTGGGATTCTTTTTGACAGCACCCCTGATGTGTCCCACACTGATCAGATGTGTGAAGTGATCAGATATGTTCATATTGAAGGTGACAATGTTGAAGTAAAGGAATCATTCTTGGGCTTATTGCATATTGCTGAAAAGACTGCTGCTGAGCTCACAGAAAATATCCTGCAACATCTGGAGGAAGATCCTTTGCCGTGGTCAAGGATATGATAATGCTGCAACTATGGCAGGGATTCATGGTGGTGTTCAGGCAAAAATAAAAGAGATTAATCCCAAGGCTTTGTTTATGCCATGTGCAAACTATTCTTTGAACCTCTGTTGGGTGCACTCATTTGGAAGTGTTGCTTCCTGTGTGACCTTTTTTGGAACATTGGAGAGAGTTTATTCCTTTTTTTCGGTTTCTACACATCGTTGGGAATTGCTGATGGAGAATTTAGGTGTGACAGTGAAAAGACTTTCCCAAACAAGATGGAGCGCTCATTATGATGCTGTGAAGCCCGTGATGGGAAATTTTGAAAAACTGACTTCAGCCCTTTCAAAACTGTGTAGTCTCAAAGAAAATGTGGACACAAGAGGATCGGCTCAGATGTTGCTGTCTGCCATATGTGATTTTTCTTTTTTGTGTTACCTTTTTTCTGGTGTGAAGTTCTAGAAGATGTTAATATCACACAGACGTATTTGTAACCAGTGGGACTCATTCTTGAAAAGTGCATTGTGAATCTACAAGATCTGAGAGCGTTTCTTGCAGATCAGTGCAGTGAAATTGTGGAGAAGGCCATTTGTTATGCAACTACTATGTGTGAAGAAATGGACATTTCTATGGAACGAAGAGGGAGAGTAAAGCTCCGGAAAACAATGCCAGGAGAGAAGGCAAAGGACGCTGGTCTCACATTGCCAGAGGAACTGAAAAGGGCTATGCTTGAGTGCCTTGATCGTTTTCATCACGGGTGGAAAATTCATTCTAAGGCAATTGAAAAAAATTCTTTCAATGTTTGCTGTTATTCAGCCAAACACTCTGATTGTGACAACAGAGAAAGATATTCGTAACTATACTCCAAAATTGACTTGAGATTTTTGACAAATTCTCTAATGAAGACATCTTTATGGAAATTGAACGTCTTTGGAGGCATTTGGAAGCTGCCAAGATCAGTGTTGAAGAAGCAAAGAAATGGACAGTATTGCAGTTCCTGGATTTCATTGTTAAATGGGATTATTGTGAATCTCTGCAAAATTTGTCACTGTGTTTAAGATTCTTTTTGACTCTCTGTTGTCTATTTCTTCATGTGAAAGACGTTTTTCCAAATTAAAATTGATAAAAAATGTATTTCGCTCAACCATGAGTGAGACAAGGTTGACACATCTGGCCATACTTTCAGTTGAGCACGAATATGAAAATAAGATAAGCTTCGATGAAGTAATCAATCAATTTGCAGAAATGAAGGCTCAAAGGCAGAGGATGTGAATGCTTTCAAATTACCTCTGCCGAATAGACTGAGTGGTCACTTTGGATCTGTGTTTTTTTGTTTATAGAAAGTCGTATTAGCTGCAGTAAATGTCAATTATTTAAATTTAATTTATTTCTAAGTTAATTTAGTTTTCATAGTTTCAGTTTTTTCAAGTTTAGATACAGTTTACAAATTTTTGCCATAAATATTTTTGAAAACATTGAAAAAAAAATTGTGGGTGTTTTCTTAAATTTTTATGGGGGGAAGTATGAGAGGGGTGCCAAACATAGGGTCCGCCCCGTGTGCCAAATGCTCTAGGTACCCCACTGCCCAAGCATGCATAAAGTCCTATGCTGTGTTAACCTGTACCACTTCAGCTGGAAGGCTATTCCATGCATCCACTACCCTCTCAGTAAAGTAATACTTCCTGACATTATTTATAAACCTTTGCCCCTCTAATTTAAGACTATGTCCTCTTGTTGTGGTAGTTTTTCTTCATTTAAATATAGTCTCCTCCTTTACTGTGTTGATTCCCTTTATGTATTTAAATGTTTCTATCATATCCCCCCTGTCTCATCTTTCCTCCAAGCTATACATGTTAATTGTGAAAAAATGAAATCTAGAGTAATACTTCATAGGTTAAGCAGGTGCCTCTTGTATAGGTGTGACATGTTAGAATATAGGACATTCTATAGTGGTTTAAAGAACAAAGTAGCCTAAACTTTGAGTTGAGTCTTACATGAGAAGTATTTGCCAATATTTGGTATCTTATCGAAAGAGGATACAGCCACATTTAGGAAGGGAGAGAGGGTATTATTCTTTATCTTCACAGTTACCCCTAAGAAGTTTGTTATGTCGGAAACACTATAGGAGTGGATACTATAGGAGTGAATACTATATCAGTGGAACTCGAGTGACATCAGGCTAGTATTTATAAGGTTGCTCCAGGCTAGAAATTAGCTGCGCTTTTTAATGTAGAACAAAAATGTTGGTGTAGTGCCAGAGATGAGGTGTCATATATATGGGCAATAAAAAGTGTACAAAATATGTTAATAAATCATTTCTAAATCAGATTTTCCATAGGGTTTGAATAATTTTGATTACAACTGTATTTTATTCTTATGTATTTTGTGTAATCAAATAATTAAAACCCAAACAAAATACAGTTAATTCCTGGTAATAACATACCAAAATGTGGAATTGTCCAACGGAGATGGGGTGAATACTCAAGCGAAGTGTATATATATTAATAATAATGTAAAATTATTGAACCAGGGATGGGTGCTTGTTTTTATGTCTGTTTTCTGTATTCTTTGAGTCCTTCATTACTCATGGTTAGTTTGTTCTGGTCTTGTTCAGAATGGTAGGAACAATCATTGTGTTTCAAATAAAAACAGTCAAGAAAGCAATATGTAAGGCTAACAGAATACAACCTTCATGTAGAAGGTTATACACTTCACGATGTTGTGGAAAGTTGAAGCCGTTTTGGAAAATATAGGTCAAAACAAACTAGTTGAACAATATATTCCCTAACTTGGCTAATCATCATTTCATCATTAGAGTCAATGTTAATCACTGTTTAGTGAATTAAACTAATAATTTAGGGAATAAGCTTTTCTTTTATCTATTAAGATATTTTTTTTGCTTGTTATTTAGCTTTGCTGATAACTTGGGTTCTTTTTATATATCTGACTATCTCTGTGAAGTGTTTTGTTGCATTATACTGCTGTGATTTTTGTCAACCATAACATTTTTTATAAATGTTTTAATAATAACAAGTTCACTGTTAAATGTTTGTTTAATATATTTTAGAACCATATATAATCTGCTTATAATGAATTAAAAATATACGTTCTATCATGTACTTGACCTCTTCCTTTATTAGCTACACATTTTATAGCTTTTAAAATAAGTATGGATTTATCTTTGAACACTTCTGCATTAAAATATTGACTTTATTAAAGCAACACTACCCTACGATACCACATGCCCTTATAGAATACTGGTCAATATTGGCAAGTGTTAGAGAGGGTCAGTGTGAATGGGCTAATGGCTCCATTCACATCATCATGTAAAGGGCTTTTGAGGTAACAAATCCACTACCATTAGCTTAATAATCTTACAACTGGTCCTCCAGATGTTGCTGAACCACAACTCCCATTCTGGGAGTTGTAGGCTGTCAAAATGTGGGGGGCATATTTTGAGATCCCTATAAGGAATAAATGTATTCTCAAAGTAAGCATAGGTGATCATGACATGGTATGGTACTGACTTTACTGTTCTTAATCTGACGAGGATCAGCAATGTGTTCGATTATTATTATTGCCTATTTATATAGCGCCAACAGATTCCATAGCGTTTACAATATTGTCTATAACTAGATCTTTAACAACCGGTCCTTGAAAAATACAGATTAAAACACGATTACATGGACAAGATTAAAATCAAACTTGTTAAAACAAGCCTCCAATCTGCTTTTAAGTATATTAGGACATGTGAGAATGGTTGGCGTCTGAGATGCTTTAGTTAAATATTAATAGAGTGTCATGTACAATGATATTTACTGGTTTCAATAATGCATTCCTTTGCCTGTAGATCTTAGTGTGGTCACAAGCGGTGTATTAACGGAGTCCTTAATCATTATCCACATATTAAAATACATACATGTGAAAATATGGTCTTCAGGTACATATATTGCCCATATGATTAGTATAGCAGAAAATAAATTGTTTTTAGACACCATGTGTTACCCAGTAACTACCCAGCTCTACCAAAATCATTGGAGTTAAGGGGAGGGCTTGCAATGACTGCAGACAAGAGATCTGCAGCTTTTGCAAGTTGTCTTTAAAAATAACCACAATGAAAGAAAATGCATTATTAAATATATGTATATTTTTATTTAGGGTGTATCTAATAAACAGTGTTTGTTTTGGGTAGAGGAGTGTCCCTGTAAGTTGCTTTCCATAGCTTAGCTCATTTCAAGGATGTGTTTAGCTGGTTGGTAATAATGTAATAATGCTTTAGCAGCAGTGGTTAGAGATAATCTGTAATATGGTGGGAATTAAAACATCGGTGGGTTGCCCAACTTTTTTAATATGAAGGGCTGCAGACTGGTTTTGAACATCAGGTAGATTTGAGGACACATTTAATTTATATACTACAATAAAAGCTATGGCTGCCAAAATGAAGCGGAGGATGTAGTAAAACCAAAAGTAATAAAAACAACAGAGTCATAATGGTAGGAATATAAAGTTAATATTTGATTTTAAAAATGCTAATGTTTTATACAGCAGATATCTTGATAGTTTCAATGTAACCTTCTGCTACAGAAATTATTGTGGAGACATACAATCTTAAACACTCCGAATGCCTAATGCAAAAATCAATAACACAATCAGACAAGAAAGTATTAACTTGGAAAAGCAGATTAGTCCTGCTTGCTGGATATAGTAAGCCTTATCACATAATCTAGGCAGAGAGTGCTAAAATAATGGAAACCAGGACAAAGGTATAAGAGGTAACAGAAAAATCTATCTAATCTCTACTTTTGTGTTTGTAACCTCTGAAAAAACGGATATAAAAGTAGAATAGGAGAAGGAAGAAAGGATTAAAGGACTGAAATGAAAAAGTAAGTGGTGGGAGAAGACCAAATTAAAAGGCCATATCTTTTTCAATTCCTTATAAAGTGGGGATTCTCTGTTCCTCTGATGTTGGGGGTTCCAGAACTCCACCATGCACCCTGGATTTACTCCATCATAACACCTTATTTAATTGTTTCACATACAGTTTCAAATGCATTTAGTGTTGGGGATCTAGAATGATTAGTACTAGCACACTTGCCCAGTGGCCACTGGTGAATTAAAACCCACCACAGTTGAGTGTGCCACCTGCCACGTACTCTCAGGCTTGTGGTGATTAGTAAGGTTTAAGCCAGGTTAGTAGCAGAGGTCTTGACATTTAGAGCCTTGATGTAGATATTGTGGTCCTCTTTGGTAGTGAGATCTCTGGACCAATACATGAAGTTTGAATGATGTGAATTGTTTAGATTTGAGCCAATCTGATTGCTTGTTTGACCAAAATGTGGTAGTTCTTTCCTTGTAAATAAACATGCTGAGGTGTTTTGGTGACCTCTGCAGATGAGAACGTGTATGCAGAAAACCATTCATGGCAGGTCCAAAATGGGCAAACAAAACACATACTGCATCTGGAGTGGATTTCTATATACACTTTCTTCCGTTGAGGAACCTTTACTATGGACCCTTGGCAGTATACCTAAAAAAGGTGAGTGACATATATAATACTCTGTGTGTTGAGTTTTATCTGCTGGGGTTGCAGAAACCCCTACAAGACCCTTTAAACTCACAAATCTACGTACTGTACACAGCTGTTCTCCTACAGGAGAATTCATGCCATTTTAAAGGATGCACCACTGTTCACATACTATAAATAAAAAACATTGTTTAGTAGATATTACTCCAGTGAAATCATACATGTATTTAATTATTCTTTTTTTAATTTTTTTATTGTGGTTATATCTAAGAACAGCTTGCAAACGCTGCAGTTATCGTGTCTGCAGCCTTTCCAATTTCTCCCCTTCTAACTTCGCCCAGACTTTCTGTCGCTGTCCAATCAGATTTTGCAATGCAGCTCAATGAGAAGTCTTTGCAAGGCAAGTGCTCTGAGACCTTTAGTTTAGCTCCACCATCAGGAAGTAAGAGGACTTAAGCCTTAATTATAAAAATGTCAATTTCAATTGAAATCTAAATTAAAAAAAAATCAAATAAAAAAATAAACATCCTTCACACATAAAGCAGTTCAGCAAGCTAAAGGGCATTAGAAGTCTAGTGTCACATTAAAAACTCTAAATTCACGCAACACACAGAATTAGCACTGCCTATATGCTACATAAATCAGCTATTAAACATACACGGAAATTAATGTAATATGTTGTTTTGTCTTGGAACAAAAAAAATGCACCCAATTTATTTATTTATTTTATTTTCATAAAACTCATATTACTTAGTGTGTTAAATTCTCATGCAAACTGAAAACCCAAATTATTTTATTAATGATTATATGTTTTCAATATCTAATAGTTTGTGTGCTTGTATTTATCTATCATTTATCCATGTAGCTATATGTAACTCTCCTTGCCTTTAGCCAGACATTTAAGGGATAGTCCACATTTGTCATTACCTTTTTTTATTACTGCATTTTAGGCAACAGCTTTTAAATTGGAGATGGACCAATAAGAACGCAAATAAAGTGCCACAAAGCGTCTAACATGGTAAAAAATCCCAGTAAAAAATCCTTGACATCCGTTTACCCTGGGAGATGTAGATGCTGCACAACAATATAGTCCATCATTTAGGTTAATCGGAGTAGAATGTGTCAATTATTTATTGTACCATAAATTTAAGAATATTTTGTTTGATGCCTAAGAGATTTCCACCATTGAATCGAAGCCAGTGTCATTCCGATGAGCTCCAAAAGGGTGAGATGGATCAACAGCTGGGAATTGGTTCTTGCACATTGTAATCCGTACATCGGTTTAAAAGCTGTTAGAGCTTCTGTATTCAGGCAAGTGTTTTTTTTTTGTTTTTTGTTTTTTTTAATTTGCATTTTGTTAGTATTGTTCTAGCAGTATGGTTTGAAAAGATATGCATGCACAACTTTCTGGAATGCTATTATCTTCATAAACATAGTCATAGGCTTTGTTATGTATAAAACTATTGTGTTAAATTATTAGATGGTTATTCAGAGGTTTCCTTATTTGTGGCTATTTGTTAAAGGATCAAACTATTCCTTACAGTGCCGCTTCTGTCATTTTATTTTCTAGTTACATTGTGGTCCTTTTTTTGGGTTACAAATTGGTTGCTTCCAATACATATAAAAAAAAAAAAAATTCAAAACACAATACAAAGTGTTTATTTTATTTCTGGCCAATTTGTCGGCCACTGTCAGAGGGGTGTGTTTTCTGTGACCTGTTTGCACCATTCTGCTGAATTCTGTGTTTTTTCCTAGTATTAATTATGTGTTTTAATATGCGACTGTAACAATGGTTACAATCACAGGAGAAAAAAAGAGAAAGCATATATGAAAGAGGAATAAAAAGTGAACAGATGGAATATCAGAGAGGAGGCTTGGGTATGCCACACCTACTTCTATAATCTAGTGGCACAACTTTCCCAGGTAGCAATGTGAATATTCCACAAACAACCTGCCAGGCAATCCTAAATTCACTGTGAGTATGGGATGCTTCCGCACAAAACTACAAGTTAATGTCATCCCCATCACCACTAACCCCACTGTTGAGAAACAGACCGTTCCCCCCAGGACTAATAACTAGGGATTTTAAAAGCTTAGAGCGAGCAAGACTGCAGAGAATCTTCGATATGTTCGAGAACGGATCGGTAGTACCATTTGACACCTCACACCTTCAGACTTCTTAGGTATCTACAACTCAAAGATTACGTGAAACACCCACACATACAAAAGGCAGCAACGGGATCATTGTCTTTCTTTGAGAAGATGTGTCTGAACGAAACCATGCAGCCAGGCCTTATCATTAAACTATTAAACTATACGCTCACATATGCTCCAAAACAAACTAATGGGGATCTTTGACCTACACTGAACAGTGGGAAAAAGATCTGGGGGAGGAGTTGGTGGGTGTGGAGTGGCAAGAAATATGGGAGGCAAACAACTCCGTATCCATTTGGGTATCTTTCCAGGAACAATCTTTCAAAACAATGTTATGGTGGTATACCACTCCTGTAAAGTTACATTAGATGAAAAAGACGCCAACCGATGTATGCTGGAGGGGATGCAGTCTCAGAGGCACGTATCTCCACATGTGGTGGGGATGCGCCCGGGTACAGATGTTCTGGGGGGGATACGAGATATATTGCCTCGGGTCTTCCACAAAGCACAAAACATGGACTCGTGGACATACCTGCTGAACAGGCCTATAGAGGGCTGGACTAAATGGGAACAAAAATTGATCCACAAGGTCACAATATCTCAGTCATGGCTCAAGCCAGACATACCCCCGATACAGGCCGTACTCAATAACGTGAAAGATACATTTCACAACCTGACAACAACCTGACAGCTAGGGTCCAGGAAAAAAAATAGAAAAATGCTGGGAACCATGGAGCAGCAGTGACCTGGTAGACTGAGGAGGCCGGATAGGTCACTGGGGTTTAAATTGATGACCAACTGAGATCCAACAGACCGCCCTGGGGTCCTCACCAAGGTAACACCCAGTGAGGTAAACCCAAAAGCTTAGGTACTCACAGTGGATGGCCTGAAGAGGCCTAACCCTGCTGACCCGGACTCTCCTTTTTTCTCCTGTACTTTCTTTTCTGTTCTCTCTGACTTTCTTCTCGCTACTCCCTGGATGGGACAATTCGCATACGATAGGATCTGGACAGGGAGTCCATGGAAAATGGAAAGGAAGTTTAACTCCCCTCCAGAGAAACAGTCAGCAACATACAACTATGTAAGTGGTATCACACCATAAGATCAGCTTGTGTATGGTTTATATATAAAACTATATGTTGTGAAATGTAAGGAATCTTGATAATAACCGTATCCAGGCATTTTAGTTCTTGATAACCGTAAACTGTATGTACACACGTTAGTGCATGCTTAATTGTGTTTTCGCACCACCTGCTCTGTATGTTATATTTTTGACAAGACTATCACAAATAAAGTATTTAAAAATAATAATAATAATTCAAAATGAATTAAATATTTTTGATCAAAATAGCCAGACTGGAAAACTTTTCCAAGTTTGGCTATATTGGTCTATAATATAGCATTATGCAGTTTACTGAAAACAAAATAATTCTAGTTTAATATAGATATATTTTGTATGTTCCAAGAGAGGGCACTTGAGTTTAGAAGCTTTTGTGAAAGAGTAACACATTTTTAGTCACTGATTATTAATTCACAGTGTTCCTGAATGACTTTTTTCATGTAGATGTAGAGTCATGGAGAAAAGAATAAGCCTGCATGTCAGACACACAAGTCACATCTTTAGCATTGTATAGACATAAAAGCAAGCGTTGCAAGGAGCTGTGCAATCAAGGTGGATGCAAAGGAAGCATAGAAAAGGTAAAAAAAATAAAAATAAAACAAGTGGTAGTAGTTGTGCTATATGTTGCAGCCGTGTTTTTTAAAGAAACAGCCACCTAAACATGTTGTTGCTGGATGCAGACAGAAATTAAAATGCGGATTTAGCTGACAAATTAATTTCCTTCCAGGTGAGAGCCCACCAGCTCATACAAGATAAAACCCCCTAACCAGGCGGTTCAAACACCCATAATTCAATGCTTCAATATGCTAATCCCGCTTTAGCTCCCCCTCTCTATGTATAGCTAGTCAGAGGAGGGGGAAAAGCAGGAACAGAGAAGGTTGAAACACCCATAATGCAATGCTTCAGAATGCTAATTCCTCTTTAGCTCCTCCTCTCTATGTAGATCAAATCAGAGAAGGGGGGAAAGCAGGAACAAAACAACAACAGAATGGCAGCTGAAATACCTATCCAATGAAGAGATGCAATGTGTGGGATTTTACGGACTCTAAGAAAATTAAGTTGTCAGGTAAGACATACATTTTGTTTTCCTTCCTTGGATGGGGAGACCCACAAGTTGTGACATACTGGTTCTTGCATTAAAGCAAACCAGGACACCAGACCATCTAAAAACATGTGGGACAATGGGGACAGCCTCCTGCTAAAAGCAGTATCAACATTTTTTTTTTTTAAATATCAAAACTATACACCCTGTCTCGAGAGCAGGCTTCCCCAAACTCCAGCCCTCCAGATGTTGCTGAACTAGAACTCCCATGATTCTATGAATGAAATAGATAGGCTGAGAATCATGGGAGTTGCAGTTCAGCAACATCTGGAGGGCCGTAGTTTGGAGAAGCCTGCTCTAGAGCAATGCACCAGGAGCTGAGCAAACAAAAGGCCATTAGGTTTATTTTGAACAAGATGGGAGAACATCTCTGGATGGAGACTCCATTTCCCTGTTCGAAAGGCCTGATGACTAAGGTATTCTGCTCCCCAATAATCACAGACAGATATGAGAATCACTGACAATGTCACATTCTGAGCTTCCGCTCACTTGGGAGCTTGGGAACATCCATTACAGCAGCATTAAGTGAATCACGGGAGTTCCTGGTTTGTCTTGCAACTTTTAGACCATAAGAACGTTATTGACAGGAAAATGCTTGGGTACCGGTTTACAAAATTGATCCAGCACCTTAGATGTGCTCAATCAAAAATGCATGACACATCCTCCTCTAGTGGTCCTTGAAGGGCGGGAGGGAACTCAAAGTCAGAACTGGATGCCAATTCTGATGCATGGTCATGCTGATATCTACGCAGAGAACAAGCAGCCTCCTTCACAATGGAGGGCAAAAGAGAAGTTAGGTACATTATTAGCGAGTGTTCAGAATGACTTGGCTGAGAGCATTTTGGATAAGGGCACAACTCTAACCAAGTCAGCAATCACAGCTTTTAAGTCCGGGTGGATTCACCATGACCAGAAGCAACCCCCAAACATTCCATATGATACAGTCAGACTCCCAAGGGGAACTTCCTAAGGATCTCACCTTTAGGCATTCGGACCCTGAAGGAAAGCCAAGCAATCAGGACACATTCCTCACAATGCAGGAAGTGTATTAACCTTTACAGAGAGACATCAGCGACAAAAGTGACTGGGGCCAGACAGCTTGTCAGTGACTCCACGTGTCCTACCCCACCATCAATTAAAGGATAGTCATTAAAAATTGTATTTTTAATATCATAGCAATATTATCTATGTGTGGCTTTACATAATCTAATTTAAAGGGGAACTGTTATTTCCATGGCATTTGCACCTTTCTAAAGAGCATTGAATCACCTATACCTTGTGTTAACCTTTTATCTCAAGAGCCCCTATTTTCTTTTCATTTTATATTAACCCCTTAAGGACCAAACTTCTGGAATAAAAAGGAATCATGACATGTTACACATGTCATGTGTCCTTAAGGGGATAAAAAAAATACACAATTATATCACAATCCAATTCGGACAAGGAAAAGTCAGTGCAAGCATTGCTAATAAAGAGGAAAAATTGAAATAGTGTTTCATTTCTCCTCTTCTAGGTGCAAAAGACAAAAAACGTATAACAATGATTGATAGGGAGCTAAGATGAATGCACCCAGTTGCAAGATAAATAAATCTGGATCATTTTATTTTTCACACCTCGTAAATACATATTTATTAAATACAGGTATAAGTAAGCATATTATAAAAAATTATGGGTAGTCACAGTTTCCCTTTAATTGTAAAAGGTATTCCTTTACAAGGCACATATCCACAACTTTAGATTTGTACTTAAAAAAAAAAAAAAAGAAAAAAAACATACACGCATACACATTGAATCAGAGTTGCACTTCATACGGAAAATACACAATGTAACAAATAGAAACATTATCAGATTACAGTCTATAATACTGCAGGGCTCAAAATTTCCACTCGTCACTAGCTATTGACAAGTGATAATGTAGCCCTGGAAAGTAATGGAGTCCTGGGGAGTACACTATGGCTTACAGTGGCGAGTAACAATGTTTGGCTAGTGGCAAATTATGTCAAATTTTAGGCCCTGTAATACTGTACCTGTACTCTAGTCCCACAAGATACAGCAGTGTATTCATTGCAGTAGGTTGTGATACAAATTGCTGGATGGCATGCGATACAAAAAAATGACCTTGACCTCCAAGATGCCATACATGTGGTTGTAGTTAGGTGAATATAGAAGTACAGTAGCAATGAAGGACTGCTGGAGTGTAAACGCAATCACATGGCACTTTGGAAGTAGATGCCTAAGCACGTACGATTGCATCTGATTTTTTTCTAGGGGGAGACCACCTGCTGATTATGATGGTTATAGAATTAAATAGTAGAACTGGGATATTGAAGGGTTAACATGTGAGAAGGCAAGTTCTATAGTTCTACTGAAACAGTCTAATTTGAGAGGGTCTACAGAAACTACAGGCGTTCATGTGCCTTAGCAAGAAGCTCACAAGGTATTAAAAGGGTGGTTTTAGAGCAACACAGCATACAGTTGTGCTCAAATGTTTGTATACCCTTGGAGAATTGGTAATAAATGTACCACTTTTAAGTGAGCAGGCAAAACACTTATTTTATTTCTTATGGGATTCATATTCAAGTGTAGGTTATACCAGAATGGCACAATCATAAAACAAAACAAAAAAAAACGCCCCTTGTTCAAAAGTCTGCATACCCTTAGTTCTTGATACTGTGTATTGCCCCCTTTAGAATCAATGACAGCGTGCGGTCTTTTGTAATAGCTGTCTATGAGGACTTTAATTCTTGCAGGTGGTATAGCTACCCATTAGTCTTGCATGAACCACACGTTTGAGATCTCCCCAGAGCGGCTCGATATTAGGTCAAGAGACTGTGAGGGCAACTCCAGAACCTTCACCTTTTTCTACTGTAATCACTGGAGGGTCAACTTGGCCTTGTGCTTAGTCATGGTCATGCTGGAAAGTCCAAGAGCGTCCCATGCGCAGCCTTCATGCAGACAAATGCCAATTGTCTACCAGTATTTTCCGATAACATGTTGCATTCATCTTGACATCAATTTTCACAAGATTCCCAGTGCCTTTAGAGCTCAACCCCCCCCCCTCCCCCCCACCCCACTGATAATAAATGGCTTCATATGATCATTATCCTACAATAAAATATTTTTTTTGCAGGATCAGGTATATTTTCAAAATCAATGCCAAAATTTCAAAATTTTTGCCAGGGTATGCAAACTTTTGAGCACAACTTAGTTTGTAACATTAGTTGGTTATGAGCAATGCAGAGTTTCATACATGTTAATGTTTAGGATATTAGAACAGAGCATGGTCTAGGGCAATTTGGAGCCTTGAAGGAACCATAACGGAATAGAATTTGGTTTTGATGCAAGTCAAAGCTGCCAGGACTTCCCAAAGGAACAAGGTGATAATTAGGTAAAATGAATTTATGTTTCTTTATAAAACACATTTGTGAAAATAATGGGATTTGTTATCCAGCTGCATAAAAACTGCAAGTGAGTTATATTAGAGTGCTAAATAATTTTTAAAGTGGATTTTTCCCTTGGACAGCCCCTACAGGTGTGGGTAGCATTCAATAAGAAATATTAGTGAGAGCACAGTTTTTAGATTTTATGGTCACTTATTTTTAGTGTAAAATATATCACTAAATGCAGGGAAAACAAGTGTATTTTGAACTTTCTCTACACCCCAATGAGTAATTTACTGGGGAGAAGGGAAGCATTAATCGAAAAACAAGAGCTTTCCTTTTACAGAGGCATATCCCATATTTAACTTGTTGTTTGATGCTTCCAGTCTGTATCAGAAGTGACATAAGGCCGTAATATATGCCATACTTGTCTTTTGCATGAGTGACAAAAAAAGGCACAGTTATATACAAGGTCACAATGTTTTGTCTGCAGTCCTAAGAGGTAATTTCAGAGTTTTAAAATGTGATCTTCAAGAAGGTATAAAGATACAATTAAAAAATAAATACTGCGAGGCGGAGCCCGACTGCCATGTAGACCAGACATGCTCAACTAGAGCTTCTGTGTCTGATCCTGAATAACGGGGATTATTCCCGGGCCACTTGTTTTTACTGTCCGCGGTCAACACTCCTCTTGTCACAGGGATAAAGCTGCATCTGGGAATACCCTTTCTGAGCCTCTCCGACGCGGATTATCCAAATCGAGGCCTGTGGCCTACACGAGTCTGAACCGTGGGGAGACGGACGCTCTCTCAGTTCCTTGGCTGGCGGTGCGATCCCCATCTCTAGCTGTTCCCCACTTCCCCCTTGGACCAGAGGTGTAATCCCGGTCCCCCCTGCCCCCCCCCCCCCGCCTAGCCCACCTGCAAGCAGTTATCGCAGCACTGTAAAGGCATACAAGATGGCGGACTCACTCACTTCACGATCATGGGCCCACACACAATGTACAGTGCCTCACAAAAGTATTCAACCCCTTGACTTTTTACCTATTTTGTTACATTACAGCCTTAAGTTCAATGTTTTAATAATCTGAATTTTATGTGATGGATCAGAACACAATAGTCTAAGTTGATGAAGTGAAATGAGAAAAATATATACATAAAACTACTTTTTAGAAATAGAAAACAGAAAATTGGCATGTGCGTATGTATTCACCCCCTTTGTCATGAAGTCCATAAAAAATTACCTTCAGAAGTCACATAATTAGTGAAATGATGTCCACCTGTGTGCAATCCAAGTGTCACATGATCTGTCATTATATATACATACCTTTTTTGAAAGGCCCCAGAGGTTGCAACACCTAAGCAAGAGGAACCACTAACCAAACACTGCCATGAAGACCAAGGAACTCTCCAAATAAGTAAGGGACAATGTTGTTGAGAAATACAAGTCAGAGTTAGGTTATTTAAAAAAAAAAAAAATCAAAATCTTTGATGATCCCCAGGAGCACCACCAAAACTATCATAATCAAATGGAAAGAACATGGCACAACACTCATGGACCAGGGAAGAAGGGCATTCATCAAAGAGGCAGCACAGAGACCTAAGGTAACCCTGGAGGAGCTGCAGAGTTCCACAGCAGAGACTGGAGTATCTGTACATAGGATGACACTAAGCTGTATGCTCCATAGAGTTCAGCTTTATGGCAGAGTGGCCAGAAGAAAGCCATTACTTTCAACAAAAAATTAAATGGCACGTTTTGAGTTTGCGAAAAGGCATGTGGGAGACTCCCAAAATGTATGGAGGAAGGTGCTCTGGTCTGATGAGACTAAAATTGAACTTTTCGGCCATCAAAGAAAACGCTATGTCTGGTGCAAACCCAAAATATCACATGACCCAAATAACACCATCCCCACAGTGAAACATGGTGGTGGCAGCATCAGTCCCTTTCAGCAGCCAGGACTGAGAAACTGGTCAGAGTTTAGGGAAAGATGGATGGTGCTAAATACAGGGATATTCTTGAGCAAAACCTGTACCACTCTGTGCATGATTTGAGGCTAGGACAGAGGTTCACCTTCCAGCAGGACAATGACCCCAAACACACTGCTAAAGCAATACTTTAGTGGTTTAAGGGGAAACCTGTAAATGTGGTGGAATGGCCTAGTCAAAACCCAGACCTCAATCCAATAGAAAATCTGTGGTCAGACTTAAAGATTGCTGTTCACAAGCGCAAACCATCCAACTTGAAGGAGCTGGAGCAGTTTTGCAAGGCGGAATGGGCAAAAATCCCAGTGGTAAGATGTGGCAAGCTCATAGAGACTTATCCAAAGCGACTTGGAGCTGCGATTGCCGCAAAAGGTGGCTCTACAAAGTATTGACTTTAGGGGGGTGAATAGTTATGCACATTGACAATATCTGTTAAATTTTGTCCTATTTGTTGTTTGCTTCACAATAAAAAATAAAAAAAATGAACAAAATCTTCAAAGTTGTGGATATGTTCTGTAAATTAAATGATGCAAATCCTCAAACAAGCCATGTTAATTCCAGGTTGTGAGGCAACAAAAGACAAAAAATGCCTAGGGGGTGAATACTTTTGCAAGGCACTGTACAGTCCCAACAGAGCACAATTGATCCAGTGATATGGAGCATCAACGAGACCTTTGACTGCATATGGGCAAAGCTAGAGGCCCGGAATGGGAGCCAGAGGAAGGAGAGATGGGGGCGCTAAGGGAGTGGATGGAACCCCACCAGGCACTACTTCCACACACGCATATGTATCTTCCTACACTGGCCCGCCTAGGCAGAGAGCCGATACGGATACAATCCCACTGTATCGACTACAGAGGCTGAAGCCCCAAAGCCGCAGGCGGCAATAGACCACCTGGAGCTTACACCCACTCATAACCAGGAAGAACTTGGACTCAGCCATGAGTTACTGAGTCAGTAGTGCAAAGATGCTGGAGAGAGCCCTTATTCCACTCCTGGCATGCAACACATCTCAGTTGCCATTGTTGGTTCCCAAGCACTGCTGTCGGCTGATGTTGGACTCACCTGCAAAGGCCCATAACTAAGGTCGCTTAAGTCTTCTTGCTGACCGCTGTCGCCATCTGACACCTCTGAGCCTACACTTCTCACCATAAATCGTTCTCATAATTTAGGGTTTTTTTGCATTACGTTTCTCTTGACATTTTATATTTATGATCTGTACTAGGCCAATATAATCTGGATCATCTAAGAACGACTTATCTTAAGCAGGGCAGTGGCGGCTTGACGTAGGGGGTATCAGTGGCTCACACATTGTGTTCATTTAGCCTGAAATGTTAAGTTTCACCTATGCAGAGCGAATCTGTAGTATTTTACTTAGCTAGTTCTGTAAAGCAAAGCATCATTTCGCAATCACAATGTCTAGTAGCTCTTATTAATGAACAGGCGTTCTTTTACCTTTCACAGCTAAGTGTTTAACTCATATTTAAGTAACTCATCCTGTCCAGTTAGTCAACACATCTCATGTCTAGACAGGTCAGTCTAACTTAATCATAATATAAAAAATGTGCAATTGTTCACCATGCCTTACAACTGTATTATGTTGAACAATGTTAATCTTGCAGATGCTGTTGGGGCAATGCAAGACTGTATGCCCCTCTTTCATGCACAGAAAAATAAAGAATAATAAAAAAAAAATACTGCATTGTTAAAAAAAATAAAAAAAAATAAATAAAAAAAAAATAAAAGAATTGAAGTCAATACTAGATAATCTGTGGAAATGAATATAAAGAAAGCGCGAATTATCAATGTAGTTTCCAAAATGATTTTATTAGAAAAAATAACAGATAATTGACAATGACCACTAAGGAACACACTTTAAATAGCCTATAATTAATAGTTTAGTTACATGAGCAACAACAGCTAAAAAATGAAAAGGAAAAAAAATAAAAATAAGAAAAGGCAGATCTCTTCTAGTCTAGTAAAATGTTTTTAAAGACTGATATTGTTATGACAGTCTTGTCTGTAGTTCTATAAAGTAATCTGGCAGATAGAACAGAGCAAGCATATTGTATAAATCTATTGCTGACCAAACAGAACCAAAGTGTACCAACATGCAACCATGATTGTGTGAGCTGTCACTTAACATTTATTCCATCATACGACGGCAAAAACATTGATAAAGAGGTGTTCCACTAGCACCTAGCAATATTTGATCAAACGTATCAAACAATCCAACCGTAAATTCAGACAAAATAGCCAACAAATGTGTTGATTTGCAGACATAGCGACAGATATTGTAGGTGCAATAGAACACCAGCAGACTCCACTGGAATCCTCAAAAGAGAATTGATTGTCATAAATCCTGTACAAGTTGTTCTTAAGATATAAAGCAGCACTCCTTATTTTGGGTAAATACTATTGCAGCAAGATACGCCTTAGTCAGAAGCACTAAAGTGTTCAGACATTCTAGAAACAAAAAACAAAACAAAAAAACAACAGAAAAACATGAGAGTGTTTGAGAATTTCAAGCATTAAAGGGTTTGTTGGAAATTCTGTCTGGATATCAGGAAGAGTTTAGCCAGTGTTCATTCTAAAACAGTGGAGCCCAAGCAGTCCAATAGGACCGCCGTCAATATATGCATTTAAACACACACGGAGAATCCCTAAACCCTAGACAGTTGGCAGTTTTGAGTACCCGAGTTGAAGTGGCACTACACACCATAACCACTACAGTTTATTGAAGTAGGCATATGAAAGAGACTTACGGGGCCCATCCTCATTTTAGTATACACTGGAAAGCAATTATAGGTATTAAGTCACTGGCATAGGGGCTGTTTGAGTGCAGTGACCCCCAGTTTTTGTCAAAACCATTTGATAAAACAGGAAGGAAGGCACTCAAAGACTGTTTGCAAAATATCTCCTACAATAAGCTGTAGTTGTAGTGTTTATGGTAGTTTCCATTTACAGTTAAGCCAGGCTTCATAACTGACTGACTTGGTAAGGAGATTGATGATGTTTTTGGGTACATTAAATAAAATTAGGTAATTTACCATGAATTTACAATACAGATCTGGCAAAGATTAATGATTTGATTGTTAAGAAGATATCAATACATAAATTCAATTTAAAATGATATAACTTTAAGAATATTAGTTCTCTTTGGATAAACCAATCGTTAGACCATAAACTGATTGCATTTAACAGATTGGTAGAAAACCGTAAACTCCACCCTCTGAGAGGTGTTCTAAAACAAAAAACAACTCACAATCACATATGCTCACACTTATATAGAGGCGTGGCGTGGTGACCAAGCCACATACGATATAGAAGAAATCACAGGCACAACTCCATGTGTATTATATTGTACTGAAAAGGCAACCTACAAACAGAGACAAAGTGACAAATTACAAGGCATAATATTGCAATTTTTTTGTACATTTGGTTTACAGTTTGAGTTTCTTTTATTTAACAATTTTGTTGCAGCTAGTGAGAAATGTTGTGAGATGGTTTCAAGGCCAAAGGACAGAACTACTGCTTCCTAGACAATAAGTAACATGAAAACGGTTAGTATGTAGTAAAATGATCCACACACACAATGCATCAAACATTAGAAGTGTGGAAAAATATAGATCGCCAACTTCACCAAGTAACTTTTCTTGTTTTATTGCAATCTTTTCATTTTTTATTTTTTATTTCAAAAAATAGTTTTCCCCTTATGTGGAAAATTGACAGAATGATTGTAATTCAGACCCGTGTCTTCAAAGCATCAGACTGAATAAGAATGCGTGACTGTGCTGCTTAATAAGCTTGTGTGCCAAGTAATGTAACGTTTCAGCATTTAAATTATCACATGAACAAGTTATTTTCTAAATAAGTTATCTATGTACCTGGCAAACAGCCTCCAAGCACAATCTGTCACTGTTAACATGTGAGGATCTGCCAAATTCTTGACTGCCGCAAGGAAATGATGGTGATTCAGGAAAAATGTTCTTCATTTCAACAACTA
>OW240913.1:70320930-70350930 GCA_933207985.1 Pelobates cultripes | reverse complement strand
TATGTGTAGTATTTCTGCTTTAAAATCTGCACATACAGAAATCATTTTAATTGGAACTTCTGAGCTGATGACGGTAGACAACACACCATCAGATGACGGTGGACGACACGTCTCTCTGCCTCAAAAATAGTACTAACAACTCTCCCACTGGGGGAAAGCCACAAGACCTACCGCACTTCTCTCCCCTTTAGCTCGACATCACCCCCATTAAGCCAGACTACACATTCATAAAACTTCTAACCATTGAGCCACACCAGATACATTCAGCATGCTGTATAAATCATAAAATGTGCAACCGGACATGCCACTGCCTAATCGATATGTGTATAGATATACTGTTGTGGCGTTTGAAAATGTTTTGTATCCTCCCGCACAACCCCCAAAATATATATATTTTTTTTTATTAAAAAAAAAATTCTTGTGTGTGCTGGGGGCTAGTTGCACCCCCAGCACACGTGACTCAGGTCTGTCCAAATGTCAATTCTGTGCAGAAATTAGGTCTACTGTCAGCGCGCACTGCTGACAAGGATGGAGATGATGGAGATGATGGAGATGATGGAGATGATGGAGATGATGGAGATGATGGAGATATATATATATATATATATATATATATATAAATATAATCAGGGAAGTACCCACCACAGTCCCAACCGAAGAACTTGCACACTACACGAGGCGGCTCCTCACCACAATCCTGCCTCAAGCTACCGCCAAGAACATAGTCCTAGACGGGATCTACCGGTTCACAGGCTCAGCACAAATCCCACCCAGCACACCCAGGAATGTAATTCTGCGCTGCACGACGGTGCGCGACAAAATACGGATAATGACTGCCCTGAAGGGTAAAACGCCACTGGCCTTCGAAGGCTCCCCAGTTGTCATTCTTTCAGGACCTTACCAGAGCCACCCTATTAAGGCGTAAAACCTTCGGACCAGTCACAGCCTCACTACGTACAGCTGGCATAGCTTATAGATGGGGGCGAACTGGCTCACTGTTGGTACACCACAATGGTACTACTCATAACCTTGCAACACTGGCAGGAGCACCAACCTTCCTATCTGCAATGGGACTGCAACCTGTGCAATTCAAGCCCACACCTGCGAGTCAAGCGGAGAATTGGGAACCAGACATCGATCCAACACCAACCCAGACGACAAGGGACCAACAAACTACAAACACCTAACCATGCACAATGACTGATCCTAAAAACAACACCCATGACACTGTCATAAATATTCAATTGCAGACCAAGACTTAATCGATACCCAGCTGAACTCTCTGTAATTGCCTATACCTGGGCATAACCACACGCGTGCATTTCTTCCTCCTCATGTGATTTGTATGTGTTTTTTATTTTTTTTTAATTGTTTTGTTTGGTTTGTTTGTATTCTTGTTATTACCTGCATAATCTTGCTCCTAAACACCACTATTATCTACATGAGGCACACAAGCGCACAACAATACCAACCAGACCCACGCAACCGATAAATGATGGCACCCAACTTGGACACACCCCTCCGTCCCCCTGCCACCCTCAAGGTAAGGGGGAACAGTTAAGATGCCACAGGATGTACCTCGTACTATGGAGCCTCACATACACCTGACAATTACAAAATTTAAAACTACTGGGGGCCCCTAGACAGGTACCCGCAGGCATTTGACACCACAAGCCTGACCCAAAACTGCACCACGCATATATCTGCTCCTAGACACCCAACTAAAATCACTTCAGTACACACGAGCACCTACAAACACCCAAACCTGGAGTATCCCAGGGGACCAACACGCAACACATGCCAGTAATAGCATAACCCCAGGCTTGTTACCAAACCTGTTTATTATAAGAAAAAGTGCTTAGTTTTGCCTGTGTATTAAAACCATAGAAAGTACAATTTGTTCACATGCTAGGACTACATATATAGATGTATACTCAAAAATGCTTGTTACTACTGTCGTATCATGACCAGCTTGTATGTTATTAAGCTATGCACTAGGAAAATAAAGAATTTAAAATAAAATTAAAAAAAAAAAGAGGAAAAACAACCACAACAAGAGGACAGTCTTAAATTAGAGGGGCAAAGGTTTCAAAATAATATCAAGATGTATTACTTTACTGAGAGGGTAATGGACGCATTGAACAGCCTTCCAGCTGAAGTGGTAGAGGTTAACACAGTAAAGGAGTTTAAGCATGCGTGCGATAGGCATAAGGCTATCCTAACTATAAGATAAGGCCAGGGACTAATGAAAGTATTTAGAAAATTGGGCAGACTAGATGGGCCCAATGGTTCTTATCTGCCGTCACATTCTATGACCCTCTAAAGTGCCATAAACACAAGAAATTTAATTTTCCTAGGGTGAAAACCCCCTCTTGCTCTATGCCAAAAAACACCCTAGTGGATTCCTCTGTATTTAAAAGTTTTGATAAAATGCAGTGAGCTTTGCCTCAATATATACAGAACAGTGTTAAGAGGTCAGGCAGCCAAAGGCAGTTCATAACCATTGAAAATGAGTGCTAAGTGGGTCATTTCTACTATGGACTATTTATGGACTACTTTTGGCACTACAAGCGCAATTGACTATCTTCACAATAACAACAGCGCAAACTGCTCAAATCACTGCACTTATTAGAAGAAGAAAATAAAAAAATAAATCATAAAACAAATCACTGGATTAATAGCAATGGTCCAATTCAGCAATGGGCACCCACGTTTTTAATTTAAAAATAAAATAAAAAAATAAAAAAATAAAAAAAAAGAGAAAGAAAATTTCTCCATTTCCACTGATACTCACTCTTCATCTTTGATTGTCTCGTAGCAGGAGTCGCAAACTCGCACTTGAAACTCGAACCCCATGATGGGGTAAGTGGATCTCTTCGTGCTGCACTTCCCGCACACAGCCTGGCCACACTTCCTGCAGTGGTGCTGTTTAAAGAAGAACAGGTCTCACATAAATAAATGCACCAGCTTTTAAAATGAGGAAAAGTAAGGAATGTGAGACGAATTCATAAATAAATAGAAAATACATTACTGCAGACAGGAGGCAGCAGTCCCAGAAAAAAAAAAAAACAGAGCAAAAAGTTCACATGAAAAACTATATAATACCTGTCGCAATCCCACTGTCTTCGTATCCCACATCTGCTTTATGTTCCAAAAGAATGGCTGAGAGCATTTTTGGCAGGAATCACTTTCCAGCCACTGAGGAGCCTGAAATATAGCAGATGGAAGAAGGATAGTGCATAGCACACAATGAAGAAAGGTAGGGGCAATACCTGTGCATTTCGCAAAGATCAAGGCAATCAAAGCTTTGAGAAAGATGAAAGGACATTGTGCTAGCTTGGGGAATGAGTGCCTATGGTGTGAATACTAAGAAGCGTGTTAGAACCAAAAGATAACCAAGATTGTCTCTGCATTTACAATGTGGTGCTAGTTCCAATAACTAGGAGAAACAGGTAAAGCCAAGCACTGCCCTTCAGACAAAATCACGTCAAAACAGAACTATAAAACAAGCAGTGACTTTCAGATGATGTGAGTTATACTGTAAAACTGTATTATAACAAATAGTTAATATCTACCTCTCCTCAATCTGATAGTTTGTACATGTAAAGGAGTATCCTATTACCTAATTTTAGGGTACTCTCCAACAGGCCCGGACTGGCCATCAGGCAAATGCCCGGTGGGCCGCGATAGCCATGGGCCGAGGCCGGCAGGAAAGATCAAGAGATCTCCCCTGCCAGCCCATGCAGGGCAACACTGGCCCCAAGATGGAGTTCTATCCCATCATGGGCCGGAGGGGAGATCGGGCAGTGAGCCGGTCACCCTCCGCGCATGCCGAGCAGCTTCCTTTCTCTTCTTCTCGTGAGCTACGAGATTATTAGAAAAAACGGCGCTCGCGAGAGGGAGAGAGACACATGGTCTGTACCCTGTGGGGTACAGACTGAAATTACCTGCTGGCTGGACCACCAGGGATCGGTGTGTGGCGTGGACCCTCTCACTTTACCACAAGGTATGTGAATGCTCCCTCTCCCCCCTGCAAAGTTAAAAGGGGGAGTAAACTGAATTATTTAATTTATTTTTTTAACTTTTTAATAATAATTTAAGGCCATATACACACACACAAACACATTACACACACAAGAACACACAAACATACTGCTCCGCTGCACTAACACACAAACATACTGCTCCGCTGCACTAACACACAAACATACTGCTCCGCTGCACTAACACACAAACATACTGCTCCGCAGCACTAACACACAAACATACTGCTCCGCTGCACTAACACACAAACATACTGCTCCGCTGCACTAACACACTGCACACACTATACCCCTACATACACACTACATCCACTGCATTAACACACAACACACACTCTAAACCCCTATATCCACACTACACCTCCTGCACTTACACACAACACACTCTAAACCCCTATATCCACACTACACCTCCTGCACTTACACACAAACAAACTACACACACTCTATACGCCTTATTTACACACTATACCCCTGGCACTCACATATACACACTAAAACACACTCTATACCCCATAAACCTACACTACACTCCCTGCACTCTCATACATTATACCCCTATAAACACACACATTGCCCCCCTGCATGCACCCACACTAATTTATATCCCCTATAAATACATATTCTGCACCACCTATGCATACATTACAGCACCTATATGCATGTGCTCTAGTGTGCATAAACACACTAGAGCCCCTAGATACACTCACAAACACAAAGTACAGCTCCTTACATGCACACACTCCACAGGCCCTATATAAATACAAACACACATACTTCGCAACCCAGTGACACACACTACAGCCCCTAGCCACATGCAGTAAGCCACAAACAGACCCCTTTACACACACACACACAATACAACACAAATAGTCTGCGCTATACACATGCAACGTCCAAACATATACATCATCACAGGGAACATCCCCACACATGCACAAAACTCTAACAGCCCTGTTCCTGTTTTGATCTCTGGTATCCCACTATTGAGGACACCAGAGACAAATCGCCAGCAAACAGCACAAACTCTCCCCCTCTACCTCCCCAAAAACCATGGCATTTACTTCATCCAAGAGCACTGGATGCTCTGGAGGAGCGACACATTAACATAATCATTTGGTGGGGGGGGAGAGGGTGTGCGTGTCAATGGTGGTGACATGCCCCCTTTCTGGCCCCGCCCCTAATAGTGGGCTGCTCTGCCTTTAATTGCCCCAGTCCGGCCCTGCTCTCCAAGCTTTCTTGGCTTTCAGGAAAGATGGTAAATAATGTCATTATCGTACATGACCCTTTGTGACGCTTTCACTGCAATAGCTTTACTCTACAATTTCCACTGAAATAGTTAAATCACCACCACTCATTTCACCAAAAAAACAACTAATATATCTAGATTAGGGCAGCGTCACTGTCTACAGTGTATCCAAGGTTTTTGATATACTATGACTTCATCCTCACCTGCATCATTGAGATGATGACAGTACTGAGACAAACCCACATCAACGCTCAGCTCAGAGTGGAATGTAAAATCATTGAGACTCTAAGCTATTCAATCGGTTCTTAATCAGGCAGCCCAAGTTCATACATAATATATTTTTTTTTTATTCTTTATTTAGAATTTCTCATACAATAAGAATAACAGCAGAGGAATAGTAAAACAGTAAAGAATAGTACACTGGGTTGCATTAAAAGTCACAACAAGTTCATAATCGGCATTTATACAGTGCAATCCACAGCAATAGGCAGGTGTCAATACATTTGTCTCATACCAGTGGTATTTTTTAATATATGGTATCTGCAGCCTGAGCACGTGGAACGCACAACTTGGTCTGAATTCTCTAGTCTCCCCTCTGTTGATCTCAGCACACAGTGTCATTCACTTAACACTGACAACAATCATCCTGTTTGGCTGTTTAGAGAGTAGTTGCAGGAGTCTTTTACTATTTTGTATATTTTAATAGTTTATTTTTGTATTCATTCTTTTTAAACTCTACCAACTACAAGAGTAGAAAAACATGCCATAAAAAACGCAACAAGAATCCTTTCTATCTAATCGCATTTCTTCACATGAGTCTTCTCACCCTGCCCCAATCTTTACTAGGTAATCCAGCATGTAACCGTACTATAAGACTATTACCTCTTCTCTGTCAATATCCATGTTCCAGACACAGATGCATCCATCGGCTGAGCAGGAGACTAACTGCCGTGTGAGCTGCAGGTAACACAAACCCTGCACTTTTTCACTATAGGGAAAAAAACCAAAAAAATATATATATATATATGAAATTAAACAGATCGCAAATTCCATCAATTCTACTGAAAATAAACAATATTTCTGGATTTTGTATTTAGTTTCTGCTCTATATAGAGTGGCATTGCCTCATACCTTACACAGCAAAGAAATGGTAATTCTAAGCCAACAATCTATAGAATCAATAGTTACACAAGTATTTAAATTCTGCAAAGAACTGGTGTCAGTGTGGTAGAAGAGGTCAAGTAAACACATGGGGAAATGTTCTATACGCAAGATATACAAGAACAAGCCTTTTGAGCATAACTTAAAGGACAACTGTAATAAAAAAAAAATAGTTTTAAAAATGTGTCACTTGGTTACATGGTTGAGCATCCATATTAGGACAGACTCTTATCTGTCCAACTGCTGCTTGGCCTAACTTGCTTTGTTTCACACAGAGCGATCACAGCAGCAGGTAAGCATGGCTGAGCAGCAGTTGACAATAGTAGCATCTGACCTGATCTGGATGCTCAACCAGACAATAAGAGATAATTTCTCAAAAGAAATATTAAAAAAAAATATATATATATATATCTATATCTATCATCAAGTGCCATTAAATGTAAGACTTAAAACATAAAATGTAATTAAAAGTATGTGTCAATTATAATTTGCACATAGTGGATAAGCATCCTATAGTTTAACCTTTCACACAAACCTAGTTTATCAAATGTAATAAACTTTTAAAACATAAAATTAAGTGAAAAGTATGTGCGAAGAGGAACTTAAAGGGAAACTATAGTGCCAGGAAAACAAAGTTGTTTTCCTGGCACTATAGCGCCCTATATTGGCCCCCACTCCCCCTATGGTGCAGAAGGGGTTAAAAACCCCTTCTCCCACTTACCTGATTTTAGCGTTGATGTCCCTCTGTGCTGCTGGTTCAGGCTCCGCTTCTGCTCCTATTACGCCAACGTCAGCTAGTGGGATTGACCTAATGTGCATGTGCAGCAAGTGCTGCGCTCACATTAGGACTTACCCCATATGAAAGCACAGTAGAATGCATAGCGTGAACCACTTGGAGGTCCCTCTACTGGCTGTCTGGTAGACAGCCACTAGGAGTGGAGTTGTCCCTCTAATGTAATTATTGAAGTTTATCAAAAACTGCAATAATCACCATTGCTGGGTTAAGGAACCAGTGACACTGCATCCAGACCACTTCAATGAACTGAAGCGGTCTTCGTGCCTATAGTGGCCCTTTAATTGAATTTGGTTTGTCAAGTCAAATGGAAAAATACACTATTTTACTTGAATTTATATAATTTGCACATAGTGGATAAACTTCCTATAGTTTAATCTTTTACACAGAGTTAGCTGAGCCAGCAACGTCCTTATTTTTAAATATCACCTTAATCTAGGACACCTTAATTTCTTAGAAAATTTAAAAATGTTCTATTTCTGCCACTTCAATTACAGAAAATATCCTTTATTTAATGTACGATGACAGAAGATCATTAAAACCATGGTACACATACTATATATTCAATAGATAATTCACTTTCTCTCCTGCTATTGGTCTATAAGCTCTTCTTTTAGAACTTTAAGTCCACACGTCAACCAACACAAATACGTAAGCATTGATTTAAGCTTCACTAAATGTAGGCACTTAACAAGATTGAAAATATTTGGCCTTAAGCCAGGAGAACCAGCAGAGTGGTCCAAAAATCACACACTGAAAGGAGGAAAATAAATAAAAGAGCCAAGTTACATGACGTTCGAGCCCAAGTAGACCATCTAGCTGGTGGAATGAGAATCTTGACTACAGTTCAAAACATGGATTGGAAAGATACTTACTGGTGTCCTTGGAGAATCAGCGTTCGTCCTTGCCTTCCTCCAATATCCCACAAGATAATGCTGTGATCGAAAGATCCGGAAAATAAAAACCTCTGGATGGGATCCCAGTAAAGACAGGAGATGCTCCCTAAAAGAAAGATAGTGATTGATTAAAGGCATCTTTTGTCTTATGTGTAGCACATATTTGAATAGCATGAATGAAGCTTTACAATACTTCTAAGAATACTTTATGTACGTTACAGGTTTCTGAGATGTAGTTTAAAGACTATCAGGGTTTTTTCACTCAAGCGAGAATTCAACATGAATTTAAAATGTTATGGCCAATGTAGCGGAACTAGCAGCATATTTGGTCCACATGGGCTCTATTGGCCTTAAATTTAAAATTTATCGAGTGGATATCCTCCCCTGTATCTATTACAGTTAATGTACGCAAGCGAAAATAGGGGTTTCCTTAGTCATAGTTAAAAATTCATTATGGAAGTAAATAAGCAAAATGAAGGCAGACTGGTTTCAGTTGACATGCTTAAAGGACCACTATAGGCACCCAGACCACTTCAGCTTAATGAAGTGGTCTGGGTGCCAGGTCCAGCTACGGTTAACCCTTTTTTTTATTTTTTATAAACGTAGCAGTTTCAGAGAAACTGCTATGTTTACATTAGGGTTAATCCAGCCTCTAGTGGCTGTCTCATTGACAGCTGCTAAAGGGCTTCCGCGCTTCTCACTGTGATTTTCACAGTGAGAAGACGCCAGTGTCCATAGGAAAGCATTGTGAATGCTTTGCTATAGACTGGCTGAATGCGCACGCGCAGCCGAAGAGGAGGAGAGTTCCCCGCCCGGCGCTGGAGAAAGAGGTAAGTTTAACCGCTTCCTCTCCATCAAGGCCGGTGGGAGGGGGTGCCTGAGGGTGGGGGCACCCTCAGGGCACTATAGAAAACTAGTATGTTTTCCTGGCACTATAGTGGTCCTTTAATATAGCATTAAACCATTTTAAACAAAATATATTTGTAAGTAATTTGAGCTTTTATAATTAAAGGCACACAATAGAGTTAGTAGTACAAATTGGAATTTCTAACGCTAGAGCGCCCTTCTAACTACTTAGGCTACCTTAGGTTACTGCAAAACGCCATGCTGTGCCAATCAGATGATCTGATAGAAATAGCGGAGTTTTATACAGCTATTTTGGAGGAAGTGCCTCAACTGGCTGTCCGAGTGACAGCCACTAGAGGTATTTAAACCCTGAATGTAAACATTACAGTTCATGCACAGCAGCAGTGTTTACATTGCATAGTCAAGCAGACATGCACATGACATTCTGACCACTTTATATTATTATTAGACCATGTGATCATATTAAGTGTGAATTAATTCAAAGATTGTTACAATCAGCATTAATCAAACTAAAGTTGCATAACCAGCATTTGGAGATAAAACTTGCATTTACCCAACAGCTCAATATAAGAGAGCTTTCTGTGTCTATAACCTCAGAGTGCTGACCTCGGATCTTAAAAGTGGATCTGTCACTTTTCAGTATTTCATAAATATAGAATGTTCATGAAGTAACGATTAAGTCTCTTGTCTTATGTTATCTTTTGGATTGTTTTGGAATTTCAATGAAATTCCAATGCAACCCAAAATATAGCATAAGATAAAAATATGGACTACGTTGTCTTACAGTAAAGCCAGAGTTTGACAAAAGGTGGAGCTACTACACATTTGTCCAATCCCAGCAGCCATCACAAACAACGGTGTGGGATTCAGGCTCTGCATATGAAGGGTCCTTCAAGGACCCTCCATAAACCCCTGTGTTGCAACTCTTGTGAATGCGTGAGAGTGCAGAACATACGTACTCCTGGCAAGTAAAGCGCCAGGAGCTAAAAAAAAAAAAGTGAAGAGGTCGGCGAACGTGAAGGACAGCTGGAGTTAGGTACCGGAACCACACTGGATCTATCAATTGCGGGAATCTATCCGTTTCCGGGGGTGAATGCATATTTTGCACTTGATAGATCTGCTATCTTTATAAGTAATAAGACCCATAGTAGTTTACAAATATATTCAAGATTAGTATGAGGACAACAGAACTTAATAGACATGGATTACATAGCTAACACTGTGTTTCCAGTTTACATACAGGAAGGGATTATAAAGCGCTTAAATAAACGTATAAAATACCAAAGGCAGTGAACATGCTATTAATCCAGGACTCCCAACAATCCCAGTTTTGGTGGGACAATCCCTATTTTAGGGAGCTATTCAGCATCTCCATGCTTGGCATGAAATCAACAAACCTCAGTCCTGCAATCTTTGTAACTGGAAGTGCCTGTGGTGGCGGTCTGAGTAAACCACTAGAGGTGTCCTTAAGGACAAATGCCAACATGGCCTTTTCAGAGTTAACACTGCAGAGACACTCTTTGCACCTAAACTTCTGCATTTAGCTGTAGTGGTTCTGGTGCTTTTAGAGGGGTTGTTGAAATTCCTTACAAACTTACACCTGATGTAAGTTGACATCACAAGTACTACAGGTCACATAAGTGTTGCATAATAGAATAGCAGAGTTATATAATTACTCAATATTCACACTGAGATCTATAATACTGTGTTCATTATTTAATTTGTTTTCTAGAAGCTTACCCTCATGTCCTTTAAGTGTAGAGATAACAGTGCAGCTGCCCTTCTCCAGTTTCAGCAGTGTGATTTGCCCAGAGAAATCTCCAATAAAGGCATATTTGGTGTCTTCATCATACCTGCAGGCATACTAGTTAAGAAGTAACTCAATCAATGCACCTCCATAACAAAAACGATGCACAATGCCATTTCTGGGGACAGTTACTGGGGAACATCAGTAAAGTCAGTGGAAAGGTGACAAAGGATTGATATAAATAACTAATAAAAATCTGTAGAATTTAAAATGAGGGGGAGGTGAGGAGGTAGGGAAACGACAAAGATTATTTTGTCATTCTGTGGGTCATGTTTTACTATGAATATTAATAGAATGAGCAACAAGAAATTATATTGGTGGCCAAACAATTTTAATCCTTGTCTTGGTCTCTAGAGAGAAAGTAGATTTTTTTTAAATGACCTTTAAATGTAGCAAGAGAGCCCCACCAAATGTGTCATGATTAAGTCGGAAAAAAACGCCAAATACTTCCACAAATGCTCTACAACAGGAAAATGTAACTATTTATTGCAATATTTTGTCTTTGTTTTTAGCAACCAGGAAGTAATTGACAGCTGTAAATCATTTGTTGCATCCTTTGTTGAAGAATACTGAACAATTCTTGCACATACTAGGATACCCATATCCTAACAATAAATGTTTAAAATTTAAGCCAAAATAGATGGGTTGGAAAAAATAAAAAGTTACAAAAAAAACCTCAATGTGTGAAGAAACAACACACTTTAGTTTAGAAAAACGTTGCCTGACAGGGGATATGATAACATTATACAAATATATTCAGGGCCAATACAAACCATTGCGTGGAAATCTATTCACAAACCTGACTTTACATAGGAAACAAGATCATGCGTTTAGACTGGAAGAAAGATGATTTTGTCTAAGGCAAAGGAAAGGTTTTTTTACTGTAAGAACAATAAAGATGTGGAATTCTCTGCCTGAAGAAGTGGTTTTATCAGAGCCCATAGAGATGTTCAAACAGCTACTAGATGCATGCTTGCAAAAACAGAATATTCAAGGATATAATCTTTCAATATAGGGTAATAACTGCTTGATCCAAGGATAAAATTGACTGCCATTCTAGGGTCAAGAAGGAATTTTTTCCCTATCTTGTTGCAAAATTGTGCTTCAAACTGGGTTTTTTACCTTCTTTTGGATCAACAGCAAAAAACAAATGTGAGGAAGGCTGAACTTGACGGACGCAAGTCTCTTTTCAGCTAAGTAACTATATAACTTAGTTTAACTTTGATTTTTTTTCATTCAGTTGATAAACTACCGAAAACTGACCACCCCCTGGCTCATTAACTACAAAGAAAAAACGCAGATTAGGTGTTCTCCCTGTGTGGCCGCCATTTGTATGGCCGAACGCTACGTGTCGGAGAAAACTGCGGCCATCTTGTTCGCACAAAAAGAGGCAGCAGGACTTGGTCGTCGAGTGTCTGGAACTAAAATCTGACACTCGACTTCCCGAACGCCAGTCAACTTCGCGAACGCCTGCTTCTTTTCACCGACCAGTCAGGAGAGCGTTATTCAGTAGTTTTGTTCCCACAAATTAGGGGAACAAACGCTACCCATGAGCCAGGGGAACAGTTCGTGAATTTGTTTCGGTTTTTAGACTTCCCGAAATAGACCGACCGCTGCCTTTGAAACTGTGGAACGAATTTGGGCATAGGATCTTGTGTGCAGTTGGTCAAATTATGACCTCCATGGAAATCCCGAACCGATATGGGTGATTTGTGGATATGTTGGTCCCCCAGATCGGGGCTATGACTTTTATGGGGTTTCCATGGGTTTCAAGGTACTTTCTGGGTTTTGTTGAAATGTATGTTTTTTTTGTGCATGGAGATAATTGAGTTTAGTACAATCCTTGACTCTATCTCCCAAAGACAAGGGAAGGATTATTATATTACATGTGGGAGTGTCCTGGACGTGAGAGACAATGTACTTACAGTATGTATTTTACAGTAGTATTCTTGAAGATTCAGCGGCAAATCTTTTATTGTTACCTTTACCCCTTGGATAAGAAATCTCTCAAACAGGGTATACTCCAAAACATTTGCTTGTGAACATGTCCTTTAACCTCTTAAGCCATTTATCTGTAACACTGTAAATAATTATTCTTAGCAAATATATACACACAAAAAAGAAATAAATACAGTTCCTTCCGTCAAACTATATTTAAGAAAATGAAAAATAGGTTTTACAGTTTGACAGAATTCACTCTCAGACAGTAATCCCAAGAGTACAGTAGTGTGCTGCATGTTAGGTTACTAGCAATTACAAATGGAATTACTGTATTATGTGGACAAGTTCTTTATTTCAATAGCTACATCAGCTGATCTTGTTAAAGGGACATTATAGCGTTAGCGTTAAAATGGTTTGTATTCCTATGGTCCCTTGTCCAAATTTGTATTTACCCCCACCTTAAAATAAAAATAAAAGACTGCCTTGGCGCTGCGAACGTCTCGGTCTGCCATAGCATCACAGAGCGACCATGGCCTCCACTGGCTTGGTGTAGAAATCCAAGACTCCTCATAGATGAGCATTGAGGATTAGTGATGTGGCGAACATATGCGCTGTTCGGTCCGCCCCCTATGTCATCATTGAGTAAACTTTGACCCTGTACCTCACAGTCAGCAGACACATTCCAGCCAATCAGCAGCAGACCCTCCCTCCCAGACCCTCCCACCTCCTGGACAGCTCACTAAGAATGCAGCTTTACAATGAATGTAAAATGGATGCTGTCCAGGAGGTGGGAGGGTCTGCTGCTGATTGGCTGGAATGTGTCTGCTGACTGTGAGATACAGGGTCAAAGTTTACTCAAAACAGCCCATATGTTCGGCGAACCGTCCGGCGAACCGTCCAGCACATCACTATTGAGGATCTAATGTTTGTAAAAAGAATGGAATATTTCTTGGTATGGGTTTGAAAACAATTTTTTTTTTTCATAATGCAGCAGCACACATCCAATAAGAACATGCACCAATTATATTGTGGGCTTTTTTTTGCATTCATATATACACATGCTTTACTACAAAACTGTCAAAAACGTTGACAATATAATGGCAGCATTAAAGTCTTTGCTTCTTAAACACACTTTGTGTTACAGATTTGGGTTCAGTGAACCCTATTATACTTACAGGCAGAGCATTTAAAATATTGCTAACTTGCTGTGAAACAGTAAATCGTGCTTTTTTAATATTGGACTTAACTGCAAATAGATGAAAATCCACAACATCAGATATTCCCATAATCAGGACAAATATTTATAATCTAACGCATGCACATGTACAAACAATTCTAGACAAACTGTATTGCTTGCCTCAGACTACCAAAACCAGTTAGGTGACACCCTTAACTTGCTACAGTTATAAAAATCTAAAATATTGGAAAAATTAATAACATCTGGAATAGTCTTCTGATATTGTGACCTAACCACAGACATGAACTTGGCACAACACCTTAAACACGTATTAAGGATACTGGAGGCAGGATGCCCAGGAAGTGAAGCTGTGTCTTCCTACCAAGGAGCCACTCTGCGTGCACATCCATGTGATAAACTTATCGTGTCCTGTGCTAATCACCCACTCGGGACCCGGAGAGTAGATGATCTCAGTCACACGACTCTGGTGAGCTGGGATGGGTAAAGGAAATTGTTAAATTTGCACTGGCAGGTACAGAAAATAAAAAAGAAATCAGGGAGGTAAAGCCATTACCTGGATACGTCTTCACAAAGTTCATTTTATTGAAGTCGTCTGAGATCACAAATTCCTACAGGAAGAAACACAGAAGAGCTTAGCAACTTTAAGGGTCTCCTTTAAGGAGGTCCAGCTAACTATCCATTATTTATTTAATATCATGGTGTGCTGTGCATCAAACAAGAATACAGACTATATGAAAAGACAATACATACAGTTATCAACAGTTTGAGTGATACTCCAAATAACTTTACTTGCACAATGCATAAAAATGCCATTATTTACTATAAAGTACTGCTGTAAACCGCTTTCTGACATATTATTAAATATTATTTACTGGTAACTTACGCAAGGGCCCAATATACAGACCTTTACTTTGACAAATTACTCTAGCATTATCTAATTGTTGAGTGCAAAGTTGCTAGAGTTTTTAACCCTGAGGTCTTTAATTAGATCTATATCTGCGGAAATAGAAGGCATTTTGTGTCTGCATCCTGAATAATTACCGGTAGTATTATTATCCAATTTAACTATTTTTATAGACCTTTCAAGCATTAAAGATGAACTGGCCTTGGTAGTTTTCAAATCTGAAATTCTAATGTCCAGTAAACTAAATCTAGTTTTCAAATCTGAAATTCTAATGTCCAGTACCTCAATCTTTAAAGAGTTACTCTCACCTTGTTTAGACAATAATTAATATTGCTCCAATGTTAACACATGCCATTGACACCTAGTCGCTTCCCCTTGCCTTTTCACTATAGAACGTGTTAAAATCATCAAAAACCTCCCTTGAATCCAGAGCCAGATCAAGTTCTCATGACCTATTCCACACCCTTTTCCACATCAAGATTTGTTGTTCCGTGATCCACTTAAATGCTTCTCACTTAGAAGCATTGTTGCGTGCATGTGGGGCGAGCAAATGTGCTAATTCTTCCTATCAGGAATATTAAATGCTACACCGTGCATGTACATAGTGTGAGCATGTACAGGCGGTGAGATGAGCCGGGTGACCGCTAATCTCGCTGCCAAGCCCACCCCAAAAAGATTTACTGCTCAAGACTCAATCTCTCCACCCTAATCAAGTGAGTTTTGTTCCCACCAGACAATTGTATGAGAACACATGAAGAGGGGTGGACTTGGTTTGGTGTTTGGTTGCATCAAAAATGCCTTCTCTGGTCTTTTCCCTAGACACAGAGAAGGTGTTTGATCGGGTAGAATGGCCTTATCTTTTTCAATTGTTGAAGCACTTGGGAATTACCTCTAATATTGTTTAGTCAGTCCAGGCATTATATACTGAGACAAGAACTCAAAGGTTAGTCCCTGGGGCGATACAAGAGCCAGTTAATGGAACTCGGCAGGGGTGCCCAATGTAACCTCTCTTGTTTTTATTGGCCATGGTGCCACTACTCCATTTGATTAGACAAAGTTCAGTTAAAAAGAGTACTAAGATAGCATCAGAAGAATTCAAAGTATCGGCTTATGCAAAAAACATACTGCTTACTCTTACTAATCCTGGAGTGTCACTGAGGTGGGCACCTCTTAGAACTACTTTATACATCTAGCTCTATTCCTGGCTACAAGATAATTGTATATAAATCCACAGCTATTACCCTGAATAGGTCGACTGCGGACATGGTGCTGGTAGGCTCCACCCATGGATTGAGGAGAACACATAGCTCAATAAAATACTTGGGGATCACACCGACGGCAAATCCCAGCAGACTAAACCAAGAAATGTATTCTACCTTGGTCAAAGCTTTGATCACTGATTTGGATAAATGGCATGACAAACTGGATAGGAAGACTTCAAGAAAAAATTAATTTTCTACTCCCTGTAGGTGTGACAAGACTTAGCAAACCTACAACACATGATTGCTGACTATTTGCTAATGTAAACGGCATAGAATTTCAACAAAGCTACTGTATGGCCCTAAACTGTGAGGTTGTCAAGGTGTACCACACCTATACCTTTATAATTTAGCTACACAATTTAACAAAGTAGTAATGAAGCACTCCCCCTTTGACATACATAGATGAGTATATAAACAAAAAGAGGAATTACGCACTTTTCTCAGAATCCTGGGGCAACCATTCCTGGGGTCGGCAGCTCCTACCATGGTAGTTGAACAAAATTGTGGTCCAGGTACTCTAGGATCAGTTAAACAGCAGATTTATTTTGAAAAGTGCAACGTTTCGATCTCCAAGAGATCTTTTTCAAGCTTGAAAAAAATCTCTTGGAGATCGAAATGTTGCACTTTTCAAAATAAATCGGCTGTTTAACTGATCCTATTGTACCTGGACCACAATTTTGTTCAACATACAAAGATGAATAGACTTAGAACACATTGATGGGCTCCGATTTGCCCAATTTTGGATTTGAGTCCCTAAAAAAGTTAGCCCATGTATATATACTTATTGCCCTGTGTGACGGACTGCCTAGCACCCTGACTGGGTACCTCCGTCAATCGCTGCTTCCTAGTAATCCTTGAGTACCATAAGCACTGCACCAGACACCAAAACCACCGCAAACCGCCGAAGCTTGATTGGAGTCTCCCTATTCTCAACCTACCCGAGACCAGGATCCAGCTTCCAGTGGGCAGACCTCTCCTAATCCAGAAAGCAAAGCAGGCTGCTCTTACAAGAGCAAGTGTTGTAATCCAAGGGATTAAAGAGATTATAGCAATCCCCAGAGTGAATATGGCTCTTTAGTCCCCCAAACATGAGCCTACACTTCATGAAGGGTTAAAGCATTCTGTTTAATGGGAGCCACACAAAGCCTTTTATGTCAGTCCCCAAGCAAGGGGTTTCCTCAAACATATTCCAGGGGCATTCCCCACTGGACCTGAGAGTAGACTACAGCAAAAACATACACAATTACATTGGATCTCAGGTCCAGGACACTCCCACATAAAACAAGATAATCCCTCCTCTGTGCCTGGGAGATAATGGAGTCAGGAACTGTACTAAATTCAATTATCTCCAGGCACAGAAAAAACACATTTTACAACCTTCCGAAAGTACCCACAAAACACAAGCAAATCCCACTACGGTTCCAGCTGTGTCCGATTTGGGTTCCATACACTCGACGACCACACACCGCTATACACATTCGCGGGAACAAGATGGCCCCCAGCTCGTGTTCGTCCATACGAACGGCAGCCCCAGCCAACCGTTTAGAATGTTGCAGTTGACGAGGTCAATAAGGTCAATAAAGCAGCACACGTCTCCCACGGGTGGTCCAAGAGTTCGGGAGTTGGTTTGGTATATGAACAGAATACTACTGATCCGTTCGGTAAGTCCTATATACCAAATCAGACAAGGGAAAAGGCATGAACAAAGCCTTTCCACAGTCCTGAACCAAAGTCTAAAACATGGGCCACAGTCCTGGAGCAAGAGGCTGGCAAGCAGGCCCCTCCAAGAGCCAGTGACGAGGTTCAGTTCGTCACACCCTGCAATTCTAAATTCAATCAGATTCTGGGACTTTTCTGCCACTAATTATTCCATATTCCTTAAAAACTGCGCAATCTCTGTTAACGCTAAAGTAAGATTTGTTGGAAATTCAAAGTGGGTTTAAAATTTTAGACTAAATAGCTGAACTGGAAGCATAGTGAACTGGATTTTTTTTCCAAATCTGCTACTTGCCTTAAAATTTGAAATTCATTTTGCATTCACCTAGAAATCCTCACTAATTTCACTTTAGTTGATAACCCTGACTGAATTACTACTTATTGCTTTCTGTCAACACACAGGTTGTCTACTTTTACAAATGGTATGCCATGATGGGGTTAATTTTCATCCCTGGGCTGCTATATGGTCTCAAAGGCAACATAGGCCCAGCAAACCAATCTGGCTATTTTCAATGTGCAAACATGAAAAAGGGGAAAGCCATACATTACACCCCTGTAAGTTTGCAAAAACCCATAAAACCTGTACATTAGGGGCACTGTTGTACCCGGGAGATGATGGTGAACACACATTGGGGTGTTCTTTGTCAGTAACACATAACATGAACTGAGAATCCATGCCTAAAGTACAATGTGAGAGAAAAATAACACACACAAATGACTACGCAAAAGTTTGACAAAGACTGGTGGTAGAATTAGTGAATGGAGAGTGTTAAAATACCACCATTTGAAATACCCTAGGGTGTCTACTTTTCAGAAGTATATGGCTTGATGGTAAATTACATTGGTCAGCTTTAAAAATGTCTCAAATAGGACATGGGTGCATGATGACCAGTGAAAATTCCAAATTGCAAAACTGGAATGCGCACCCTCCAAATAAGGTATTTTAGCCCCAGAGAACCCAACACACCTATACCTTGGGGGGGGGGGGGGGGGAATGAATTGCCATGTGTGTCAAAAAAAACCCCATTATTTTTATTTATTTATTTTTTAGATTGGAGGTAAAATGGTTGCATGAAAAGAGTCAAAATACCCCCAGTTTAATAACTTAGGTTGTCTTTTAAAAAAATATATACATGTGAAGGGTTATTCGAGGATTCCTGACAGATAGTGTTACAATGTTAATTTTGAAAATAAATAGTTTGGAAATCGTAAAGTGCTACTTGTACTTATAGCCCTATAACTCTCCTAAAAAAGTTAAGAACATGTTAACATTAGGTATTTCTAAACTCAGGCCAAAAATTTGAAACTATTTAGAACAGGTTTTTTTTTTTCTTTTCTTCAAATATCTCTCTTTATCAAGGGTTTTTTTTTGGCAGAAACACATAACATTAGTACATCACATTGTCATAGCCAAGGTGGCTTTTTTTCCCCACATACATATACCGCTTGATATGGAACTTCAACATTTCTCAAGTGATATGACATTGCACAGAGGTACTATTAAACATTTAACATGGTTACCCAGTATGACATAATCCAGGTGTCCGTTTTAAGATCTTTTTTCCCCCCAATTTATTTATTTTATTTTTTTACCATGTCGCTACGTTTTTAAATATCAGTACGTCAGTGTTTAATACCCTAGCTTGCCGCTCAACCTTTAAGGATAAAAGTAAAAACTGTCTCGTGACGCACGTGCTGAGGATTAGGTGAGGGGGCGTTGGGTAAAGTTAGGAATGGGGAGCAGGGGGAGAATTATGTGTCCGTTTGTTGGTTAACGTTTTGTAGTAGTACCTGCCCTTGCAGCAATGCCACCTGGCCTCCTTCCCGATTACTATTCCTCTAAGGGGTTAGTTGACAGGCTTAAAGAGATTTTATATTTGAGGAAGTTGTAAGGGATAATAAGTTGTGGTCACTTAGGTACCTGGGTCGTTAGGGAGTTTCACAGCCCTACCAACACTTCCAATGTATGGAGTGAACTATCTTTGTTATGCAGATCCTCTTGGCCATGGTTTCATATTGATACATTGTCTCCACCCTATTCCATATCTCCTGCAAAGATGGGATTAGATCCTTCCTCCACTGACCTGCTATACTATTTTTTTGCTGCCAGGAGGATGTGTGTGACGACAATTTTATGGGGCGATGTCATTAATTTACCTCGCGATATGCAGGAGAAAGCCCTCTGGGCGGAGTGGAAGTTGGGTCTGAGTAAGCTTACATATGGCCGATTGCAACTGGAGCCACAAGGCTTTCAGTTTATGCAGTCCCAGAAAATATGTTTTAGTGTGCCTGGTGATTGCTGACATCTCCAGCACGGGGGGAGGACTCTAGCATAGAATTTGGCTAGCCTGGAAGGGACCCAGTACTCTCAGAGTCTTGCAGTATGATTCCCAGTGTGCTAAATTACTAGAGGAGGCATTTGTTGTCTGAATGGCCTGCAGCCACAATGCAGGGGAAAAGAGGTTCCTTCTCATTTACCTAAATAATTGATGTAAATAACAGTCAGCATAATTCTCATGATATCTATTAGGAGTACAATTCAAATTTTATTGAATAAACCTCGTAATGATAACCGTATTTTTTTAAACATAAAAAACTTACAATGCACTGTTCCAAATTATTACGCACAGTAAGCTTCAAAACACTTTATAGGTTGTAAAGAACTGAAAATTGTCATTTGATGTGTTTGCAGCATATTTACTGAAATCAAAAGCTATTTTAATCAAATTTATAACATTTTAACTTTCTAAACATTTTAACAGGTCATGTTACATTTTAACATAGGACCCCTTATTTGATAGCAGCTTCACAAGTCTTGCATCCACTGAACTTGTGAGTTTTTGGACAGTTTCTGCTTGAATTTGTTTGTAAGATGTCAGAATAGCCTCCCAGAGCTGCTGTTTGGATGTAAACTGCCTACCACCCTCACAGATCTTTTGCTTGAGGATGCTCCAAAGGTTCTCAATAGGATTGAGGTCGGGGGGGTAGGGAGGAAATGGAGGCCACACCTTGACTTTCTCGCCTGTTATCCCCATAGCAGCCATTGATACAGAGGTATTCTTTGCAGCATGAGATGCTGCATTGTCATGCATGAAGATGAAATATCTAATGTTTTCATACCTCGTCCAAGGCATTGAACTATTTCACTCTTTTCGTCAGCAGAGAGATCCTTTTTCTTCCCCATATTGCATGAAAATGGTGCTCTGCCTAATAATGTGGAACACCCTCCTTTAGTAGTTTTTCCTTAAATTGGGCTCACCTAGCAATCTAATTATCACAGGTGTCCGAGATTGTTTTCAGTGATTAAAAGAGCCCTGACCCACAATGCCATCCATGACAAACTGAAAAACAAAATATTTAATCTTTGTGACACTTAAATAGAATTTGCATAATAATTTGGAACAGGGTATATACGGAAGTTTATCCGTAGCTTCCTCATTGATGAGGGCGTTGTAGCAAATGGATAGTAATTTGATGGGTGGACGTTTGCCTATGCAACATTGTCCAAAGGTTGTCAGTTGGGTATCCTCCCCTATCTGTACCTGGAGATTAGTTAAGATGTGTTTTATTCTGAGACATGTAAAGATTTTACGCATTGGGAGAAAGTATTCCTCCTGCAACACCAGGAATGTTTTTACGCTTTCCCTGTCGTATAGCGACTCCAGATTGGACCCACCCCCTCTGACCCAACTGCTGAGTGTAAGATCGTGTGAAAGGGAGACTGCACAGGAGCCCTGGACACCAGGCTAAATGGCCCCATCAGCCCCTATGCCCATCTCATCCAACTGTTTAGTAGAAATTTAGAGCTTATTAGGATTGACTGGTTATACTTGCGGGGGCTGGAAATCGTCCAAAGCAAATGCTCTATCTTATTTGGGTAAACACAAGCATCTTCCAGAGGCAACCAAAGGGGTGTCTGGAACTGTGTCATGACCATGATGCTGTATGTGAGTGCTGTAGCTTTATAATACATCCTTATGTTTGGGATTCCCAATCCCCCTTTTTAAAATGGAAGCCAAGTTAGTCAGTTTGAAACTCTGGGTGTTTTTTTTCTTCCAAATGTGGGCATTATCTTCATCATTGTACCGCACTGTCATGCCAAAAATAAAGAATTTAACAAATAAAATAAAAAGTTGATTGAAATTTACATAGGACTTTATCTGGCACTGGGATGGAAATAGCTCGGAATAGATATACATGGGGTAAGGACAGCATTTTTATGGTGGGAATGCGGCTAAGCCACAATATGTCTATCTTTCCAGTCTTCCAACTGTGCTTTTAATCTATTCATAAGAGGAATATGATTTTCCTGTATTAGGCGGTGCTGCGATTTTGTAAGATTGATGCCTAAATATTTAAAGGACGATTTCCTCCAATTAAATGGATATGTATTTTGTAAATTGCATAGATTAGATTAGTGTGGGGAATTCCTATAGGCAGTGCTTGGGGTTTTTTTTGGCATTGTTTTTGTAAAGAGAGACTTGGCCATAGTGTTCTAGTAATGCTAGGAGGTGTGGGATTGACATTTCTGGGTGAGTCAGGAATAAAAGTACGTAATCAGCAAATAGCGCGATCTTCTGTTCTCCCGCTGGGGTCACTAGACCTTTTATTTCTTATCGAGACTTGATATGGCAGACTAGAGGTTCTAGGCACAGTATGAAAGTCAGTGAAGATAGAGGGCAACCTTGGCTCGTGCCATTGGTGATATTGAATGGTTTTGATAGGAACCCTGAATGAAAAACTTTGGCTGTGGGTTGGCGATATAAAGCTAGTATACTCTGTAAAAAAGTTTGGGAGAAGCCCATTTTTAGCAGTGTGGCTTGCATTTATTGCCAATTTAAACAGTCAAAGGCCTTTTCTGCGTCGAACACCAAGACCACTCCCAATTGTTTACTTGAATGTGCCCACTGTATTAGGCTTATGAAGTGTCTGGTGTTATCCCCCACTTGTCTGCCTGGAACAAACCCTGCCTGTTCCACAGAAATCAACTGAGATAGAGATTGTTTGATTCTGGTTGCTATAGGCTTGGCATATAATTTAGTATCTGCGTTCAATAAAAATATATGTCCTAGGTTGGCGCATTCGGTAGGAGGTTTCCCAAGTTTGGGTAAAGTCACGTGAGCCTCTAACATTTCTTGGGGCATTACTCCTGATTGCTTGATATCATTGTACAGTGTAGTTAGATGTGGGTTGAGTATTGACTCTAAACATATATAATAGTAGTGTTTTGGTAAGGAAAGGATAGCCTTCCTCACTTCCTCTTCTGTAAATGGGCTATGTAGCTTGCCACTTTGTTGTGTAGTCAGGCATGGTAGCTCTACCTTGTTAAGAAAGGTTTGAATAGTGGCCAAGTTGGGTTGTTGTGTGGAGGAGTCATCTCGTAGATTATAAAGTTTGGTGTAAAAGAGGGCTAGTTTGTCCACTATGTCAGCTGGATTGAAGAGTTTTACATTGTGGCTAGAATTTATAAATGGTATTTTAGAGTGCGTACATCTTGTTTAGTTTGGCTGCTAGTAGTTTCCCTGCCTTGTGTGTTATAGCACAGTTTAAGGGCTCTCTCGCTGCCTCTCTGTTTCTTGTAGTGATATGGCATGAAGCTTGTGTTGTATGCTGGTAATCTCTGTTTAATGGTATCTTTAGAAAAAAAACATTTAATGGCGAGAAAAACAGTATATAATATGTGTGGGTACAGTAAATGAGTAAGAGGAAAATTAAAGTTAAACACAAAGACCGCAGCAATGTAAAAAGAGCCCTGGTCCTTAACGGTAAGAAAATTGAAAATAATGGTTTGGTTACTAAGGGGTTAATGTTAACATCTGATTGAAAATGAAACCATTTTGTTTTCATGCAGGCTGTGCCAGTAACAGCCAGAGGAGGTGTGGCTAGGGCTGCATAAACCGACAAAAGTGATTTAACTCCTAAATGGCAATGAATTGAGCAGTGAAACTTCAGAGGCATAATCAACCAAAAGGCTTTATTAAGGTAATGTGGTTTAAATTGACTACAGTGCCCCTTTAAATCAATGCAGTTGCTAAAAACAAAAACCCCCAAAACCTGTGTTAGGGTATAATTGAGAATAACAACATGAAAGAGAATATTCTTTAATAAAATACTTACAATAAAAATATACTCACCACAATTGCCCCATTATCTTGTCCCACAAATATCTTCCTGCTGTCATGATGGTACCGCAGTGCTGAGCAAGGAGCTGGAAGAAGGGTCATAGAAATCTGATATGTAAAATGAACGCACATTTATTTATTCACTAAACAGAAATAGCCAGACTGTGAGTATATCTGAATGGCAACTGAATGTTTTTAAATCAGCTATTATAGCTTCAATTGTGCCGGTCTTTCGTGCATGAACCACCAAGAGTTAGTCACTAAACTGGAGATTGTTGGGATCGGCATATTCTAGGACAACATTTCCAAGCTGCACACGTTTATTGAAGAATTTTTCAAGCTGGCTTATTTTGGCCTTAACATGGAATTTACAGATTCATTTAGATTTTAGTAAATGACCCTGTAAATAAGTGGATAGCCTCTTTAAACACCTCACAAAACCAAGTAATTACTGAAAAATAAATTGTCGTTAATTAGTAAAGCATAAAACCCTGCAGTTAATACAATTTCATAGTTACATTTTAACCAAATAGAAATATTAAGAGGTTTAACACGGATAGTGTGAAAAGATTAGAAAATGGAAGATCTCAAGTGAATATCAGCTTAAGGTGGCTTTTGTTTCTCGTTTCATATATTAATATAGATTTCTGGGATAAGCAGCATCATCTATTTGGAGACATATTCAGGGATCAGGTAGATCGGTTGGTTTCTGCAAGCTGTTCGGATTCTTTTAACAGTACTAATTCCAAACAAAGATTTAGTACTCTCTTTCTATTGACCCGACGGGATATAAAGTACACCTTTAATGAATATGAAACCAGGAAGAAAGAACTTGAGACTTCAAATTTTTTTGCAGACTGAACTGAAACCCATAGCCAGCTTGTTACATACACAAAGTTGCATTTATCTAACACAAATTCACAATTCAGGAGGATGGTTAGAAGCTTGAAACTTGTATAGTTGACATTTAAAGGGTTCTTTTGTTTTTTCCCAGCTGTTTACACTCATTCACAAATGACAGGACTTATTTAAAAGATGCTACTTTGTGCTGCAGATGTAAAGGCATTAAGATTTATATATTTATTTATTTTTTAAACTTGCTAGTGGTCTCGAGGACATAAGATCATTTTCCTCACCTGAATTCAGAATGAAAAGGCCAAATGAATTTCAGTAAGTATTGTTTACAAAGTAAATGATATATGATGTGCTGCCTTTCTCACTGGGGAGTCACCTACTCCAGACAAAAGACACTTCTCTACTTGCCTGATAAGGTGTGATAAATGCTTGGCCAATACTGTCCGCTGTCTCTTTTCAGCCATACTCGCAATGTTCTAAAGAAGAAAAATGTTTCACATCGATTATATTTCAACAAAAAACACACTTTGAAACATTAGCCATGATGGGCTAAATAAAATAATGGGGCGTTGGGAGGGAATTTATTCAGTACCTAATATCAGGGATGTGGAAATATAAGAAATATGTACATGTCCAAGAGCAGAAAGTGGTAGCCCAATCTACTTGTCCTGACACACAAAATAATTTAATTGGAAAAAAAGTTTGAGGACCCTGCTTAGACCCGGACATTGCCAGAGTTATTCATTAAAGGGACACTATAGGCACCTAGACCACTTCAGCTCATTGAAATGGTTTGGGTACGGTGTCCCTATTGCACTTAGTGCTGCAATGTAAAATAATGCAGTTTTAGAGAAACAGCAATGTTAACATTGCAGTACTAAGACTGCATCTAGTGGCTGTCTACCAGAGAGTTGCTTCCGAAATGTTACAGGACAAGGGTGCTATTACTACATAACACACATTCCATGGCCTGACCTGTCCTACCTCCTTATAGCAGTCTTCCCCGATCTCGTCCCCCCTCCCCTCCACCAAAAATAAAATAAAAAAATAATAATAAACTGTCTACACAGCACATAGAAATATATTGATCCCAACGACAGGCACGATACAAATCCCTGGAGATACATCTGACAAAACACAACATGGTTGAGAGAACATTTTAGAAATATTAAGACCAAATATTACTATATTTAAATATGGAGTTTGTTTGTTCACCAGCATGGGACAGCTTGACAATTTTTGTAATTTCCTTGTTAATTCTCAACAATTGCTGGTTTACCTAATACATCATACCAGTATATCAGAACATTTTGCTGTGTATATGAACAGGTGTATAGATAAATACCTCACCAGTGCTCAGATGTGTGACCTATTTTGCATTAAAGCATAATATATAAACACTAGAAGTCATTGCTGTCACCTTCCCACGGCTAACCTGTCCATGTATCCGCAATGGTCTGCTGAAAGCCACCACCCTGTGCAGTAAACTGGCCAGTCCAAAGTTACCCCCCTTAAACGAGGGGTGCGTGTAACAATAAGTGCCTAAACGTGAATAGAAAAAGAAGAAGAGGTGTAGGTTTCTCACTTACACAGCTCTGTATTTCAGTAAACTGGCCAGGGCTAGCTTTATTGTAGAGTCCTTGCATGTTGTCGTTGTCCCTTTTTATTTTATTTTTTAAGACATTTAGCATTACAGACTTTCAAAAAGACCCAGGAAGCCAGGTGCCATTATCATTCACACACTAGTCACTCAGAACCAAAGGCCTATGAAAACCACTATTTACAGAGGAGTGAAATGGACAAAAAATGGATCCTGCAGGTCCCTAGGAAGGTAACCACCTTGTTTCTTCACAAAGGGACGGATAATGCAAGTTTCCAAGGTCCTTGTATAACCCCTGGACAGCCTTATGGTTAATCCTGCTCTGACAGTGGCTGTAACCTTCCTACGCCTTGCCTGCACTTTCTCTAGACTCCAATAATTTTGTTTACTTGAGTTTAATTATATTTCCTTTCATGATCTACCAAGCGCTAGAAATGCTAGATCTCAGCTCACAAGCATGGTCCTTTACTAATCTTCATATACCATACTATCTCTCCATTTCTCCCCAAATTGTAGAGCACTGCTGGATAACTTGACTCTAAAATTAGAACAATAAAAAAAAGGCATTCATAAAACGTTAGAACATGTTTAAAAAGTTATTGGTAACAAAAAGGAAAAAAGTGTAAATGAGAAAAAAAAAAAAAAAAAGTGAACGTGTCCTCCAAGTAAAGGAATAGCATTCCCACTCACAGGGGTTAATGTCTTAGGCCATGCAAATGAAAATAAAAACGAGAGAGATAAAAAGGGACAATATAGGCAAACAGACCACTTCATCTCATTGAAGTGGTCTGGGTGCATTGTCCGTGTCTCTTTGACCCTTCAGTTTTAGAGAAACTGCAGTGTTTCTATTGCAGAGTTAAGGCTGCCTCTATTGGTTGTCTAGAGGCGCTTTCTGCTGTTTCACTGAGTTTTTTTTTACTTCCTGCAAAGTATGGCCAAATTGCAATCTGCTGTCAGAAATGAAACTATTCAGTTGCCTTTCACAATTAAGGGAGCTAAACTGTCATACCCATTAGAAATCAAATGATCTTTGTTCTTTTAGTAATTTTACCTTCACTGTTCTATTCAAAAATTGGAAAAAGAAAACAACCATATACCATTATTAAATCTTCTTAAATAGTAATGTTGCATTATATACGGATAACAGAGCATGCACTTTGATTACTTAGCTAAAGGGTTAGTAAAACAACCATGTGGTTTACACCAGCAGTGAATTGTAGACATCACTACCAATATAAGACAGCCTGCCAGGGTAGTAAAGTTCATTCGATGAGATTAAATGAGTATATATAGTAATAAAAAAATGTTTTTTTTAAAAAAGGGTTACTATAACCCGTTTAAGGAAGGGGAGCATTCCGGCGTAATAATATTGGGCACTACGTGGAAGGTCCCCCCTCGATTTGCAGTAAAACCTGCAAATAATTTTTACTTACCTGGAATCCAGCCCCCTCCGACTTTAGCACTGGGGTCTTGAGCGCTACAATCACAGGACCATTTTGCTAGCTCAGAGTACATGTGTGAACTTTGGGCCAGCGAGGGGAGGGAAGGAGTGTTTATTTTTTTTTACACCAATGTGCAATGGAGGGAGCACAAACAGGATGGGAGGGGCCTGCAAGAGGAAAATTTACACGTATGTCAGCAGTGTGCAGCGCAGGCTTAAAATAGAAGCATTTTATGCACAGAACTAACATTAGTCAGCCTGGAAGAGAGGGGGCAATCAGCCCCAAACACACAATTACAAATATCTCAGTATGTGCAGCATATCAAGCTGAAACACTGCACATACTGACTCCTATCACCATGACCACTTTAAAACCACTGAAGTGGTCATGGTGACTGGAGTAACCCTTTAACTCTAGGAACTCTTGTTTGGGGCTGGCTACTGACATACTAATGACATTGCTGCAGATGCAGTAACACCTCTGAGAGCAATAAAAAAATATCTGGGTATGTGGAGAGCTGCGTATTGAAAAGCTGCACCTCCAGACTCCAAGTACCATGACCTCTTTAAAACACTGAAGTGGTCAGGATGCTTAGAGTAACCCTTTAAGGTGAGCTGTTAATTGTGTGTACATAGATTTGCAGAATAACAATGGGATTAAGGTATTTTTCTGAACTTTGTATATTTATTTAGTTCAATTAACTTGAATTAATGGAATTTACCAAAAAATTTAAATATTGCAAGAAAAACACAAACTCATGCTACATAACTAATCCATATTTCATGCTGAACAATCTTTGAGCAATTATGTATCTTAAATAAAAGACTATTGTTAGATAAGATTTTTTATTCAAAAGCACTTTCTTCAAAGAAAACCGATTTAAACTTTAAAATAAGATAAAACTCCAATTTAAATTAAAATTTAAAAGAATCATTTTTATCCACCTCGCTTATGAAAGAAATGGTTAGATCACACTTTTTTCAAAGCTGGTTCTGTGAACAAGAGCCCAATTTAATCTAAAGAAACAAAAATGTACAGTGCCTACAGCAAATTTGACCCCAAAAAAAAAGTAGATCTCGAGAGGGGTGAAGGGTTAAGTGTGGTCCCTTGTCTCACATGTTATGATGAACACAAGAGATCCTTGTTCACTGAAAATAAAAGTACAACACCCCCTTTTATTAGGGCCCTCTTGATATTAGTAAGTAGTTCTGTAAACAACTATTAGCACTGAATGAACATTGTTATCACGGATTCCATGCTAAAGAGAAGCTATAGACAAAGAAGATAATGGACAAAATGAAAAGGGAGCCAGGGTGCTGTGATGTAATGAATCAGCTCCAAGTGAGTTGTGAAATGTAGAAGTTGTTGGTCAATGTTGTATAAAGTCTTAAAGGACCACTATAGTGCCCTGAGGGTGCCCCCACCCTCAGGGAACCCCTCCCGCCCGGCTCTGGAAAGGGGTTAAACTTACCTTTTTCCAGCGCTGGGCGCTCTCCTCCTCCGATCCTCCTCTTCTCCTCCCCGTCGGCTGAATGCTCATGCGCGGCAAGAGCTGCGCGCGCATTCAGCCGGTCACATAGGAAAGCATTCATAATGCTTTCCTATGGACACTGGCGTGCTCTCACTGTGAAAATCACAGTGAGAAGCACGCAAGCGCCTCTAGTGGCTGTCAATGAGACAGCCACTAGAGGAAATAGGGGAAGGCTTAACCCATTCATAAACATAGCAGTTTCTCTGAAACTGCTGTGTTTATGAAAAAATGGGTTAACCCTAGCTGGACCTGGCACCCAGACCACTTCATTAAGCTGAAGTGGTCTGGGTGCCTAGAGTGGTCCTTTAATTGCAGTAATATTCATAGCTTCAATGATGCTGTGTTTGCCTTCTATTTCTAACACTCAAGTGTACCTTTAACTGCCACATGTTAAGATGCAGGACCAGCAATCTCATCTAGTATAGGACATTAGGACGCAAGATTCATGAATTTTATTTGAAAATCAGCATTGGTGTACCAAGTCACAAATGGTATGTACTATTTGGTGAATAGAGTCATGCCAAACTAAGCTACCCCCAGCCCCATGGAATCCAGGCAGGAAACATGCATGCCAGATTTATGCAGGGAATATATAAGTTTAATATACCATGTA
>OW240913.1:70276995-70320830 GCA_933207985.1 Pelobates cultripes | reverse complement strand
CATTCTGCGGTGGACACACGGTGCGTACCCCCATTCTGCGGTGGAGACACGGTGCGTACCCCCGGGGGTAGTGGAGACACGGTGCGTACCCCCATTCTGCGGTGGAGACACGGTGCGTACCCCCGGGGGTAGTGGAGACACGGTGCGTACCCCCGGGGGTAGTGGAGACACGGTGCGTACCCCCGGGGGTAGTGGAGACACGGTGCGTACCCCCGGGGGTAGTGGAGACACGGTGCGTACCCCCGGGGGTAGTGGAGACACGGTGCGTACCCCCATGCTGTGGTGGAGACACGGTGCGTACCCCCGGGGGGGGTAGTGGAGACACGGTGCGTACTCCCGGGGGGGGTAGTGGAGACACGGTGAGTACCCCCGGCATCATCAGTATGAGTGAGTGACAGCTGCCGCCCGCCTCTCCCTGCAGACAGGACATTATCACTCACCGGTCCTCGCAGGCAGTGATGACGCCGTCCTCGCGCGGGATGAAGCTGGCGGAGGTCACGTGCTCCCGGTGCCCGGGGATCTTGGTGAGGAGGGCAGGGCCGCGGGGGGACCGGGAGTGGATCTCAGCCGCCATCGCTGATCATGTGACCGGGTCAGCAGCAGCGGCCGTAACTGAGGGTATAGCGGCGCCCGCCGTCTCTCCGAGGACGAGATGACTACCGTATATACCCTAATAGCCGGGGCTGGTCTAGCAGGAGAGGGATAGAGTGACACTGAGCCGGACAGTCACAGGTTCATGAATACAGTGTTATATCCTATACAGTGATCCATATTGGACAATGATCTCTCTTCTGAGACTGTATGGGATTAAAATGCAACCATCTTCATTAATACAATTATTAAACATGTATCAGTGACACAGTTACTGCCTGACCACTGCCCATTAAAGGGTTACTACAGCCAGCAGTATGTACAGTGTTTCCGCATTATAAACTGCACATACAGATATATATTTTAATTGTGTGTGGGCGGCTAGTTGCACACCCAGCACACATGATATTGGCTGCCAAGTACTCTGTTCCGGGTGCCTAATGTCAATTCTGTGCATAAAAAAAGTCTGTTATTCAGCATGCACTGCACTCTGCCGACAGACATAGTTTATCCCGAAATCTATTGTGTCTCCTCTCTGATAGAATCCCTCCCTTCTACCTATCCCCTCTACTATATATATTTTTTTAATTCCCCATATTTCCTCCTCCCTCCCACTGCTTCTCCTCTTGCAGTTCAGAGCATGCGCATGTGCTCTGAGCTGGTAAAATGGTCCAATCAAAGGTTTCTCTATGCCAATAGGGCATTAGTTTAACAACTATGACATTACAGGCATCCAGCACCCTTCGGTTCAATGTCTGTGTCGCACTTAGTCCTGCAATGGAAATCATTGCCGTTTTTAGAGAAGTAAAATTTGAATTATATATATTTATAATGCTCTTACCACAGATTATTTAAATACACTTTTGCTTATTTAGCACTAGCGCTATTTAATTTGTCTATTACGTATAAATTAGTGTAGGACCCACCAATATTGGGATACTGTGAAGTAGTGGTGGATTAAACACAATATGGCCATGTGGTGGAACTGAATCCCCATATTTTTGTTTGCTGAGATAGGTGATTTCAAGTAGTCTTATACGATTTGAAAATGTATTTTTATGCGTGCGCTGTTCCTTAATCTGTATTATGTATGAATTTTGGTAACTGCGGCAGCACCATTCCTGCGAAATGCATGACTACGGTGTGCCCCCAATTCCTTTTTGTCCTTGCAGATGAACAGACACAGACACAAACACTGACATGCAAATGCACAGACACATAGATACTGACACACATACAGTTGCACAGACACACAGATACACATACTGACACATGCAGATACACAGATACAAACAATGACACATACAGATACAGACACACAGATACACAAACTGGCACATACAGATGTACAGTCACGCTGATACACACATACAGATGCAGACACATAGATGCCCCAGACTACACATGGCACCCAGACCACTTCATTGGTATGAAGTGGTCTGGGTGCCTATAGTGGTCCTTTAAGTCTCTCTCTGGCAAGCAGAAAAGGGGAGCTAAAAATAAGGTGAGTGGCTGGAAGGTGGTAGGAGTTGTATTCAACATTTTTAATATGCTTTGTTTAAAGTGTACGTGTTATGGTTCCCACAACTTTATTTAAAGGAATCATCTGGGCACCACTACAACTTCATCTGTATAAGCAAGGCATTAAAACAATTAATGGTTAAGAAGTGCATTAGTCCTCTTCTGCTCTGACCTAATGCAGAAGCATTAGCACAAGCAATGAAGAGGCGGCAGTGGTTGGCTGCCCAGAGGATTCTCTAAAGAGATGCATTTTTAGAAATACTTGAGATTAGTGGAAATTCTTATAGAATGTTGTAAGGAATTCTGTAAGATCAGTGAAGCCTTTGAGAAATTCTGTAGGTGAGAGTTAGCAAAGAGAGAGTTAGCAAAGAGACACTGTACCCAGACCATTTCATTTTAGGTGTCTTACAATTTATACAACTAAGATGTATTTTAGAGCAAGAACAATGTATCTACACAGACTGATTTCTATAAACATTTATTGCAGACACATTATTGGGAGTATTATTGCTGTGGAGATCTGTTACCCACTCGGACACACCAACAATATGGAGCTCCTAGAAAAGGGGGACATTAGGACAGAAAAGAGGGACAGAGGGTCCAAAATAGGAACTGTCCCTCCTAAATAGGGACACTTGGGAGGTATGTGATTCCATTTAATTGTCAACTCTGTTAAGTAATCCTCCTGACCTTTAGACATTTCAACCCACCTCTGACCTTCTCAAGCTCAAACTATTGACCTAAATCCTGTTTATTCAGTTGCTGTATTATTTTGAGAATCTCTTCTCCACACCATCTAACACCAGGCGAAGTCAAAAGGAGAAAAGACAAAATTAAACCTAACATAGTGGAAAACCAGATTCAATAAACAAAATGGGAAGTGTGTTTGATTCATATGCTGCGGGATTCTACAGTGAGTAATTACTTGATTTCCCTGCTGCAGCATATGAATACTATGAAGTGCAGTTTTCTTACTCTGATCATCTATATGTATAATTGATGCGTACAGGAAAACGAGTATGTTTTCCTGGCACTATAGTGGTCCTTTAAGGTTTAGGGTATTTAAACTTCACTTCCTCCTTCTCAGTGTTTATTTCTCTTTGTCTTTCCAAAAATGACATCACCCAGGCTTTGAAGAGCCCAGCTGGATTTGGAAGCGAAACTCTTTACATTCTATATCCAAGAAATTGCAAATCAATGTGATACAATGTGACCAGTTATAACATAACGAGACGTGAAAATCACTGACACCGTGAAAACAGAAATATTAATTATACCAAGGATATAGTTAGTAAACACATATTTTACTGTGATGCACATATTCTGTAAGATGGCATTCCAAACCTCCCAGGATATTAAACTGTTGAATATATGACAGAAGCTGTGTTTGAGTCAGAGGGCCCACCAACACCTGTCGCCTTTGCAGGCACCATGGGGCCTTTCCTGGATAGAGCTTGCACCTCAGCAAAACAGGACTGCAGAGAGGCTCGCCAGGGAGAGACATTTATAGTACAGAACACTATGGACTCAGTGTGAGGATAAGTGTATCTATGTACACTGATCAGCCACACCATTAAAACCACCTGCCTAATGCTTGTGCTTACAAAACAGCTCTGATGCGTGGAGACATGGACTTCACAAGACATTAGCAGCAGATCCTTTAAGTCCTGCAAGTTGCAAAGTGGGGCCTCCATGGATTGGATTTGTTGTTCCAGTACATCTCACAGGTGCTCAATCAGATTGCGATCTGGAGAATCTGGCAATTCTCAACGCTCAATTTGGCAACACTGTGAGCTCTTTGTCAGGTTCCTCAATCCATTCCTGAACAATTTTTGCAATGTGGCAGGGTGCATTATTCTGCTGAAAGATGACACTGCCATCATGGAAAATGAAGGGGTGCACGTGGTCTGCAACAATCTCTAGGTAGGTTGTACATGTCAAAGTAACATTCACATGAATGCCAGGACCCAAGGTTTCCCAAGAGAACATTGCCGATAGCATAACACTGCTTCTGCTGGCCTGCCTTCTTCCCATAGTGCGTCCTGCTTTCATCTCTTCCCAAGGTAAATGACACACACACACATGGCAATCCACCTGATCCAAAATAAAATGTAATTCTTCACACCATTCAACCTTCTTCAACTGTTCCATGGTCAAGTTATGATGCTCACTTACCCATCGTGGGCACTCTGACTGGTCTACAGCTGTACAGCCCCGTAATCAGCAAACTAATGTGTTCTGTGTGTTCTGACACCTTTCTATCATGGCCAGCATTAAGTTTTCCAACACGTTGAGTTACAATAGGTTAGCTCCTCACGTGCATCAAGGACCATTTGGTTCATCTGTTGTCCTTTCTTGCACCACTTTTTGGTGTTTTTGAGATGCTCTTACCTAGTCATCTAGCCATCACTATTTGGCCCTTGTCAAAGTCACTCAGATCTTTTCACTTGCCCATTTTTCCTACTTCCAACACATAAAGGCACTTGCTGCCTAATATATTCCACATTTTGACAGGTGCCATTGTAACTATATAACCAATGTTATTCACTTCACCTGTCAGTGGTTTTAATGTTTTGACTGATCAGTCTATAAGCGGCGGTGTAAGTATTTGTGCGTGTTTGTGGATCTGAGTGCAGATGTCAATGTTTATGTATCTATGCACATGTTTCAGTGTTTGTGGATCTCTGTGTATGTATCTATGCATGTGTATTATTTTTTGTGGGTGGGTGGGTGTGTCTGCGTGTGTGTCAGTGGATTTGTGCATATGTGTCAATCTCTTCCAATTTATCTATCACAAGATCTTTGTTTGGCAGTGTTTGTGTGTCTGTGTGTGGTAATGGGCATCTGTTTAATGTTTAAATATGAATATGCACCTGCAGGTAAACACCAACATTTCACACAAACACACTACACTCCTGCATTTAAACGCCAATGCTACTTACAAACAAACCCACATTCAACTACTAAAACTACACACAAACACACCCATGCATTCAAAAGCTAATACTACAAAACCACACCCCTGCATTAATACAATAACAGTACAAATATGCAAACATTAGCACTACAAATATATACAGCTCTGCCTTCAAACACCAATACTACCCAAAAATATACCCCTGCATTCAGACATCAGCATTATACACAAACATTCACATACACATACTCTATACAAAAACACACCTACATCACATCAAGCACTGTGCACAAATACAACCCTACAATGATGAGCAGATGGTACAGCCACAGCTGGCAAAGCATTGTGGCAGGTATACGGTAGTTATAGATCTGCCTGTAAAGGAATCACCACATCACTTTTGTCTCCTTTCGCAGTAACTGATTCTTGTTTAACTTTGTTCGTTTATTTTGGTTTGATTCCCAAACAAAGACCACCCCAGAGACCCATTAGAACGTGGAACGTTGAGTATCTTACGAAAACCGCAATGGAACTAATTAATAGAATGCTACACTGGGTGGCCGCCATTTCGTGCAAGCGAGCGCACATGGTCGGGACAATGGATGGCGGCCATCTTGTCTCCCTAACGCAGGCAGTGGGACTTGGTTGTCGAGTGGTTGGAATTAATTTTGGCCAGGCTCTTCCGCAAACACAGGTCACCATGGACCTGCTACCTGTTCCAGTTCTGCTACACAAACGACGTTCAGGAGATATGGACTACCGAACAGAGCATTCTACACTGATTCAATTTCACCTAACTTATGTGGTTTTCGTACAAAACACCACGAACGGAGACCAGCTCTTGCTACAACTTCCTTGGAACGATTTTTGGGCTTTGACTTCGTGCAGACCGATCAAATCCACAAAATGCGGTGATGATCCAAAACTACCAAACAGATCTGTGTGATTTTTTTTAAATATTGTTCACCCAGATCCCAGCTATCCGGGTGTGACTTTTGTGGGGTTTCCATGTATTTTGGGGGTACTTTTGGGGTGGTTAAAAATTGTTATGATTTACGGTTCTTGAGAGATAATGTAATTATAAATGTGTATTCAGATAATTATCTCTCAAGTACAGAGGATCCTGGGAGGAATTTCCCTGCATTTCTGTGTAAGAAACCCCATGTTGGGGCTTTTGCATAAAAGGCCCAGCATTAAGCATTGGCTCATGTGTGGGGGGATATGCGAAACCAGCGACATTACACTCTTTGGATTATTGGCGTTATTTTATTGGGAAAAGGGCATCCGTGGCAGTGATACTTTGGCAGTACGCCACACCGCCTATTTTCCATCCTTGCTCTATAAGAAGGGCTCAACACTTTTTTCGAACCCAGGCCTTCTCTGCATTAATTCAGCTGCTTGTATCTTTTGTAAGTACCTACTACAAAATTAATTTAGGATGTTGTGATAGAGCTCATGTACTCCAGCTGAGTATCTCCACCAGGTCAGCTTCCTCAGTACTACCAGAGGACTCTGGAGCACTTCAGACCGATTCACCGATGCTTGACTGGGGTCTCTGAGGACCTCTTCCACCGGACCAGGCTGCTATAAATTTAGCTCTAGAAACCCCCTCTTCTGTAGAGCAGTAATTATAGCTTTACTATATCTTTTCATCCGACATATTAGAAGAGAGTGAATGTAGTTAGAATCACCTTTATTGTACAGAACAAAGTTATTTATACAGAAGTGTTGACTCTATACAAAGCAATGCACAGTACAATTGTCCTACCGTGGTGACACTCTGTTTGGGGACTGATGTGCCCTCACTTTCCTACAGGTACAGCACACATGTCACCAGAATCCCATTTCCCAAGACCGCCACAAAATATATATCCCTGGAGCATCTTCTCTGTCCAATAGAGCCCTAATAGGAGAATTCATGCCCGAGTTACAGCACGTTAAATTGTTACCGGGTCGTGTCTATACTCCGATTCAACTAGGAGTTCCAGGCAGTGGCTTTGTCCCAGAAAGGGGATGCTGGACCTCTGGGGAGTGGAGCACTCTCAAGCCCCAGCTATCCTTAAAGATCTTTTGGACCTTGGCACAGTCCCGATCCAAGGAACAGTTCCCAGTCAGGTACTCAATGTGTAAACAAGTCCAGTAGATCCATAGATGCCCTAAAGTATGGCTGGGCAGCAGAGTAACCATCTGGGGCCCCCATATACCTCACCACAGTGGCAATATCTCCATTAAGGGGCTCTTGGGACCAGTACAATAGTCTTTGCAGAGGAGGCTGGTCCTCAAGCCTCTCCAAAAAACCACGGCATGGGAGCTCCCCAGCTGGTAGAGGCTCAATGCTGTCTCCATCTAGGTGCCACCTCAATTCACTAATAGCCCTTTAGGACTTGCCCTGGATGTTAAAGCATTGTGTCAATTCAATCATAACTTTTACTTCTATTACTGTGTCAAGCTGCTGTTCCCCAGATATTTGAGGGAAAGCGTTAAGACTTTGAGTAGCTTTTATTCTCTTAAATACTAAATATGATGTTCTGCGTTGACTTAAAGGGGAACATTTACTTGTCTGAAATTACACCATTGAATAAAACATTGTTATTCTAACTTGTCTTAGTTTATTTTTCCATGTTTAATTTTTATTGGGTTTTTCAAAGCAAACAAAGCATACATAGCCAGATAACATGCTTAGTACTGTTTCTATCTCCCTGTGGGTCACCCCCCTCACTCCCATCACTTTTGCTTCCCTTTCCTTTACCTACCCAGACAAATTCACAAGATTGATGCAAACACATGGTACTCTGTACATTGGCATTATATACATATGTATATATATATATATATATATATATATATATATATATATAAATAAAAACATGTACTTAATGAATGTGATGCTCGCAAACACATATTAAAGATTTAGCAATTTACATCACAATCTAATACAGGCACAAACAGGGCACACATTGCTTTCGGGAGGAGAAACTAACATTGAGGGATATTTATCAAAAACAGAGAATATAGCTGTGGTGCAAATAAAGATCGGTAAAACCTAAAAAATAATGTTATCAATGACCTTTCCAGGTCATTCCAGGTGTGACTGTAGACACTAAGTCACCCCTCCATGAATATTTGGAGACTACTTCAAGGCAACTTCCTTCAATGAGCCTGCACTCTCATATGTTTGCGTCCAAGCCCCTGACCTTTTTTCTGCTGGAGGATACACCCGGCTGCTTCTGTGTCCCATACATATGTACCACAATATTGTTGCTGTTGATGTCTCTGTATACCTGCATAGGTTTAGATTATATGTCATTATTAGGAGACTGAGTAAACCACTAGAAACTGTACTCCTCCCTCCTTGCCCCCCCCCCCTTCTTGAATGCTTGAAATAAAAAAAATGATTAAAAAAACTTTAAATGGAACAAAAACAACAACCAGAGAATATGAGAACTCTGAGAATCCATGTCTGGATTGCCGTTTAACTTGGGGAGAGCCAAGTTAATGCATTGCAACAAAAACAGAGAATATGAGAACTCTGAGAACGGACAAAAGCTTAGAGAAACTCAGTAGTTTGCCCTTCAGTAAATCTTTGCTCAGGTCTCAAAAGATGTGTTTGGTCACTTGAACCTTTATAGAGTGAACCTATAACATTGCACATCAGACTGATCTAAGCCATCATGGCAGTCCAGAACCGAAATGCCGGCAAGTTCTCTCTGTACGAGAGACACAGCAACCCCGGACGATCGCTTTGTAGCTGATACCCCTCTAAGCAAAGTGAGCATGGGGTCTACGTCTAGATTACCCCTTTTGCTTAGAGAGAGCCGAGTTAATGCATTGCAGCAAAAACAGAATATGAGAACTCTGACAAAAGCTGAGAGCTTTCCCTGCTAAGGTCTCAAATGTTTTTGCTTACTTGTGCCCATTACAGAGTGAACCTGTACCCATTACACATCAGACTAATCCCACCCATCATATTTATCAAAGTGTTCTATTTTAAATAGTGGCGCAAACTGTGAAAGGGGAGGAGTCACCAATGGAATGTTCCCATTGGTTTCCATGTTGATGTTCCCATTGTTTGTATTTTAGACCACTTTTTAGAAAATAGCATGTTGGTTTATCTCTCCATTGTTCTGCACCTCATCCTTCCTCAATACTGACCAACAGGCAAAGGATTTTTTTTAAAAAAAAATTTTTATTTGTTGGTTTTCGTAATGACAGGAAAGGGTAAAGCATATAACAAAGATTTTCAGGAAGCCAAAATGGAGATCCTAAGTTCCGTGATAGTAGTAAATGCAGAGGTGTGAACTTCTACATTTAATTTTACTGTACACATATTGGCTAAATATAAGCAACGAGCTTTCTAATCAAACCATGACAGCACTGATTACTCCTCACAGCCGAAATGTTCGGAAATAGAACTGTGAAAACTGTGAATTTAGTATAAATAGTACTGCCTACTCCCTATCTGTCTTTTTAAAATTATCTGTCCCTCGAGTATTACCAATAAGTCAATGCTGCCATGGTTTGATTAGGAAAAATAAAAAAATAGTTTCCATCATTTTCTTTTCCTGCTTAAAACCATAGTAGCATTGCATTCTCTCCCTTCTTGAATCTGCATTGTGCAGTTAGTTATGCAGAGCTCCTGAAAATTTTATTTATACTCATTTCACAATTGTGTTTCCTGTTCTTTCTGCCGTGAAGGGAGGAGCTAGCCCATAAATCAATATTACCATGGCTTTAATCAGGGGGAAAAAATATGGTAAGTATAGAAGCCATTTTCTTTTATTACAAATTATGGGAAGTGACATTTCTCCTTCATTCACAAATCTTTGGTCAGGAAAGGGCAAAGTAATGGAAGGCTAGAAGACTAGAGTACGATCATTCTTTTCTTGCCATGTATGGTTATGAAGTTTGTAACTGTCACGACAGTGATCCCAACACGCAGAAAGTAATACAGAAAGAGACGTGTTATCGGACCTTAGAATGGCCGGGTTTAAACGTCAAAGAGTAGTCTGAGAATAGCCGAAAGTCAGGGAGTACAGAAGACAGATAAACGGAATTACAAGCCGAAGTCAGGATACCAGAGTGTAGCATAGCCAGCGGAAAAGCCAAAAGTCAATATACCAGAATACAACACAGAATCTCAAGAGCACTAAAGGGAACTAACAAGAACCACAATAGGGCGCTGACTAACTGTAAAAGACGCCCTTTTATAGTGTAGTGTCTTTCACTTTAAATCCACGCCCTCAAAAGGTCAGGGAGCGTGGTATCACGTGACTTTGTACGACAGAATTGATCTGACCTCCGCGCGCATGCACCGCATTATAGAAAGGGGCATTTTCCGAGCGGCCAGCGTCAGAAGAACTGTGCCGCCACTTAGAAGTGCGGGTCCGAGTGGAACAGGTAAGGTATCGTCACAGTAACTGTTTCTTCTGTCTGTGCTGTGCATTTTGTAACTTTATCCACATGCATACAGAATATGGAATTATAGGCTAAATGTCACTGATATAAGAACGTGCAGAGACAAGAAATGACAGGAATTAACGGCACACGCCAAAACACAACTTCTATATAATACACACTTGTGATGAAGCAGCCTGTGCATGCTTTGCAGCAATCCATTCTCTGGGTTTTTCACGAAACAAAGCATTGTGTCGAATGGATAAGGGGCATAGGCGTGCACAACCTATTGCATTAGGGTGTGCACCCTGAAGCACAAGCATACGCCGCGGATATGTATGTATGTATATGTATATATATATATATATATATGTGTATATATATATATATATATATATACACATATACACACACACACACACATACACTGCTGTGTGTGTGTGTGCTGTGTGAGAGTGCTGTTAGTGTGATGTGTGTGTGAGTGTGCTGGTAATGTGCTATGTTGGTGAGGGTGTTTGTGTGTGCGCGCTTGTGAGGGTGCCGTTAATGTACTGTGTGTGAGGGTGCTGTTTGTGTGTGTGTGTGCGCTTGTGAGGGTGCTGTTAATGTACTTTGTGTGAGGGTGCTGTTTGTGTGTGAGGGTACTGGTAGTGTGCTGTTTGTGTGTTTGTTAGGGTCCTGTTTGTGAGGGTACTGTTAGTGTGCTGTGTGTGTGTGTGTGTGTGTGAAGGTGCTGTTTGTGTGCTGTGTGTGAGGGTGCTGTTTGTGTGCTGTGTGTAAGGGTGCTGTGTGTGTGGGTGCTGTATGTGTGTGGGTTCTGTATGTGTGTGTGGGTGCTGTATGTGTGTGTGGGTGCTGTATGTGTGTTGGTGCTGTGTATGTGTGTGGGAGCTGTATGTGTGTGGGTGCTGTGTATGTGTGTGGGTGCTGTGTATGTGTGTAGGTGCTGTGTATGTCTGTGGGTGCTGTGTATGTCTGTGGGTGCTGTATGTGTGTGGGTACATTACTTAATACCCCCCCCCTCCCTTCTCACCTTATGTAGGGAGGGGGGATCCTTGTTGCTGCTGCCTTCCCTGGTGGTCCAGTGGTGAGTGAACGCTAGCCTGCGGGGATAGAGTTCACTCTCACGAGATGTGAGCGTTGCAACGGCAATGCTCAGATCTCGCGAAAGGAACCCGGCGGAGCTGCCGGCAATAGCTCCCCGGGTCCTCCCCTGCCTCCCTCCCTGCATGTGGGTCGGTGGGGAGGGAGGCTGAGAGCAGAGTCTCAATACAAAGGCGTGCTGTGGGGATTAGGGTGTGCCCAGGCACACCCCGTGTGCACGCCTATGATAAGGGGATTGCAGATTTCAGACTAAAAATACACAAATCAGAAGATTAGTATTTTCATATTTTGCTATCTTGGCTAAACAAAATCTTACAGGTTTTTTTCACTAAACTCCAAACTGTTGCAAATGCTAAATTCAAATGTAAATATTTAGGACAAAATCAATAGTCAGAAATAGTCTCAGCTTTACAGTTTTAAATGAAAATGTTTAATTCAGTATTCAATCCATTACATTTCACAGATTAGTGAATAAACCCATGACGGGTGGCATACTCATAAAATACACTAACAGACATTTGTACAAAGGACATCACAGAATATCAGAATGATATATGAATTCTGCATAAAGTTTTACAAAAAGGAAATAAAAACAGTCTTGCGGGCAGTTTGTATCTTTAGCATCTACAATAAAGGATAATGTGAAAATTGCTGAGTATAGTTTGCACATCCAAATAAATACCTTAATGATAAAAGGAATGCTTCAATTTAAATTCATTTTTACAGCAGACTGGGAGCAGCCATTGGCTTATTCTCATTATTAACATATTCTGCAAATCTTTCCAAATACGCTATGGGTATATACTGTATAACAGTAAGCAGGCTATGATGGTTATAGTGCCAGGCGTTCTTTGGTTTTATCTCTGCCATTTGAGTACAGTTTGAATACTTACCTGGGTTCCAAGGGCACCTGCACTCCAACAGATTGTAGAATTAAATACAGTTGTTGCTGCGCCACTATCTCTGGCTCCAGTTCTTTGCTAAAGCTCTCAGACATTGAGTGCATTCCTACATAGCCTTTTTATTGTCTACAGGCCAGGGCAATTGGGATTCTCCTGCAGGAGAAGAATGAATACAGTGAGTACGACACCAGGCACCGAGTAGGACCCAGGTAGGTTGTCAAACCATTCTAAAATAATTTTACTTCGCATTGTGGGACACCTCCAGGGCACTGTCTTTCATTGTTCCTTTAAATCAGGGGTGCCAAAAAACGATAAATTCCCAAATGTTATAGAACTACAACTCCCATGAAGCTTTGCATGACTTTAGAATGACATGGAAGTTGTAGTTTTAAAACAGCAATGGATCTAAATTTTGGGCACCCTTATTTTAAATGATATAGCAATATAGAAACCTGTGAAATTCCTGGTCAATGACCATGATGTGATTTAAATCAGAATAATTCTAGCTTTCATTTCTGATGGGTCTACTCTAGACTGAATGTTCTTCTATCCTACAACCTTTTCTGCAAAATGCAGGGCTTCTGGCAGCAGTAATACCCACTACAGGTAAATCTCATCGCCTTTTCTTATCTAACTTGTAATATGATAACTATTTATGTTCATCCATGGCTGACAAAGTACCAGATTGTTGAAGTTTGCCCTGAGCTCCTCTCTGGAATTCAATGACTTAAACAGTCTTCTAAATTCGGTCATATTTAGTGTCATTTTTCATTTTAGGAGAAAAACAAAAAAATTTGTTTTTTTTCTGCTTTGTACAGGAATATCAAGTATCATTTTAAGAAAGAAGGTGAATTCCTGAACTCAGTGTGTCTCAATGTGATGAGGAATTTCCCTCTTTAAAGAAGACATTTAACCCATGCACTGTCACTGGTGGCCAAATAAAAAGAGGTAGGCAGTCTCTGTGACACACACCACCCTCCTCCTATGAGTAATGACATGTGAATGCACCCTCCCTCTCCACCCAGCTCACTGAGAAACTAGTAAAAAAAAAAAAGTCTTCAAAACACATGCAGCTTTGATTGAGCCTCAGGACTCGGCTTCAATATGACAGCAAGATCACAGGTAATACCTTATCTCCTAATATCAGCTATAGAATTTATATCTACCTGGCTGTTTGTCAACATTCTAAAACTCCAAGAGTAACAGAATTCTGAGTTTAAAGGGATGACCTTCAGGGATGAGCAAACTGTGTGCAGCCTCCTCCCCACCGGGGTCCATGAGGTTATTCACTGAAATAGACTCATGCTGTGGAGCCTAAATGAGGAGCCAGACAGGGCAGATTTGGAGGGACAACAGGACACTTTATTTAATTCACTGCTACAAACCAACACCCCTTAATTCAGTCTTCTAGAAAACTTTACTCTTCTTCTTGTGCAGTAGGAAATGACTTCACTTTTTCCTTTACTCAGTTGCCCAGTTTGTTGTTGGAAGGTGATATATATTGTTTTTTGTATTCCTGTCATGATTTAACCCTTTGAGTGACAGAAAGATGAGCCGTGCAATGTTGGAATCTGGGTTACAGAGTTTGTTTTTAAAGCGTTTTTTGTTCTTTTCGCACATCCAGGGTCACCCGAAGTATCAGCCACAGACTCCCACATCGCAACTTCTGCGGGAACGTCAGAGATTTTTTGAAGATGTCCTGGATCACGATGTAGATTTGTGTTATCCCCAAATTCACCTGCTGAGAGGGCAGTGGCGACGTGAGTAGCATAGGGTGCAATTAGTGGGTGCACTATCTGAGAAATTGAGGGGTGCTCTTCATTTGTATATTCACAGGACACGATATAGATGAAGTGTGAAGATAAAACTAGTTAATATTGTCATACATAACATGCACAAAGTAAAGCAAGGCATGTCATTATAAAACAAACCATTCCATCCATCCTTATTTAAAGCAGGTCTCAAAATGTCAGGTTTTAATGTTAAAGCCTGCCTGTGATGTACTTGGCACTGCCAGCAACATTTTGATGCAACACATGTTTATAGCATGGAGGGTCACTGTGTGTGAATGCTAGCCTTTGCTTGGAGGGTCATTGTGTGAATGCAGGGGTGTATTAAAAAGGGACGGTGTGGTGGTTTGCTCCATGTGAAAGCTACCCATTCTCAGCAATGAATTGTAACATGTCATAGCGTGGACAAGAAGGATTATGGCAGAGACCTTATATGATCCTCTCTCCTGGTCACCAAGCGAGCATACAGGGAGTGCAGAATTATTAGGCAAGTTGTATTTTTGAGGATTAATTTTATTATTGAACAACAACCATGTTCTCAATGAACCCAAAAAACTCATTAATATCAAAGCTGAATATTTTTGGAAGTAGTTTTTAGTTTGTTTTTAGTTATAGCTATGTTAGGGGGATATCTGTGTGTGCAGGTGACTATTACTGTGCATAATTATTAGGCAACTTAACAAAAACAAATATATACCCATTTCAATTATTTATTATTACCAGTGAAACCAATATAACATCTCAACATTCACAAATATACATTTCTGACTTTCAAAAACAAAACAAAAACAAATCAGTGACCAATATAGCCACCTTTCTTTGCAAGGACACTCAAAAGCCTGCCATCCATGGATTCTGTCAGTGTTTTGATCTGTTCACCATCAACATTGCGTGCAGCAGCAACCACAGCCTCCCAGACACTGTTCAGAGAGGTGTACTGTTTTCCCTCCTTGTAAATCTCACATTTGATGATGGACCACAGGTTCTCAATGGGGTTCAGATCAGGTGAACAAGGAGGCCATGTCATTAGATTTTCTTCTTTTATACCCTTTCTTGCCAGCCACGCTGTGGAGTACTTGGACGCGTGTGATGGAGCATTGTCCTGCATGAAAATCATGTTTTTCTTGAAGGATGCAGACTTCTTCCTGTACCACTGCTTGAAGAAGGTGTCTTCCAGGAACTGGCAGTAGGACTGGGAGTTGAGCTTGACTCCATCCTCAACCCGAAAAGGCCCCACAAGCTCATCTTTGATGATACCAGCCCAAACCAGTACTCCACCTCCACCTTGCTGGCGTCTGAGTCGGACTGGAGCTCTCTGCCCTTTACCAATCCAGCCACGGGCCCATCCATCTGGCCCATCAAGACTCACTCTCATTTCATCAGTCCATAAAACCTTAGAAAAATCAGTCTTGAGATATTTCTTGGCCCAGTCTTGACGTTTCAGCTTGTGTGTCTTGTTCAGTGGTGGTCGTCTTTCAGCCTTTCTTACCTTGGCCATGTCTCTGAGTATTGCACACCTTGTGCTTTTGGGCACTCCAGTGATGTTGCAGCTCTGAAATATGGCCAAACTGGTGGCAAGTGGCATCGTGGCAGCTGCACGCTTGACTTTTCTCAGTTCATGGGCAGTTATTTTGCGCCTTGGTTTTTCCACACGCTTCTTGCGACCCTGTTGACTATTTTGAATGAAACGCTTGATTGTTCGATGATCACGCTTCAGAAGCTTTGCAATTTTAAGAGTGCTGCATCCCTCTGCAAGATATCTCACTATTTTTGACTTTTCTGAGCCTGTCAAGTCCTTCTTTTGACCCATTTTGCCAAAGGAAAGGAAGTTGCCTAATAATTATGCACACCTGATATAGGGTGTTGATGTCATTAGACCACAACCCTTCTCATTACAGAGATGCACATCACCTAATATGCTTAATTGGTAGTAGGCTTTCGAGCCTATACAGCTTGGAGTAAGACAACATGCATAAAGAGGATGATGTGGTCAAAATACTCATTTGCCTAATAATTCTGCACTCCCTGTAGTGCATTGTAACTGAAGGGGACTATGAATGCATTATGCCACAATGATAGCCTATAGCGGTCATGCTCAGCCACGCTGCTATCATGGGTACAGGAAGGGTTTCAAGAGGGACACACACACAAGGAGTGAAAAGACACACAAGGTGATATGTGAAGTGAAAAACATTCTTGGGATGAAGAGAGACACACAATTCATAATGATATCAGGGAAAAGAGACAAAAGTAATTGAAAGAGATGTATGAGAGATTGGGGGCTGAGAAGACATAGGGGTGGGGAGGTTACATGTGAAAAGAGATGGATTGCTGCCTGTGGAATGCATCACGGGCAAATTTAATCGCACCACTTGACCAGCACACCTTCCTCTTGCCATGGTACGTGGAGATTCAGAGATTATTGTTAGTGGCATACAAAGTGAATCTTTATGGTATGATGGAAAAATCATGTAATTTGCAGTATCAGGCCAAGTCTGTAGTAATTTTTTCCACTGGACAATTAAGCCACAAAAGTTTACAGTTTTGAATATAAAAGGAACACTGTAAGCACCATAACAACTACAGTTCAACAGTTTACTGTTGTAATTGGTGCCAGGAGTGTCCCTTTTGCAAACGGTTTGTCAAATTATCTGTGGACCGACTGGTGGCTAGTGCCAGTTTCAGCCCCCTAGAGAGCTGAAGCTTCCATTAGCTCCCCTGAACAGAGCCCTGCAGGGCTGGCTGTTTGGCTGAGTACTCAATCATCTAAGCCCACCACTGCCAGGCTAGCTCCTGGAAGAGGACACTGGCATCCAGCAGATGACAGGTAATTTGTCCAACTGTTTGCAAATGGTTTGACTAGGTATCCAGGAAGGGCACTAGAGCAGACGTGGAAACGTGGCCACCATAGCACAATGTAGTGGTTATGGTAATTAGAGCGTTCCTTTAAATATTTTTCTAGCCTAGTATAATTTATAAATAACAATAAAAGTACATTAATATATAACTAATGTTAAAGGACCACTATAGTGCCAGGAAAACATACTCGTTTTCCTGGCACTATAGTGCCCTGAGGGTGCCCCCACCCTCAGGGTCCCACTCCCGCCCGGCTCTGGAAAGGGGAAAGGGGTTTAAACTTACCTTTTTCCAGCGCTGGGCGGGGAGCTCTCTGCCTTCTCTCCTCCTCCGTTCCTCCTCCTGGGCTGAATGCGCACGCGCGGCAAGAGCTGCGCGCGCATTCAGCCCGTCGCATAGGAAAGCATTTACAATGCTTTCCTATGGACGCTTGCGTGCTCTCACTGTGAAAATCACAGTGAGAAGCACGCAAGCGCCTCTAGTGGCTGTCAATGAGACAGCCACTAGAGGATTAGGGGGAAGGCTTAACTCATTCATAAACATAGCAGTTTCTCTGAAACTGCTATGTTTATAAAAAAATGGGTTAACCCTAGAAGGACCTGGCACCCAGACCACTTCATTAAGCTGAAGTGATCTGGGTGCCTAGAGTGGTCCTTTAAGAAATGATCCTGACAGCTTTAAAATATACAGCCGACGGGGGCGTGGCTAACCGCCGAGCAAGATGGACGCTCGGTAATCTGCTCCGGCACATGGGCTCCAACAAAACCGCAAATTTAACGAGCTGAACGCGGAAAAACCGAGACAGGCATTATGACAACCTCCAAAACGAAGAAGGCTTCTACTAAAGCCGAAAAAACTAACTTCTTCGGCCAGAAACAGGCATCCACGGCGGACGCCGCGCGGGAATATACCCAAGATGGCGCGGAAGGCCCAGATCCCCTATACACACCAACGCAGCCTGCAGAACCCCTTCCACCTGAACACCTCACAAGAGGACACTTTGAAACTGCCATGGAAGCAATGGCAACCAAACTAATCAGCACCTGGCAAAAAACGGCAGAACAAATCAAAAAAGAGGTGAGAGACCTGTCAACCCGCACTGCCACAGTAGAACAACACTGCCAGGCACTCACAACGGTGCAAGCAGACATGGCAGGGCAGCTGCAAGCCCTACACCTCAAAATAGAAAACATCGAAACCCGTATAGCTGATCAAGAAGACAGGTCACGCAGGAATAACCTGAGACTGCGCGGCATCCCTGAAGCTGTATCCCCAGACGACCTGCAGCCTTATGTGAGAGGCCTCCTGAAAGCCTATGCCACAGACACCTCCGAGTGAAGTGATCTGGGTGCCTAGAGTGGTCCTTTAAGAAATGATCCTGACAGCTTTAAAATATACAGCCGACGGGGGCGTGGCTAACCGCCGAGCAAGATGGACGCTCGGTAATCTGCTCCGGCACATGGGCTCCAACAAAACCGCAAATTTAACGAGCTGAACGCGGAAAAACTGAGACAGGCATTATGACAACCTCCAAAACGAAGAAGGCTTCTACTAAAGCCGAAAAAACTAACTTCTTCGGCCAGAAACAGGCATCCACGGCGGACGCCGCGCGGGAATATACCCAAGATGGCGCGGAAGGCCCAGATCCCCTATACACACCAACGCAGCCTGCAGAACCCCTTCCACCTGAACACCTCACAAGAGGACACTTTGAAACTGCCATGGAAGCAATGGCAACCAAACTAATCAGCACCTGGCAAAAAACGGCAGAACAAATCAAAAAAGAGGTGAGAGACCTGTCAACCCGCACCGCCACAGTAGAACAACACTGCCAGGCACTCACAACGGTGCAAGCAGACATGGCAGGGCAGCTGCAAGCCCCACACCTCAAAATAGAAAACATCGAAACCCGTATAGCTGATCAAGAAGACAGGTCACGCAGGAATAACCTGAGACTGCGCGGCATCCCTGAAGCTGTATCCCCAGACGACCTGCAGCCTTATGTGAGAGGCCTCCTGAAAGCCTATGCCACAGACATCCCGACGGACATGCTCCTATTAGACAGGGTTCACCGAGTGGCAAAGCCGAGATTCCTGCCCGACTCCACGCCACGCGATGTTCTAATCAGGGCGCATTACTTTCACATTAAGGAACTGGTCCTTAAAGCATACCGAAGCAGAGTGGACCCGCACGAGGATTACGCATCTGTGCGCATCATGGCGGACCTCTCGGCGGCAACGCTGCGCAGAAGAAGGGACTTCCACCAAGTAACCACGGAACTCCGCAACCACGGGGTCCGCTACAGGTGGGGATTCCCCACGAAAATTATCCTGACCAGAAACGGGAAGACTACATACATTGCAACTCCAGAAGAAGGGAAAGCGGCACTGGAAACATGGGGTCTCTCCGACCACCCGCCAGTGGAAAAACGTCCAACCACCTACCGCCCGAACAATAATGCTACCATAGACTAACACTAACCACCGATTGACCGAGGCATGATTCGTGCAAGTACCAAAATTGTATTATACATGTTGTTATGCACAGCCACAGATTAGCCATCCCCTCACACATACACACGTGAGCAAAGCAACACCAACTTAGGGACCACCCTATACACATAATGATCATCACACCTTAAGTCTTATGGGGACTCGGGGCACTGCCCATACGGGTAAAGGGGGTGTTTTAAAAATAATACCCGGGAACAGCAGGCGGGGGTCCAGCGAATGGCCTAAGACACACAAAGTACTAGAAACCGTGGCACGTTCCAGGGTAAGCCCAAACTCACCAAAAATACATAGAGCACCCACCACCAACACCTGAGGCAGTACAGCCCACCACAAGCACCCCAAGGCACACGCAAACGAGATAGGGGCAGAGGCAGCGCACAGCGCCACCACACTGGCTGACTGAAATGGCTAAATGTATAACCAGAGAATGTGGATAATATTACTTGCATGCCTCACATCACTGTGTTAAACGTTATACTATACTGTGTTAAATGTTATACTATACTGTTTTAATGACTTGTACCTCCCAGTTTCAACCAATTACGACAAGTTCAGCTCCATTCAAACCCACAGATACAATAGGGAGCCCAACTAGCCACGCTTGGAAACTCCCTTCCAAAACCCCACGGTACGAATAGCGTACCAGACCTTCGGGTTCTTGTACATAACACCACAACAACAGCTAACCCCTCTCCCTAACCCTCATCAACCACCCCGTTAAACCCACCAAACTATACGCCCTCAGTACCATCTGACAAGAACATTGCACCATCCCCCCCCGCCCACGCAGCCACCACAATGATCATCTACTCTCACAACACAAAAGGCCTCAATACGCCACACAAAAGGCGCATTCTGCTGGAAGATCTCAAAAAAACCAAAGCAGACATAGTTTGCATACAAGAGACACATTTTGTCACCAACCGCATTCCCACATTCGCAACCAGAGAATACACCACACAGTACCATGCAACACACACATCCAAATCACGAGGGGTCTCGATTTTGATACACAACTCCCTCACCATGGAACTACTCAGTAGCCACAAGGACGACCAAGGAAGATACGTGATTCTCCACTGCATAGTCAACAACACCCCGCTTATCTTAGCATGTCTATACAGCCCAAATGACCAGCAACGCAACTTCCTACATAAAGTCCTCAACAAACTACCGGGGGACGCGAACATTCCCACGATCATATGCGGCGACTTCAACAACACTATGGACTCCCGCATAGACTCGACGGCTCCCAGAACATCAACCAGACACCATAAGCTCAAGCCCAATAACAAAGCATTCACAAAACTCCTACACAATTATGGGCTATACGATGCCTGGAGAACGAGACACCCATCAACGAGAGAATATACATTCTTCTCACAAGTACACAAAACCTACTCCAGAATTGATCACATCCTTGTATCCGGCCAATTTCTCCCACAAATAGAGGACTGCACTATAGGGAACATAGTATGGTCCGACCATGCCCCACTGACTCTGACTCTACATGCCACATACCAACACAGAGGTAAGCCCCCGTGGCGCCTCAACGAGTCACTCCTACAGGACACGCAATTCACTGCACAGCTGACTGCAACCCTATTGGACTATTTCCACCTTAACAACAACTCTGAAGCCTCAGCCTTCTCCATTTGGCAGGCCCACAAAACAGTCATGAGAGGACAACTGATTAGCCGAGCAACATATCTCAAACGCCAACGTAACAAAGAACATACAGACCTTCTTAGAAACCTAAGAGACACCACGACCCAACATCTCCTGAACCCATCTGACACCGGTGCGGAAGCCATCAAACAAATCACCTCACAAATCAATGCACTGACACTGGAGAAAACGGCCCATATCCTCACCAAATTAAAACTGAAAACGTACACCCAAGGCAACAAAACAGGGAGGCACCTGGCGAACCTACTCAAGCAAAAACAAGCAAACTCCAAAATCCCGCACTTAATCTCAAGCACAGGAGAAAAACTGTTCAATCCACAGGACATCAATGACAGCATGGCTGACTACTATCACTCCCTTTACAATCTAAAAACAGACCCGACTCTACATCAACCCTCAGCACAAGACATAGCTGACTTCCTTCAAACTACAACGCTACCCAAACTAACGCCAACACAAAGAGACACCATACAAAGCCCTGTCACTACACAAGAAATATTAGACACTATTCAATCCCTCCCGAACGGGAAATCACCAGGCCCAGACGGTCTAACAAATTCATATTACAAACAATTCGCAACCATTCTAGCCCCTCAATTAAGAAACACATTTCACCATGCCCTCCAGAAAGGGACGCTGCCATCAGAGATGCTCATGGCACATGTCGCCACGCTCCCCAAACCAGGAAAGCCCCCGACCCGATGCCAAAACCTAAGACCCATTTCCCTGTTGAATACAGACGTGAAAATTATCGCAAAAATTTTTTCCAACAGATTAGCACCCATTATCCCCACAATTATAGGGGAGGACCAGGTGGGATTTGTGGGAGGCAGACAAGGAGCGGATGGTACACGCAAAACATTAGACTTACTATATGAGATACAGGGGAAAAAAGACCCCAGCATCCTACTATCCCTAGATGCAGAGAAAGCTTTTGATAGGCTACACTGGCCCTTTCTATTGGCAGTCCTAAAGAAATTCGACTTTCCACCACAATTCCTCTCATTAGTTAATGCACTATACTCCGCCCCAACGGCAAGAGTAGTAAACGGGGGATTCATATCAAAACCATTTCACATTTCAAATGGATCTAGACAGAGCTGCCCACTCTCCCCGATACTCTACATCCTGGCGCTGGAACCGCTCACCCAACTAATACGAAGCAACCCAGACATACACGGGATTAAAATCAGGGGCAAAGAATATAAAATGTCATTATTTGCTGACGACATCTTGCTGACACTTGAACAACCACACCTTTCCCTACCTAACTTCCACAAACTCCTTTCCCTGTACAGTAAGTGTTCTTACTATAAACTGAACATTGCAAAAACACTAGCCTTAGGAATCAATATCTCCAACACAGACCTGACAACTCTAAAAAGAAACTTCAACTACGACTGGAGAAAGGACCACATTAAATTCTTAGGGGTCAACCTGACACCAACAACACACAAGCTCTTCAAGGCAAACTACACCAAACTAATGATCGAAATCAAAAATATCCTCCAACACTGGAAAGGGAAATACATCTCATGGACCGGCCGGATAGCCTCGGTGAAGATGGTAATACTGCCAAAAATCCAATACCTCTTCCGCACACTACCACTCGTCCTCCCCAAAAAATACCTACTAGAACTGCAAAATACCCTAAATAACTACGTTTGGGATTATAAAAAACCGAGAGTGGCAAAAGCCACAATGTACAAACCGTTCGACCAAGGCGGGATGGGCCTACCTGAAATAAGAGGCTACTACAGAGCGGCTCAAATAGCACCGCTGCTGGCGGCGTCAAACAACTGCAACCCAACGGCATGGACTGAAATAGAGAAGAACCATGCAAAAGGACTTGCACTACCAACACTGGCATGGCTACCCAAAACCCACAGACCAAAAACCACGGAATTACTACCCACAACTGCGCTAACCCTCTCAATATGGGACAACTATAAACAATCGACAGGAGCGACAACAATCCAAATCCCAGCTATCCCTATAGAAGCACTACGACTATTCATCCCTGACTTCAACCACAAACTCTGGCAACGACATGGAGTGGAAACGGTGTCCCAACTACTACAACACAACAAACTTAAGAGATTTTCAGACCTAGGAACAGAATACACCCTGCCCTCCACAGCAGCCTTCTCCTATCTTCAAATACAATCTTGGATGAACTCCCAACCGGCACAACCAGGAGCACAGAAGCTACACCCACACTGGGATAAAATAATACAGATCTGCACCAAAACAAAACCGGCAAAGAAACTCATATCCTTGATTTACACCTCCGAGCAGACACAATGCCGAAAACACCCACCCTCCTTCCAATCAGCTTGGGAAAAGGACATCGGACACCCACTTACGGAAGAACAATGGCAAAACATCTACCAAGCCCACAAACACCTGACACTCAGTACAAACCACCTAGAACTTTCACGCAAGCTACTCTATAGATGGTATTTAGTCCCAACAAGACTCAAACACAGCTTCCCTGATGCTCCCGACACATGCTGGAGATGCCAAACACACAAAGGAACCTTGATACACATATGGTGGCACTGTCCACTGCTCCGACAATACTGGACACAGGTTGCAAATCTAACAACCCAATGCACGGGGTTAAAACTAACCCCAACTCCTGAAACATTCCTCCTACTTATGCTCCCACAGGAGCCACGCACGCACATCAAATACATGACATACCACATCATAATTGCGGCCCTCACAGTCATAAGTAGACTATGGAAACAAACGACAACCCCAACGCTCAAACAATGCATAGACGTGATAGAACACACCAAGCTATATGAAACTCTAGCAAGAAAACGCAGCAGAAAAACTCCCACTGGTTGACAGCGTGGGAAACCTGGGACAAAAACAAACCACACTAACATGAGGCACAAAACCATAAAAAACCCTCACGGAGAGGGAACAAATACACTCAATTACGAAAACCTCAATAGAACAGTACACAGCCTATACGACTCAGACACACCCTTCCAGTCCCGACCCCCCCACAACACCCGTCACCCCTCCTCCCCAACCGACCTAAACCCCACAAACCCACTAACGACGCAGGCAACATGCGGAGCCTGAGCCCCAAACCTGACAAGGCATAATAGCTCACTACCCCAGGCCGACATGAACAAGACCATCACAAAAAAGGTAGCCAATAGTGTTTGAGAGACATATGTTATCCTCACTGTTGAACCCATTCAGTTGTGACGCAAGTAACGCCCTCAACCTAAACCTCCACAAAGAAATAAACTTATCCATGATAATGCACCTGCAACAAGCAAATGTGAACTTGTTTACTATGAACCCCTTCCCTCTTCCTTTCTGTACCCCATTTACATTTGAAAATAAAAATTGTCAAATTCAAAAAAAAATATACAGCCGACATGAAAACATATTTTTTAATATGAAGAAAGCTTATTTTTGGTTGTAGAATGTAATTGTTTGAAGTTAATTATTCAGATACATGTACCAACAGCCTGGCATTCTATCTGTGAGATCACATGAGACTGTAAGACATGATCACAATCTGCCATCACGTCACTGATCAGGCAATGGTAGTTTGGACTTGTCACGAAATAGCCTTGATTTGTCACATGGCAGCAGTTAGTCATGTGATCTACTTCATTTTTAGAAGGTCAGGCATGAAATGATTTTTAAGAATACCATTAAAATATTATAAACAGTATGGCATGTATGTATAACTAAAATAATGATGTAGAGCAATAAATGTACTTGTGTCATGCATTATTTAAATGAACACTCCAATTAAAAACTGCAGCTTTTTATGGTTTAAGGACAGTGGGTGCAATTTCTTAATTCTTGCACCATAACTACTCCGAAAAGTTGTATGGTCATGGTGCATGGAGTGTCCCTTTAACTAATGTAGTAGAAATAATCTTTATAATGTTTTTCCTACTTGTTTTAAAAGTTGTTATGCCATGGAAGTTTGGGGCGCTTGTGTTTCCCACAATTTCCTATTTTCTGTACCAGTTATAAAAGATAGGAAAAAAAGTAGCGAATCGGTAGGAGGAGTCCCAGTGCATGCCGGGAGTTATGTACTTCACAACATTTGAGACAGGAAAAGTGCAATGTATTTAAAACAAATGTAAACATAGAGATACTTTTATGCAGCAATGGCTAATGACAATTTTTTGGGGGTTTGCTTTAAAAGAAAATGCAGGTCATTATGTCAAACATCTTCACCATGTATGTTATAGCGAGTTAGGCTCTATACTCTATATCAGGGGTTCCCAATTAATTTTTCCCATGGAACCCTTTGACATAGTGTGTCAACATCGTGGATATACACAAACCTTGACTCACAGATACACACACTGACACACTCAGACACACATACTCTTTGACAGACACACATACACTCTCACTGGCAAAAACACACACTCTTTGACTCCATTTGGCATGGAGTCCCTGTGGTCCAGTGGAGCGGCTCGCGAGCGCTCCCTGGGGTCCAGTGGGGCGGCTGGTGAGCGGTCCCTGGGGTCCAGTGGGGCTGCTGAGCAGCTGGTGTGTGGGCGGCGAGAGAGCAGTGATCTCCCTGCTCAGCTCCCTCGCGCGCCTCATAGTGATGTCTTATTCCGGCTCCAGCATCACTGCTGTGCCCGCGGCCATTTTATTTTTAACATTTTGGGCGGAACACCAATTAGTGTTCCGCAGAACACCAATTGGGAAACGATGCTCTATATAGGGCAATTTATTTTATTGTCAGGCTATGTTCTTACTGTCCATCCAGTGTATACAGTGCTGATTACCTGCATATTTGCTGTAAAGGTGAGGTAATGTGTACAAAGTTGCGAATTTTGGAAATAATATCTCTCTGAGCTCAGCAGATATGTTCGCCTCCTTTTGTAATCTCTTTCAACTTGTTGCAGAGTGTAGTTTTATGCTTTTTAAATTAAAATTGCCCAATTTGAAGCTTTGGCTACAGTATCAACAGATTACATTGGTAGGGCATCATTTTCATTTCAGTTTATGTAAGCCTCCAATTATCTACTTATCTGGTCATTTGGATGATTTGTACACTTATATGTAATTATATATTTCTTGCACAAAAAGATAGGGATGACAAACATCGTTAGGTAAATGTAAACTCCTTAATTGCGAGGGTAGTTATCTTTATAATAAACTTACTTTAAAACTGTTTAACTATTTCAGACCTAACTGATTCTCATTTTCTAAGGGCTGCTATATGAAACCATATTGCCCCTTACAAAGCCAATAGCTGGGGCCCCTATGAAACATGCTCTATCAGAGAAACGCTACCAAATACACAAAGCTATACGCTGTCAGACAATCACACACAACTACTGTCAGACACACACAGATGAATAATGTACAGTGCTAAGGAATTTGCTGGCGCTTTATAAATAAAAAAATATTAACAATGTCAAACAATCACTGTGGCGGAACCAACCTCGCCACTGGCCATTGGAGGAGCCTGGTTGCCCACCTCTTGCCGCTGGACTATGGCCCTGCATTAAAAACCTTTTATTTTCCCTATGTGACCAGTGTTACCCCAGATAGCTAAGCCATGGAGCCCATTCATATACCGAAAGACTATGGGAAAGACTTTGGCTCCATGGCGATTGAACTGTATGTATGTGATCTGAGCGCCATCTGGTAGTAATGGGCGCTCAGATCTAAGCTATCTGGGGATAGGTAGAATGTGTATGTTCTATGTGATAAATGTAACAGTATGTATTTTTATGTATTTTATTGTCCTTTGTCTGCCATGTGGTTAATGGAGTTTTGCCTCTGTCCTTGAAGATAATTGGATTAATTCCCAATTATCTCCAGGACAGAGAGGAGGGATTGTGATGCATTGTGGGATTGTAAGCTTGTGATTGGTCAATGTCCAATATGTTTCCCAGTCTTCCATCTGGTCCCCTAAGGGAGTGTCCACCAGGTGGGAGACCTGCATAAAAGCCAGGCAGGTAGCCCCAGTAAATCAGTTCTGCTTGACCCTCAAACGAAGTGTCGTCTCGTTCTTAGGGGGAATTGGATTGCCTGCTGTTACAGTGCGACTGCGAGGAGTGTAAACTGTTCGTATGGTTTTTCCTGTTCGGCTGTTTTAAAAAAAAAAAAAAACAGTTGCAAAACCTTTAAATATGTTTTCACTAGATCAGGCCTTACCTTGCTCATTAATGTCGAGTGGCCTTCCGTTTCATATATAACAATAACATACAGATACTAGAATTCAATAATATTACATTTCAAAGTGTGATTTTTGCTTCGTCTGGGTGGTATAACACTGTCATCACCTTTTAACAACTTCCTGTCCTTTGATTCTAAATTTTTATTGGGTTTGCCTTGCCCTAAAGTGTCAAAAGACATATTGCTATTTTCCGCCTAATCCCTAGTTATAAATCAGATTTATTTGTGAAGTTTAAAATCTAGAGTCTAGAGATTTATTTGCTCTATGCTTCAGTTAAGAACTTAAAATTTTTAAAATTAACTAATTACTCTGAACAGTATTTGTTTTCTCAGACATTTTTATTGAGAAAATGAGTATTACAGAGAAATGATCAATGATTTATCTCCTCTCCAGACAACGGGAAGTCATCTGTATTGCTTTTACAGTGAACAGGTAATCATAAACATTCACTGTTCAATTTTATAAGAAAACAAAGGAGGGGGACAATAAAATGGGAAGGTGAGTGAGTGACAAGGAAAAGTATATCAGCCAGCCAACCCTGAAACCCGTAGAAGCCCACTATTACTTCTAAGGAGTACCAAACAGTGTATTCTAGTACCGATTGTATTGTGTGTTGAAATGAGGGATCTCGGGTCATAATGTAGTTTTTTTTCCAGGTTTAAAGACATTTTTGATCCATGAATTTCTTATTAGTTAAGGAGTCATATACTTGGATTGTTCCAAAAACATTATGAATGGTAAGACAAGATACGGTTACCAGCAGATATCAGGTAAACGGCAAACAGTGGTTAAAAACGCAATTGAAAAAAGTTAAACATGATGAAAATAGGTAGATAAATAATAAGTGCAAAAACAGACACATCGTCTGAACAGATACTGCACCTATCCAAAACATAATGTGAATAATCTCTGGACATTAAATCCGAAATATGGTAACGTTGGATCTCCTAAACCTGGAATATAGAGATTAGCAGGGTCTGTGCCACAGCATAGGATAACCAGATTTTGAGTCGATATAAGATGAACATCTTATTAGCAAGTTATATGGGACTTACCAGAGACGGTAGAACTATCTTCAGGATCCATTGTAGTCCACCTTCGACTCCTCTGTAGGTATGTGAGCAGTAGCAGGAGGAACAAAACCAAGAACATTCCAGTGGAAAAGTTAATACGGAATAGAACTCACAAGATTGAACTCAGAGGCCCAAAGCTAAAACATATCGGCCATTATGATTTACTACAGATTATACATAGTGAAACAGGATTTCACCACTGTGAAGGTTTTACTAAAAAAGGCTACAATTAAAATAATTAACCTAGCCCATGTTCAACATTTCCACTTGCCACTAGAAGTAGAATATTTCAATTTAGCTAGTAGAAATTCACTTCTGGAAAACACGCCACAGACCTTCCAGGCCTGCAGTGGCAATTAAACCTTAAAGCCTAACCAGCAGCATAGGACAAGAAACTTCAAGCCCATCAGAGTCATTTACAAATAAATATGAATGGAATTTGGGAAATCAACGTACAGAACGAAACCGACCTTATTTCGGACAACAAACATAAGCATAACATGACAACTCTGGAACAGTATCTTAAACGTTAAAGGGAATCATGACATGTCACACATGTCATGTGTCCTTAAGGGGTTAAACCTGCTTGCCTACAGGCTGAGTGTCACAACAACAAGTAATATAATGCCTTACAAGATCATTCTCTTAATGGGCCTGAATTAGTTGTGACCACCACAAGTGAGAATAAATCAATCCACATAATGAATAAAAACCGAGGCAGCAGTGGACTTCGCATTGGATAGGAGCAGGGCCGGCGCGTCCATAAGGCGGCACAGGCGGCCGCCTTAGGGCGCACCGGCTCTGGGGGCGCAAAATTCCAGTGACCGGCAGGAGGGAAGTGCTCCCTCCTGCCAGGTCACCTCCTGGATCCCCGGCGCGGCGTGCGGCTTATTTGGATGCCGAGGGAGCTCTGATCTCTCTGATGTGCTCCCTCGCAGGCTGCTGACTGATGACGTCATATTCCGGCTCCCGCGGCATCAGTCAGCAGCCTGCGAGGGAGCAGATCAGAGAGATCAGAGCTCCCTCGCCACCTAGGAATCCAATTCATCCGCACGCCTCCCAGCAGCCCCACTGGACCACCAATGAGAGACCCACGTCAGCTCTCCAGGTAGGGAGGCTGGGTGGGAAATTTAAATTTAATTAAGATTTTTAATTTCTGTGTGTGTGTGTGCATGTGAGTATGTGAGTCTGTCAGTGTGTGTGTGACTATGTGAGTTTGTGTGTGTGTGTGAGTGAGTATGTCTGTCAGTGTGTGTGTGAGTGTGTGTCTGTCAGTGTGTGAGTGAGTGTGTCTGTCAGTGTGTGTGTGAGTATGTGTGTCTGTCAGTGTGTGTGTGACTATGTGACTGTGAGTTTGTGTGTGTGTGTGTGTGTGTGTGAGTGAGTATGTCTGTGTGTGTGTGTGTGTGTGTGTGAGTGAGTATGTCTGTCAGTGTGAGTGAGTGTGTCTGTCAGTGTGTGTGTGAGTATGTGTGTCTGTCAGTGTGTGTGTGTGCATGTGAGTATGTCTGTCAGTGTGTGTGTGAGTATGTGAGTATGTCTGTCAGTGTGTGTGTGAGTATGTGTGTCTGTCAGTGTGTGTGTGAGTATGTGTGTCTGTCAGTGTGTGTGCATGTGAGTATGTCTGTCAGTGTGTGTGTGAGTATGTGTGTCTGTCAGTGTGTGTGTGTGTGTGTGTGTGTGTGTGTGTGTGTGTGTGTGTGTGTGTGTGTGTGTGTGTGTGTGTGTGTGTGTGTGTGTGTGTCTGTCAGTGTGTGTATGTGAATATGTGTGTGTGTGTGTGGTTCTGTCAGTGTGTGTGTGTGTGTGAATGAGTGTCTGTCAGTATGTGCGTGTGTGCATGTGAGTACATGTGTCTGTCAGTGTCTGTGAGTTTGTGTGTGTGTGTGTGTGTTTGTCAATGAGTCTGTCAGTGTTTGTGTGTCTGTGCGTGTGAGTGTCTGTCAATGAATGAGTGTGTCAGATAAGTGAGTCTGGCTGTCAGAGATGTCTGTATGTTTGTCATTGAGTGTGTGTGACTGTCAGTGTTTATACACCCCTGACTGTAGCGTGGCCAAGCGGAGTGTACCGTGGTACAGGAACTTCTGTTTCCTGTACCTGGCAGAACTTACAGGAAAAGCTCAGTGTACCGGGATTCACTCCGCTCAGCCACGCTACAAAAAAAGGTAGGAGGCACACCAGGAAGGGGAGGGGACCACTATGGGGGTGGGTGGCGCACCAAGGGACAGGGAGAGGAGGGGAGAGATATCCTAAGGTACAGGAAAAGGAGGGAGGGGGGAGAGGAACACTAAGCGACAGCCAACAGATGGGGGAGGGGAGAGGAACACTAAGGGACAGGGAAAGGAGGCGGGAAGGGAAAGGAACAGTAAGGGTCAGAGAAGGGAGGGGACCATTAAGGGACGGGGAGAGGGGCCGGATGTGAAAGAAACACACAGCGGGGCTTGAGAAGGAAAGAGACACACACAAAGGAGCTGGGAAGAATAAAAGACACAAATGGGCTGGGAGAAAAGGAGTCACACAAAGGGGCTGGGAGGAGTAAGACACAAAATGTGGGAGGATGTAAGAGTCATACAAAGAGGAGAGATAGGAGACACACAAAGGAAAAAATAGGAGATAAAATACACTAAAGGGAGTCAGATATTTAAAAGACGGGATAAGAAACACAAAAGGGAGGTTAAGAGGCACATGGGTGAAGATGTTTTTGGGGGGGCGGAAAAATGCATCTTCGCCTATGTACCCAAAATTCTTTGCACCGGCCCTGGATAGGAGTGCCAAAAATAAAGAATAGGTAAGGCAGGCTGGAAATCACTGCAACATGTTTTGTTGTAAACCAGGTCCAGTGTAGACATTCTCTGAGTTAAGTCCTGCTGGACACCATACCTACACATCTTGAAAAAACAAGGACCAGGGTGGATTTTCTCTGTTCTGGAAAACACAGTCACCTTTCTTGTTACAGACAAGGCCAGGAGTGGACTCTCTTGGAATTAAGGCTTGATTGGAATCACTTGTCACACATCCTGTTAACAGAAGGCCCAGTGTGGATAGTCTCTGTAATTAAGCCTGATGGAATTCACTGCCACATATCCTGTTAAAAACAAGGGCCAGTGTGGGCTTAGAATTAGGTTGAAAATTCATGAGAACATGTTCCATATAAACAGTGCTACCACCAGGATCATAGCAAATATGTTTTTCTCCTCGAGTAACATATTTTAAGGAGGTTCTCCTTCTGAACACCAGAAATGCATCCTTCATCCAGTGACTTATATGTTTACCAATATTTGCAGGTACCAATATTATACCGCTACCCCAAGGATCACAGCGGCCGATATCCAATACCATACATATGTACACTGCAGTTTTACTGCTACCCAGAGGGTCACTACGGATTTATATCATTATGACGTATGTGTATACACCATGCACTGCTACCATTTGGATCACTGCGGCAATAGTCTGAATGTTAAAATGTATGTGTCACACATATTAACCGCTACCCTTAGGATCACTGCGGAATAATCATAGTTAAAAAGTGTATACATCACACACCACTACCATAGGGATCACTGCGGTAATGTCGTAATGCATGAGTCACTTATAAATAACCGCTACCCTTAGGATCACAGCAGATATAGCTTGCCATCACAATATACCCATATATTACCGCTATCCTTTGCTGCGGAATTCTTCAAATATTAAGGATACAAGGCATATATTTACCACTATAGCTTACATCGGATAGGTTTTACCGCTACCCAGTGGCCTGATCAGGAGAATCCTTATGTACTTTCCAAAAGAGTATGGCTAAACCCTCCTGGGTAAGAAGAGGTAAACCAAGTCCAAATCCAAATAAGGTAATGCAACTTACCTGAAACCATGTCCACAGCCAAGAGGACAGGAAAAAAAGATTGGAGATCCGGTCTGGTAGGAGGAGTATTTATACCTTTTTTTCCTGTCCTAAACAGTCAAGTGGGCAGAGCTAACTCTATCGTAATGCTGCCATGGATTAGCCAGGAATGTTGGTTTGGGATTGGCCTTATATGAAAGAATTCAGGTTTTAAAGGCAGGCAATGCATTTTGAGGGTGTTTAAATAGTTTTGGACCTACTTCCAGCGATCTTCAACCACAGAGCATCCACCAAAAAAAGATATATCTGTGTTTATGTTTTAAATTAAACATTTGATGTGGGATTTCCAGCCCATTGTATGCAGCCTATTAGGTGTAAAATAAGCATAGTGGGTACGTTTAGGGCTAATTTCTTGATAAGAGTACTAAGGTAATAATTTGATTAAAATATGTGTGCTTTTAGAATATTATCTGGTGTCAATGTGGGAATCTGGAAAAGCCATTGGAAATACCAGCTTTGATCGTCTCCAAATTAGGAGTGTAGGATATGAGGGAATATTGCATAGATGTCAAATAGGAAGGATTGGGGGTGATGTGGAGAGGGTAGTTATGAGGATTAGTTCAGTCTGTGCCGGTAAGTGGTGTTTTAGTTTTGAGTAGAAGAGACCTTCTATGCTTGATTTGTTTGTATAGTGTTGTATTGCTGAAACATGGGGTTATTAAGTAAAGGAAGGTGGAGTGACTTCGTAAGATAAGCTCCTCGTTTGAGTTCATGCCTTTATTGTGATTGGTAAAAGCAGGTTTGCAGCCATGTGCTAAATGCTACAGGCAGTATAGTAAGGCTTGAAAGGCTATAGTATGGGCCAGGGCAGCTCCCAAATGAGTTGTAGTAAGACATGATCAGGATCCTATCCAACCTACAGCGTGCCTACTTGGAGTTGCCTACACTCGTTTCCATTGGGTAAATTGAAGGTTCTGGAAATTTTAATTTGGATTAGTTTAGTGAATTTTAATCGAACAGGAGAGACTTTCCATATAAATTGACATATTTCTAAACAGTATTTTAAAAATGTTACAGTATCTATCCTTGAATCATTCCGATTACTTTAGTCTGTTAGTTTGATCCACTACTATTTTTGTATCGAGCTAAGCTAATGGTTCTGCTGAAAGGTGGTAGGTTTTTCTTTATTTAAATTACTCGCCCCTGTCTATTGTTCTGTTGATCAAACACTGGGGAAGAAATCTCTACTTTTTATTTTAAGATGATTAGTGGAATACTATATGAAAAATGTTAACTCAGTACATTTGTTTGGCATGTATTTCGTAGATGTTTTATGGACTTACTCTATGCTAACATCTTTTTGTAGAGAAAGTCATGGCCTGTTTTATCACTCAGTTCCATTAACGGTTTGAATTGATCTAGTGGGCAAGAGGAACACAGCCGAACGGTGAAATATTTAGAATATACCCACAATTCTAACTGTCAGGCAGAAAGTAGCAGATACCATTTCTTTGGATGATACTTGAAATTATTCCATAAAATCTGGGAACCCCGGCTGAGTATCCCTCTTATAAAGGAACGCCCAGGGAGCATAACTACTACAGCACGCTCAAAGGGTCCCCTTAACTTTATTTATTTATTTATTCGTTGTTGTGATAATGATTCCTTCTTTTTTGCTTATTTTTGGTGGGATCTTTTTTCACCTTCTGTGTCATTAATGGATGGATCATGCATTTTATGCACTCTTTTATTTATTTTATTTTTTTTAAATTCTTTATTTTTGGTGCAAAAAGACTTTAGCGCACCCCGTGTAGCCACGACAGCAGACACAGGCGGGTTAATGCAGACACGTTCATGGCATGATACATTTGCATATTTTTGTTAAATAGGAATATAACAGGTTATTACATTGCTTATATGATATAACGTGCTAAAGTAGTCAAGCATATTAATAGGTAAACATAAGATTGGTATTCCGTTTTGTCTGTTTGGTATGATGCTAACATGCTCTGGATCTGAACGAGTGATCTATGAGTGAAACCCTCTGGGATCCCCTACATGGGCTAACAAAGACATGAAACAAAATAAAGAGAGTAGGTGTCATCAAATAATGTACTTGACCAATCGAGGCATATAAAAAAACAAAAAAACTGTTTTTTTGCATTTTTAACTTTGCACACTTTCTATATATAAATGAGAGCAAGTCACTAATAGGTGAGTTACGCACAGGTTTGTGATAAATACCATATTGAGTGATGCATTTATATGTAAAATTACATTAGGAATGTTTTCAACTTGGGTGATTTTAATTGGTGGTGTGATCGCACTAGCCGCGAATTTAAGTAGCCTTACATGTCATTAGGCTAATTTGCCAGTCTAATTGTTAAAGGACCACTCTAGGCCGCATACGCAGGTCCACGCTGGAACGTCCAAAGGCTGCGGGGGGAGCCGGGCTCCCCTCCGTGCAGCTATATTATCAGGCCACACACCTGCAGAGGTTGGTAGACTGGCACGCACGCCCAAGTACCAAAAGATGGGTGCCCGTGGAGATCCAGCGGACGCAAGGGGCAGTCCCGGCCAGACTCTGGCTCGGCTCGATCATCTACTCGGAGCTCCGAACCCAAAACCCACTCATTGACGCCACCCTCGGAGTCTGGTGCAAACTGCGCTTCACTCACCGACTCACCACATCACCTAACCCACTCACCCCGATCGCTTACAACCCAAACTTAGCGGGGGGCCTCCCCCCGCGGCCTTTCGGAACTTCCACCAGACTGACTGGATCTACTTACACCAATGGATCGTTGACAGGACCCTCAAACCGCTGCCCGACGTCATAACTACCCAGCAACCGACCCCACTTGACATGTTCCGCTACCACCAGGTGAAAACTTATTACACGAACCTACAGGGCAAAGACCACATTCATAGACAACTGACTGACCTCGAACGACTATGCACAGACAGAAAACATTTAGAACACGCGGTATCCTACCTCTACACAAGCCTACAGTCACTAGGCAATGACAGCTCACTAGGGTTTACGGGAAAATGGGAACGAGAGACGGGCACGCACTTGACTACCCAAGAGTGGGAGAAAATCTTTCTTTTAACTCACAAATGCTCCATAAGCTCCAAATACCAAGAGATGAGCTATAAATTACTCACACAATGGTATAGGACCCCGGAGGTACTAAGACATATGCACGACACAGCCTCTGGAGAATGCTGGAGATGTAACTCCGCCCCAGACTCCAACCTCCACATCTGGTGGTCATGCCCCCGCATAGTCCCGTACTGGCAATTGATACACACTAAGATTAAGGAAATCACGGACTCAGACCTCCCACTGCAACCACTGCCAATGCTCCTTCACCACACATCCACTCCTACACTACAATACAAAAAATCCCTCACGATACACCTGCTCTCCGCCGCAAAAAGCCTCATTCCACTGCACTGGAAAAACCAGACAGTACCCACCTACACACAGTGGGTGGATAAGGTGGAGGAAATCCATAATATGGAAATGATGACTGCGTCCCTGCGGGAGCGCTCGGACAAATGTGCCCTCCTCTGGTACCCCTGGACATCTTACACGGCACGGAGACGGGCTTGACCCCCATACTCACTCTTCCAAGAGACCCCCTGATATACCCATTAGTTATCCCCACCCCGACTCCCTCCCCCTTCCCCCTTGTCAGTGACATGCCAAGACTAGACATCACCAGAGCTCAGACAGCCCACTGGGCTGAGAATTCGAAAACTGATAACTCAAGGGGCTCTCGCCCCCTCCCTCTAAGCAAGGCGTTAACCCACCAACAAATTCCGGAGTACAACCACAACCCCCTGAACAACACAAACCCACCTAAATAACAAATGGCAAACTTGCGCCGCATCCCAAGCCCCCGATTGAGAACCGCCTAGGCGGACACACCACAAGTTGAGGGCGCATAGACTATGGGAAGCACACCGACGGTAACCCCGAACCACTACCAGAACTGACGCTCTATTAAGGTATATGTCACGCATTGTAACTTGATATTTGTTAACCCCCCTCCCTCCCCCACCTTTTTCTTTTTTCTGTCTCCCACCCTGACTTGAAAAACTCAATAAATAAAGAATGTCAAAAAAAAAAAAAGGACCACTCTAGGCACCAAGACCACTTCAGCTTAATGAAGTGGTCTGGGTGCCAGGTCCAGCTAGGGTTAACCCATTTTTTTATAAACATAGCAGTTTCATAGAAACTGCTATGTTTATGAATGGGTTAAGCCTTCCCCCTAATCCTCTAGTGGCTGTCTCATTGACAGCCACTAGAGGCGCTTGCGTGCTTCTCACTGTGATTTTCATGAATGCTTTCCTATGTGACCGGCTGAATGCGCGCGCAGCTCTTGCCGCGCGTGCGCATTCAGCCGACGGGGAGGAGAGAAGGAGGATCGGAGGAGGAGAGCTCCGCCCAGCGCTGGAAAAAGGTAAGTTTAACCCCTTTTCCCCTTTCCAGAGCCGGGAGGGGGTCCCTGAGGGTTGGGGCACCCTCAGGGCACTATAGTGCCAGGAAAACGAGTATGTTTTCCTGGCACTATAGTGGTCCTTTAAGGGCACAACGTATTAAAAAGGAAGGAGAAAAGGAAAGAAAAAAGATAAACTTATTAATACCAGTGTAATCGTAAAGTAGACATCTTGTCTATATATCTATTATATGCTGAGCTGACCATAGTGACGTTTCTTTAGTCAGTGCTCTAAATGTCTAACTAGGTTGCTCCATGGGCTGGGTCAATTAATAAGCACTAGACAATAAACACTAACCAACTTTTGAGATCGATCTTTGAACTTTGGAACAATGGCTGTCATTTAAGGAGTGTTATAGGCTGAGTGCCCGGGAGGCCTGTGGGGCAAGCCAAACCACCGTAGCGGTTATGACATATCTCGCTATATACACAACGCTAGACCTAGCAAAGTAAAGTAAACAGTACGATTGCGTCTATATGTGCCTATTTAGAGGCTAACTAAATAGATTAAATGACTAATAAACAGATAATAGCTTGAAATTGCGGGTGGACAGACCCGGTCATGTAAGTCAAAGCAACAAAGTTCCCTGGGGTCACCCAGGCATGAGTCTCGCTCCAAGGGCTGGCAGAATCCATGAAAAATAATGGGTGGAAAATAAAAAGGTGAAAAAAGGGGAAGAAAGTGGGTGTTGATGTCGTCTGCCGATTTTTTGCGGGGTGTTGGTAGCGTACCTGCGTGGCTCTCTGTGTTCGGTTCGGTATATGATACAGGGACCGTGTGTGAAGTGTTGTGGCAGCCTCCATGGAATAGGAAAAGGATTGCCCCAGAGCCTGAGATGCAAATGTCATGAGTCCTGGGGGTTATAAGTTACCCCTGTCTAGCACGGTAATCCAATGTAGCCAGGTGCTGGCAGTGCCAGGATTGGAGCGCGGGTGCCTCTGCTCTGCTTAGGTGGTGACTGCAGCATAGGTGACTGGTGTAGGATTTCGAGGCATAAATGGTGCGCTGTTCACCGGGTCCCAGCTGTTATTCGGTGTGAAGGGGGCTTGGAGGCCCGTTTGGAGGAGTGAGTCCCAGGTTAGGCCCAAGGCCAGTAGCAGCTCTGTTGCGTCTTGTGGGTCATGAATTTGGTGGGTGGTCTCACCCCTTTGCGCGAGGAGTATGTGAGGGGACCTCCAGTGGTATGGGATCTTTTGGTGCTGGAGTGTGGCGGTGAGGGGTCGGAGCGATCTGCGCCATGCCAAGGTTCCCCTTGACAAGTCGTTATAAAAGGTGAGTGTTGCATTCTCGAATTTCAAGGGAGTTTTACCTCGGAGGGCATTGAGGACTGTTGCCTTGTCCCTACCATTCTTAAAGGTCAGGATTGTGTCTCTTGCGCTTGCCACTGGGGCCCCGGTGGGCTTTGGGATCCGGTAAAGGTCTGTGGGTTCGATAGACGTGGTTTGACCCGGGGGGAGTATGGCGGCCAAGAGGCTTTGGATTTTGTGTGGAAGATCTGCCTCTGGTGGTCCCTCCGGTATCCCCCTGACCTTAATATTGTGTCTCCTTCTCGTGTCTTCTTGGGCATCCAGGCGCCATTCAAGTAGTGTGTGTTTGCGGTGCAGCTCCTGCATATCACCCTGCAGTGCGGTGATGGTGCGCTGGAGGTTTTGAGAGGAGTCTTCCAGCACGGTAATATGGCCTGTCAGGCCCTGCAGCTCTCCTCTTAATGCGGTGACGTCTGTAAGGATATTTTTTTGCAGGTCTGCTAGTAGGGCTTTCAGCACTCCGGTGGTGACTAGGTCAACATCGGGGTCAGAACTTGGTTTGCCCGGTTTAGGTTTCACTTTTGGGGCTGGTGTTTGGGGGTATTCCTCATCCACTTCCTCTGAGTATTCATCAGAGAAATCCGTGCAGCCCCCGTGGAGCGCCGCCATATTGGCTTCGCTCGGGCCGCATGCTTGCCTCCACATTTCCCCTATTGTGAGCCCAGGGGCTGAATTATCCAGCGATCTTTTCTTATTTTTGCGACCCATGAAGCTTGTGGGGTTCCTGCGTAGGGTCTGCTTGCAGTGGGGGTAATTTTGGTTTAGATTAGGCTTGATTTCTCCGTTTGTATTACGGAGCTCCAGAGTTGCGCGACCGTTTGCCTCTGCTGCTCAGCTCCGCCCCTCTTTTATGCACTCTTTAATGGACTGTTTTGGATTTTATTTCTCTGGATTCTTATAGTAATTTGTCTGTCCTATTCAAAATAATAGAAGTAATCAATAGAAAATGTACAAAACATTTTCCATCACCCTGGGTTCATTTTCTAAAATATGTACTGCCTGTTTTTTGTCATGAAAATGTCTTACTGTTTTCCCTGATAGATAACACAATATAATATTTGCAATTCTTTACATTCTGTTATAGAGCAATGCAGGTTGATTATGCTCCCTTACGTTATACATAGGCATTCCTAACCCATGTAATGACCTGTATATCACACCGTACATGTATTTCTGCTATTACACAATCACACAGTGCTGCTATAGGGATAATATGTATTGCCAGGCATGGAGCATCAATTACATTCCATGGATATGAGGAAATTCAATAAACCATGAACTTTGGTAATCTGACAAGGGAGCTGAAGATTTTATTTAAACCAAAACGCTGAACTGGAAACATTGAGCTACATTCCATTGCAGGACAGAAATATTCTTTGAAACTATATTTTTTATTCTACATCTTTTTTCTTTTTCTCCTGAAGTAATTTAAATGATTGTTTAATTGGTTTCTTATGTAGTCCAGTAAATCTAGGGGAAACATATATTGCTTCTTAGTATTTGAAACATAGGAACATAGACTGTGACGGCAGATAAGAGCCATTCTAGTCTGCCCAGTTTTCTCAATACTTCCATTAGTCCCAGGCCTTATCTTATATCTATGATAGTCTTATGCCTTTTCCACGCATGCTTAAAGGAGCACAATAGTGCCAGGTAAACAAACGCATTTTCTTGGCACTATAGGGTCATTAGGTCCCCCCCACCCTCATGGCACCCCTTCCGCTGGGCTGAATGGGTTAAAACCCCTTCAGCCACTTACCTTTTTCCAGCACCAGGCTGCCTCTGTGCTGGACAACTCTCCACCCCCTGCTGACGTCAGATCCAAATGCGCTATGTTTTCAGCTGCAGGGTTAAAACTAGAGGGACTTGGCACCCAGACCACTTAATTGAGCTGAAGTGGTCTGGGTGCTTATAGTGGTCTACCACTTCAGCTGGAAGGCTATTCCATGTGTCCACAACCTCTCAGTAAAGTAATACTTTCTGAAATTATTTTTAAACATCTGTCCCTCCAATTTAAAGGGACACTATAGTCACCAGAACAACTACAGCTTATTGAATTTGTTCTGGTGAGTAGAATCGTTACCTTCAGGGTTTTTGCTGTAAACACTGTCTTTACTGTTTACATTATAGCCTAGTGATATCTTCACTGGCCACTCCTCAAATGGCTGTTAGAGATCCTTCCTGGGTCTTGGCTGCCTAAAATGCATCCAAACATTCAGTGTCTCCTCCCTCTGCATGCAGACACTGAACTTTCCTCATAGAGATTCATTGATTCAATTCATCTCTATGAGGAGATGCTGATTGGCCAGGGCTGTGTTTGAATTGTGCTGGCTCTGCCCCTGATCTGCCTCTTTATCAGTCTCAGCCAACCTATGGGGAAGCATTGTGATTGGATCAGGCTACCACTTCTGATGATGTCAGCAGACAGCTTGTTTTTCTGAGTCTAACAGCATGCAGATCTACAGCTTGGGTTGTATAAAGTAAGATGTTGCTATATTTATGGAGGCATGAGGGGTCCAGGGGCCAGGGCTCGAGTCCTGCAGGAACGCATGGGAACGGCGTTCCTGCACTTTCCAGCAGGAACGCCGTTCCGTTACCTGTCCTGCAGGACCGGCCCTGCTACCTGCACAGAGGGGCCACACGCTGTGTTCTCCAGCTATAACTCTCGCGAGACCCGCGGCTGTTACCATGGCAACGCTCCGCACAGGCGAGTCTCGCGAGAGTTAGAGCTGGAGAAGGAACACAGCGTGTGATGGCCCCTCTGTGCAGCGGCTGGCACCTCCCTCCACCGGACCACCAGGCGATCTCCCCCCTCCCTGACAAGATAAGAAGCAGGGAGGGGGAATAAATAAAAATTATACATACACATCATCCAGCATACACATCATCCAGCACACACACACACCCATCATCCAGCACTCACACACCCATCATCCAGCACTCACACACCCATCATCCAGCACACACACACACATCCAGCACTCACACATCCATCATCCAGCACTCACACACACACAATCCAGCACTCACACACCCATCATCCAGCACTCACACACACACACACACACATCATCCAGCACACACACACACATCATCCAGCACTCACACACCCATCATCCAGCACACACACACACACATCATCCAGCACACACACACCCATCATCCAGCACCCACACACACCCATCATCCAGCACACACACACACACATCATCCAGCACACACACACACCCATCATCCAGCACACACACACACACACACACACACACCCATCATCCAGCACCTCACACACACACTCATCCAGCACACACACACACACACTCATCCAGCACACACACACCCATCATCCAGCACCACACACCCATCATCCAGCACTCCACACCCATCATCCACACTCACACACACACATCATCCAGCACACACACACACACACACATCATCCAGCACACACACACACACATCATCCAGCACTCACACACCTATCATCCAGCACTCACACACACATCATCCAGCACACACACACATCATCCAGCACATACACACCCATCATCCAGCACTCACACACCCATCATCCAGCACACACACATCATCCAGCACTCACACACACGTCATCCAGCGCGCACACACACTGCATTCATTATACACACTCTTCACTCACTACAAACACGCTACATTCACTATACACCCTCTGCTTTCACTATACACACTCTGCATTCATTATACACATTCTGCACTCACTACACACTACATTCACTATACACACTCTGCATTCACTACAAACACACTACATACACTGCATTCATTGTACACACTCTGCACTCACTACAAACACACTAAATTCATTATACACAATTTGCATTTACTACAAACACACTACATTCATTATACACACTCTGCACTCACTACAAACACACTACATTCACTATACACACTCTGCATTCATTATACACACTCTGCACTCACTACAAAAACACTACATTCACTATACACACTGCACTCACTACAAACACACTACATGTATTATACACACTGCACTCACTACAAATACACTACATTTGTTATACACACTGCACTCACTACAAATACACTACAATTATTATTCACACTGCACTCACTACAAACACACTACATTCATTATACACACTCGGCACTCACTACAAACACACTATATTCACTATACACACTCTGCATTCATTATACACACTCTGCACTCACTACAAAAACACTACATTCACTATACACACTGCACTCACTACAAAAACACTACATTTATTATACACACTGCACTCACTACAAACACAGTACATTCATTATACACACTCTGCACTCACTAAAAACACACTGCATTCATTATGCACACTCTGTACTCACTACAAATACACTACAATTATTATTCACACTGCACTCACTACAAACACACTACATTTATTATTCATACTCTGCATTCACTACAAACACACTACATTCAGTATACACACCCTGCACTGCACTATATGCATTTTTTTTTAGTGGGGGGGAGGGGAGGTGGGAATCTTGGGTGAGTTCCCACACTTTTTTCCCCAGGACTTGACCCCTGAGGGGGGCTATATGGTGGTTTTAACACTACAGGGTCAGGAATACATGTTTGTGTTCCTGACCCTATAGTGATCCTTTAAGACTGTCCTCTTGTTGTTGTAGTTTTTCTTCTTTTAAATATAGTCTCCTCCTTTACGGTGTTGATTCCCTATATGTATTTAAATGTTTCTATCATATACCCCCTGTCTCGTCTTTCCTCCAAGCTGTACATGTTACGGTCTTTCTACAGGCGTTCTTCCAACTGCACATGGAGTATTGATATCAAAGTGTTATAACTATGCACATACCCAGCCTTAGTATATATATTTTGGGAGAGTAAGGTTTAAATGTACAGGCTGGACATGCTCAATGAAGATTTAGAGCTTATTATATGTATGTATAGACCAGGAACATGGCTGTGTAGCACAGAGTGATGACAGGCAGTCATTGTACATGGTGTTCTGTGAAATGACTGTCTGTCGTACTATGTTACCACTCAAACTGATTTTTTATTTTGCTCTACGACAGGGGCAGGCAAACTTTGGCACTCCAGTTATTGTGGACTACATCTCCCACGATGGTTTGCCAGCATTATGGCTGTAAAAAGCATTATGGGAAATGTAGTCCATAACATCTGGAGTGCTGAATGCTTCCCACCCCTGCTCTTTTATATCTTAATAAATGCTGATCGGAAAGCTCAGTGTAATTTTATTGCTAGCATTTCTTTTCTCAAGATGCAAAGTCTCAATAAAGCACAAGGCTTTTTCTACCCTGGCTGGCCACCTAAGATAGCCTTGTGGCACAGTCACACAGGTATAACATATGCCCTTTACAGCTGTGTGGATCACCATTGACATCAATTATGTTGCTGGCACAAACACACGCTAGCTGAGCTCCACCTCCCCATGCCCAGCTCTAATTCTCTTGCCATACTTGCTAATGTTGGCAAGTTTGCACTTGATCCCCTTGAAGCTGTAAAATGTTGTAATTCTTTAGTGCTGATTTTGCCCCACTTCCCTTCATATACACCTGTAGGCACAGCATTCCTAGGTGTTCTGCACCGTTCCAACCTCCCTACCTT
>OW240913.1:70172928-70268104 GCA_933207985.1 Pelobates cultripes | reverse complement strand
AGGAAATAGTTACAGGTGTACCTGAAGGCATGCATTGAGTCGACAGGAAGTAAGCTTTAAAACTGGCTTTTTACCTTGTTCTACTGAATACAGAACATGGCTAGAATGTTGTGGTGCAGTAGCTCAGAAGTTAAACTCACCTCTGTAGACAATGTAGCAGTTCTGTATAAGTAGTAGGTGTTCCTAGTTTACATCACACACACACACCCATCATCCAGCACTCACACCCATCATCCAGCACACACACACACCCATCATCCAGCACTCACACACCCATCATCCAGCACTCACACACCCATCATCCAGCACACACACACCCATCATCCAGCACACACACACCCATCATCCAGAACTACACACACATCATCCAGAACTCACACACCCATCATCCAGCACACACACACACACATCATCCAGCACACACACACACATCATCCAGCACTCACACACACATCATCCAGCACACACACACACATCATCCAGCACACACACACCCATCATCCAGCACATACACACACATCATCCAGCACACACACACCCAGAATCATCCAGCACACACCCATCATCCAGCACCCACACACCCATCATCCAACACACACCCATCATCCAGCACACACACACCCATCATCCAGCACACACACACACACACACACACCCATCATCCAGCACTCACACACATCATCCAGCACACACACACACACATCATCCACACACACACACCCATCATCCAGCACTCACACACCCATCATCCAGCACTCTACACCCATCATCCAGCACTCACACACACATCATCCACACACACACACACACACACATCATCCAGCACACACACACACACATCATCCAGCACTCACACACCTATCATCCAGCACTCACACACACATCATCCAGCACACACACACATCATCCAGCACATACACACCCATCATCCAGCACTCACACACCCATCATCCAGCACACACACATCATCCAGCACTCACACACACGTCATCCAGCGCGCACACACACTGCATTCATTATACACACTCTTCACTCACTACAAACACGCTACATTCACTATACACCCTCTGCTTTCACTATACACACTCTGCATTCATTATACACATTCTGCACTCACTACACACTACATTCACTATACACACTCTGCATTCACTACAAACACACTACATACACTGCATTCATTGTACACACTCTGCACTCACTACAAACACACTAAATTCATTATACACAATTTGCATTTACTACAAACACACTACATTCATTATACACACTCTGCACTCACTACAAACACACTACATTCACTATACACACTCTGCATTCATTATACACACTCTGCACTCACTACAAAAACACTACATTCACTATACACACTGCACTCACTACAAACACACTACATGTATTATACACACTGCACTCACTACAAATACACTACATTTGTTATACACACTGCACTCACTACAAATACACTACAATTATTATTCACACTGCACTCACTACAAACACACTACATTCATTATACACACTCGGCACTCACTACAAACACACTATATTCACTATACACACTCTGCATTCATTATACACACTCTGCACTCACTACAAAAACACTACATTCACTATACACACTGCACTCACTACAAACACACTACATTCATTATACACACTGCACTCACTACACATACACTACATTCATTATACACACTCTGCACTCACTAAAAACACACTGCATTCATTATACACACTCTGCACTCACTACAAATACACTACAATTATTATTCACACTGCACTCACTACAAACACACTACATTTATTATTCATACTCTGCATTCACTACAAACACACTACATTCAGTATACACACCCTGCACTGCACTATATGCATTTTTTTTTAGTGGGGGGGAGGGGAGGTGGGAATCTTGGGTGAGTTCCCACACTTTTTTCCCCAGGACTTGACCCCTGAGGGGGGCTATATAGTGGTTTTAACACTACAGGGTCAGGAATACATGTTTGTGTTCCTGACCCTATAGTGATCCTTTAAGACTGTCCTCTTGTTGTTGTAGTTTTTCTTCTTTTAAATATAGTCTCCTCCTTTACGGTGTTGATTCCCTATATGTATTTAAATGTTTCTATCATATACCCCCTGTCTCGTCTTTCCTCCAAGCTGTACATGTTACGGTCTTTCTACAGGCGTTCTTCCAACTGCACATGGAGTATTGATATCAAAGTGTTATAACTATGCACATACCCAGCCTTAGTATATATATTTTGGGAGAGTAAGGTTTAAATGTACAGGCTGGACATGCTCAATGAAGATTTAGAGCTTATTATATGTATGTATAGACCAGGAACATGGCTGTGTAGCACAGAGTGATGACAGGCAGTCATTGTACATGGTGTTCTGTGAAATGACTGTCTGTCGTACTATGTTACCACTCAAACTGATTTTTTATTTTGCTCTACGACAGGGGCAGGCAAACTTTGGCACTCCAGTTATTGTGGACTACATCTCCCACGATGGTTTGCCAGCATTATGGCTGTAAAAAGCATTATGGGAAATGTAGTCCATAACATCTGGAGTGCTGAATGCTTCCCACCCCTGCTCTTTTATATCTTAATAAATGCTGATCGGAAAGCTCAGTGTAATTTTATTGCTAGCATTTCTTTTCTCAAGATGCAAAGTCTCAATAAAGCACAAGGCTTTTTCTACCCTGGCTGGCCACCTAAGATAGCCTTGTGGCACAGTCACACAGGTATAACATATGCCCTTTACAGCTGTGTGGATCACCATTGACATCAATTATGTTGCTGGCACAAACACACGCTAGCTGAGCTCCACCTCCCCATGCCCAGCTCTAATTCTCTTGCCATACTTGCTAATGTTGGCAAGTTTGCACTTGATCCCCTTGAAGCTGTAAAATGTTGTAATTCTTTAGTGCTGATTTTGCCCCACTTCCCTTCATATACACCTGTAGGCACAGCATTCCTAGGTGTTCTGCACCGTTCCAACCTCCCTACCTTGAAAAAAAAAAAACCATTTAATATATTTTTTTCTAAATGTTTTAGAAAAAAATATCTATAACAAACAAACGAAAAAAAAGCAACCACAATAAACATATAAAGTAGCACCAGTAACCAATAGACCCAGGCATGCCGGTGTTCTATCAGATAAGTATACTTATCAGAATTCTATACAGACGTCACTTCCAGTGCACCCGCGTCACCGGAAGTGATGTGACATCAGCTGTGCGAATGCGCGCTAGCTGACCTCAGGGTATAGAATTCTGACAGAGGTGCCGCACGCATGCGTGCCACCTCCAATGACGCGGTATCAGCGGGTCCCCTAATTTGAAGATGTACTGCGCATGCACGCGCCCTCCATATATAGAAATCTGATGGGTGTACTGCACATTCTCACGGCACATCCGTCAGATAAAGAAATCTGATGGGTGTACAGTGCATGCGCGTGGTACATCAATCAGATTTCTATACAACAGGTTTTACTGTCTACTAACACAGTGGACATAGGGGAGATGCAGGGTTATGGGATGGGGGTGACACACAGGGGAAGGGAGGTTAATGTTGGTTATATACTGGGGATGGGGAGGGTTAATGATGGTGATGCCCTGACTGTCACTCCGCAACCCCACATCATCTGTCTGTCACCCCATTAACCCAGCAATACCCAGTGTGTCACCGCTTAACACCAGTCACACCATTAACACCCCAATCCCCAGTGTGTCACCCCTTAACACCTGTCACCCTATTAACCCCCCAATCTCCAGTGTGTCACCCCTTAACACCTGTCACCTTATTAACCCCCAATCTCCAGTGTGTCACCCCCAATTCCTTGTGTGTCACACCATTAACCCTCCATCCCCAGTATATAACCCCCATTAACTTCCCCATCCCTAGTGTGTCACAACATTAACCCCTCATCCCCAGTGTGCCACACCATTAACCCCTCCATCCCCAGTGTATAACCCACATTAACCTTCTCATCCCCTGTGTGTCACCCACCCCCATAAACCACCATCCCCAGTATATAGCCAACATTAACCCCCCTTCCCCTGTGTGTCACCCCCATCCCATAAGCCTGCATCTCCCCTATGCCCACTGTGTTAGTACACAGTGAAACATGTTGTATAGAAATCTGCGCACGGTACACCCATCAGATTTCTATATCTGGAGGGTGTGCGTGGTACACCTTCAGATTAGAGGACCAGCTGATCCTGCATCATTGGATGCAGAGCGCATGCACCGGAAGTGACATCCATATAGAATTCTGATAAGTATACTTATCCGTTAGAACACCTGAACTGAGTAGAATCTAAAATAACTACAGAAACTGTCAATATGTGTGGAAAACCAAAGTTAAGGGGAAACATTGTTGCAATGAGTGGTAAAGTGGTGGAGTGGTTAGTAGATATGAGCGGTTGGCCAAACACAAGTGTGTAGCTTCATGGATGGCATTGTGGTATAGATCCTTTGTATGAGTATGCACTGTTTATAATGCAGAGCGCATAAGGCTTAACTGTGCCTCCGGTTTCCTTTTCCATTCTCCCTTTTGTAAGTGTCCCTGCTGGATTTTGGTTTTAATAATAAAGGCCTTGATTTAATACTTTTAGATAAGCTTTTCAAATGATTTTATATTTTTTGGATAAACTTTTAAAATTATTTATATTTTGAAAAAATATTTTGATTTATTGATATATTTTATTATGTGCTTTTTAAAATATTTTTTGGGGGGGGAAATCATATTACAGGTTTCTCCAAAAACTATTAAATAATTTGAAAAGATTATCCAAAAATGATTATTAAGTCAATATCAAAGCAGTTTTTGTTTATAGATCGTGTCATTTTAGTTTCACTGCTTAATACACTGCCATTTAGGTGTTATATCACTTTTGTTTCTATCTAGGCTGACCTAACCACACCTTTCCTAGGGTCTAGCAAGCTTTTGACAGACAGGATAAATAGAACAAACACGAGGCTGGGCAAAAAGTTGCTGTGTGCACACCAAGGTGCTACTGGTATTTAATTGGAGGACAGAATATCACAAACGTTTCGGGTATTCCCTGTCTCAATGATGCATGACATGATGTCCTCCAATTAAATACCAGTAGCACCTTGGTGTGCACACTGCAACTTTCTGCACAGCCTCTTCTTTGTTCTATTTAACCTGTATGTTTCCACTGTGTGAGCAGCAGTTTTTTGCTGCATAAGTGAGTTTTTTTGTATTTTTTATATCTTTTGTATCTATTTTTATATATTTTGTATCTTTTCTGTTTGTGAAGCTTTTAACAAAGCAGAAGATAAGAAATTCTAAATTAAACAGAATTTGTAATAATGAAAGGGTAAACATTAGATGACTCCTTACTTAAAGTGTTTAGGAAAGTGTACATCACATGCAGGGATGTGTGATTAGGGCTGTATAAACAAAGTGATTTAACTCCTAACTGGCAGAGAATTGAGCAGTTAGGTGGCAGGTTCATGATCTATACACCAAAACAGCTTCAGTAAGCTAACGTTATTTTGGTGACTATAGCAGCCCTTTGTTTACATTGCAGCTCTAAGTCTGCCCCCAGTGGCAGGGGCACTGGAGGGGCACTTTCAGAATCGAAGTGGACCTTTGGTCCGTTATCTGATGCTGGACATCATCCAGCGTCAGGTTTTCCCCATTGGAAAGCATTGAATGACGTCGGCAGGGGAGGAGCGCGGGCTGAAATGTTTTAAATCCTTCAGCCCCGCGGGAAGGAGGGGCGCGAGGGAAGGGGGCACATTTTAAACCTATAGTGCCAGGAAAACTGCTTTGTTTTTCTGGTACTATAGGATCCCTTTAAGTTAAAATTTGGAGGTAGGTATATATCATATAGAATACCATGCACAGTTTAATTGTATTACATTTAAAATAAGATAGAATAAGATTTGTTGTTAAGTGAGATTTATCACTAACCCATACATCCCGTTTGTCTCGGCTTTGGTGGGACCATCCTGAATTTGCCAGGAGGGTCCAAACTTTGTAACAGCCCCCTCTCCAGCTGCCCACCCACCTGTCCTAGAGCCCATACCTCCCAAGTTGCTAGATAAGCACGAACACTTATTTTAACCCTAAGACTTAACCCAATATTTCTAAACTCTGGTGGTGGTGTGTACTTTCAATTCTTACTGTCAGAGTAATAGTAACTTTTATATTACATGGTATGTTCTTTACTGTTTACTTGAGAATTATTTATGTAAAAATAAACATTCTTTTATCACAGCATCCACTTCTTAAAAAATGCATTTCTTAACATTTTAATGTAACGTTCTGCTCAGCCTCCAGCTACTGTAATGTTTGCTACAAATGGACTTTTTCTAACTATTCTAATAATCTGCAGCTGTGAATTGCTATATCCTGCTAATATGTTACAGTATTTGTAGTATTTACCCAAAGATACAGATCTGTCACAAATACATATGAAAATTGCTAAGAATTCTGCAGTTCCAAGATCCGTAGCATTATTTTTCTTGTTATGAACACAACATTACTTGTACCCTGAAGGTGTCATACTGTAGGTGCGTCAGAGTTTACGTCTGGCTACAGGTTTATGGGTACAAACTTGTAAATTGAGCACATAATGTAATTTAAGAAACCTTCAACTTTTAACCCGACTGTGAGTAATTTGCATGTTTATAATATATTCCTATGGCTACATTTCCGTTTTCATTTAGTGCAAAGTGCATTTTATTATAATTGTTTTAAAACAGATATCGCTTTATTGCTTCCTATTTCATCATTTTGGGTGTAGTCTAACGCTGATCCTACTTTTTAAATGCTTACTCTAAGCATCATAGCCAGTACAGCCTGCTGTAGTAGTTATGGTACCAGCAATACCGTGGTGCCATTCCCTAATAAGGTGAAAGCCACTTTGCCATGGTTTCCTTCTTACCTGGGTTTCTCTGCATGCAGTGCCTTCTGTCATGCCAGCTGAATGATGCCATCATGCCACTTGGCTTCTGCAGAGTTGTAAAAGCCAGGTGCCAGTCTTGCCATTCATTCGTTGGCTGAGGGTGTCCACAAATTAAACCCAGCATGGAATATATCAGCCAGAACTCTCAATCCAGACTGGTTTATAAAAACTGAGATGGTGCTACACCCCCTGCAGCATCATAAAGTATCTCAGTATGTACAAAGTTAAATTCTGAAACATTGCACAGACAGAGTTCTTGCACCGTCACCATTTCAAAGCACTAATTGCTCATAGTGGTAGATGTTATCATTTGAGAAGATCAGTTAGAATGATAAAAAGAAGATGCAATTAATTAACAATGAAATAATAAAAAGTCCCTCATGTGGAGCAGTTCCTTAGGAACCTTCAGTGATATCTGCAGAGGCCAGGAGGTGGCAGAGAACTTTCAGCAATCGAGTACTGTATGTATCCAATAAACCCTTAAACATATATGCAATTTGGCTTTCTGTTAAAGCAATTTGGTTGCCTTCATGGGTTCTTTGTATTTTTTGCAGAGGACCAGGGGTGCAGTGGAGGTTAGTTAAGATATTAAGCTGTCCCCTACAGGTGCCACCATCTTCTGTCTTTAGTTCCTAGCACCTTATCCACTAGAAGCTGCGTCAGTGCTGTTCTCTCTCGCATGTGCGAAATTAGGACAGCGCTAATGTCTAAAGAGGATCAAACAAGACCACAGGAGCCTCCAAAGACTAAATCTGATAAACTGTGAAAATCGACCTGACTATCATAGACATCGCTAACCCTTTATCAAGTTATCTCGACCTCGTGCTTTACCATAAGTCAAAGTAGTCCTTGTAAACTGTATTTTGAAGAAGTTAGAAAAAGATTCTAAGGCTTACAAGGAATATAACATGGCACGTACCTATTCTTTGGGAGATCGCTGGGGAAGTGAAGTAAAACCAGGCTGTAGTAAAAAATTATATTAAAGCACTCTCTAAAAGAAAAAATACTTTGGCATAGAAGAACAGCAACATAGGGGGATTTAAAAAAACAACAACACATGTTGGACTTCATTGCTTAGGCATACTGACAGACCCCACAGAAAAGGTTAAGCACCAAACACAAGGGGTTGTAGTGATTATGGTGTCTGGAGTGCCCTGGTGACCCCCAGTAGGCAACATGTACGGCCGATCTTAACTCAAATGCTGGAGCATCCATGGGTACAGGAAGAGGTGAACAATGCCCAGCAAATCATACGTCAGTTGTCTAACCATTTCCTGGTAGGGTGCCAGGGCACTTCTTGCACCTTAACCATTACAGTGAGCTGTAGCGGTTATGGTACTTGGAGTGTTCTTTTAAATAGATCCCAAATTGTGTGGTGATCAATAAACAAAATCTGCAAAATTAACGTTATTCTCTGTACTAGAGAAATAATTTACTGCACAGTTCTCCATGGTCTTATGGTGAAAATATGTATTTCTCAGTTATTTGTCATTAGACGTGGGTGACAACAGGGTGGAGTTAAGTTGCAACTGTTTTTGCAAATCTTTAATAATATAATCATACTAAATATTGAAAAGGGATATATTTGATCAAACAGAAATGTCTTAAAAGTGTAAGTAAAAAAAAAAAAAGTCAAACTCCAACAGGAAAAAAATATATAGTTTATTTATTTATTTTTATTGCAAAAAAAAAAACAACTGGTGGGGAATTGCCCGAGCTGCCCGTGTGGACGAGCCTCCACTGTTGACTGTTGAAAAACCTTTCCAATTCAGCTATTTTGAAAGTCACTTTGAATTCCTAACAGCGGTAAAAGCAGATGAAATGGGAAAATTCTATGATTCAGCTCTGCTTCCGAGCTCAGTTTCTTTGGCCTTAAATCTGACTTTTACTTTGAATATGCTTTGAATTCTCACGTTAGTGACTAACCCTGTAAGGCATGAACATGGCTTGAATTTCAGTAATAACACAAACTATGTCTGTTTCTCTTCTTTGTGTAGCTCCGTTGGACAGCGTCTCATCCATGGAAGTAAATATCGATGCTTTGGAGTTATCAGATCCTTTAGAAATCTCTGAGCTGGATCCTAATGATGCGTTTCAGCAATCTGATGATGTCCTGGACCCATTAACGCCATCTGGTAAGTACAGATTTAGTTTGCTGACAATAATGACACCCTAGCCCTGCACATTGCTGGTTTAAACTATCATTCTAGGGTACTTTGTATATATATATTAATGTGCTGCATATGCTCAATACAAGGGCCATAAGGGTTTAGGTTGGGTCAGTCGGATCCATGTTGCACTTTCAGAGAACTTCAGGCATTAGAAAGTTTCAGGAGAAGTTTCAGCTGCAAACCCCCTCCCTAGAATGTAGTGTCAGTGTATGTGTGTATGTCTGCAAGAATAAAGTTAGAAATGTGTGTAGATAAGTATGTATGTGTCTATATGTGATTGGTGAATTAGTTAGGGTATAACTGGTCACAAGATGGCGCCAGATAACTTACAATGTACAAGGATTGACATAAACTTTATGTATATCAAATGTAACAATTTCACGTTTAACAAAGAGCTGCTTGAAATCTCTATGTAGCAATGTTCGGATCTCATCTTAAATTAAGTTAAATACGCTGTGAAATCCTCAGATGTATGCACCAACAATTTGTTTAAAACTGGTGCCTTAAGCTAGTTAAAGCACCCCCCTCCCCTGTGAAAAACTAGTATTTTATAAAGGTAGCATTTTTATGAGATACTAATACCAGTCAAGAGATATACTTAGACAAAGTAGGGACTACTTTGTCTCTGTATTTCTCTTCAGCTTGACTTTCTTTGACACAAGACAGAGCCTAAGTGTCAATCCCTGCAGCTGTCATCAGTGATGGCTGGAGGGAACTGGTTGTGTCTATGGAGCATCCCGCAGTCCCATAGGATCCCCCATAGATCTCAGTGCTGTTGAATACAGCAATGACGTAAGCGGCAATGAGAACCATGCCAGACAAAGATGACGGCGCCCTCGAGGGCAGGTTCAGGTAAGTAAACTCACCTTTTCCTGCCCCCCTCGTCCACCAGACCACCAGTGGCAATGTTACCGTCGGGGAACTTTGCAAATTCAGCAATGTCCCCAAACAATGACAGTGTCGCTTTAAATGAACGCTGTAAGTACCATAATCACTACAGCGCACACCTTTTACGGCTGTCTTTCCTCTTCCAGGAGCATTTAGGACACTTATAAATGAATCCAGTGCTTGAGCTACATTAAAGCAATGCTCTAAGCACCATAACTACTGCAGTCCATTGAAGTTGCTGTAGTGCCAGACGTATGCTGATGCCTCCCACGACCCCTTATAGTTTAGAATCTAAGTGCAAAGCATTTTACCAATGTTATCAATTATTTGCCATAAAACTTTTCTAAATGTTCTATCTTCATTCCACAGCTGACCTTCCAAATATCAGTTGTTCCAGGCTCTGTTTTACTGCCTCTCCAGAAGAAGCTTCATGTACGGATTATGAAGAAGATGCTACGGACAATGCATCGGAAACTCCTTGTGGGCATTTTTTGGAACACAGCGAAACAGATATCTCCATTCCTGATCCTTCACACTGTGACGGGGCTGACACAGCTGGACCTGACTCACAATAACACATCAATCTGACAGTGCCAGTTATTTTATACAGAAGATATAGGACTGATACTTGTTGTGGTAACACATGGCATAGGAAATCTACGCTAGCATTATGTAGTCTTTAAATTATGTTTAGGATTTTAGACTGTCAGTTGTCAGGTTTTTGGAAATGAAATGTCATATATATTGTTGGACTCATACATGTTCCTATGTTAAAACTAGTGGCAGAGCTATAACTGCTGCTGTGGAAACAAAAAATCCACCAGTACTGACTCTAAGGCCTCGATTTAATAAGCTTTCTGAATGACTCAATACTGTTAGAAAAACTTCCAAATGATTTATCTACCATTATAGTGTATGGGGACTTGTGTAGATAGATTATTTGTGAAGTTTTTTGTTTTTTTTAAACTATTGAATCATTTGGAAAGCTCATTAAATTGAGGCCTAGGATAGACACTTGTTGTAAAATTAAGAGCAGTCCATGAGTATATAGGGTTATTTACTGACAAGTGAAGTACAATTTCTAGACCAGAATAACTCGAGTGGAAGAACAGCTGAGTTTCCAGTTCGGGTATTCTTGTCTACAATACACCGTTTCTTCACAGAATAATCCGGTACAGACACAGCAATTTCATACATTCCAGTGTGTTGCATGGCACATTTAGGCTGGGCAATTTCGGAGCTTTCCGCTGTTGTGGGTGGTCTCGCAGGCTAACACATGCCCACTCCAGCAGAAGAGCTACAGTTTCCCTTGTCCTTATAAGTAATATAAGATTTGGTGTGTTACATTTTATCAGATGTTTGGCCTCGCAGCCAGAACCTGCTGGATGCTGTTTCATTATTTTGCACTTTGTAGTGAGAGATTGTAATTGTAGTGAATAAAGATTCATTATAAGGAATGGGACAAGATGTGCTTCTACCTATGTCATAATCTGTACAAAGAATACGGTTCCTAACCAGAAACTCCCATTGGTGGATGTTTTTGTTGTAATCACAAAGGAACCAGCACAATAGCCAGTTCTTATACACATTATACATCAGTTTATATCGCACAATTCACTTAGATCCTGAGATCTAACAGCTAGCTCCCATCACAATCAGACACAGTTTTGGCTAAGTGTGATAGCATACTGACAATGCTTATAACAGCTCACATAGACTGTAACACTCAACTTTAGAAAGGTCTTAAAAAGAATGTAAATTCATATTTGTCAATTCAACACACCACACAATATAATAAATACAAGTAGTTAAACCTTTTAAATTGTAGTGTTTTAATTATAACTTTTGTTTCTATGTCTTTTCCTATTTAGGGAATTGATGATCAAAGCTTTTTTTAACACTCCAAATAGCAAAGATGTGACTTGACATGTAGACTGTTTAAACAGGGTTGCCCCAGTTACTGCAGGTACATAAAATAAATGGGTTCCTCCACTACCTCCTCTGCTTTTAGAAGAGTCTGTATGTTATACTGCACATACAGAAAAATATGCACTTTTGTGCCGAGGCTAGATACACTCACAGCACGTATGATTTAGACAGGCCAGAAACCTGTTCCACGCTACCTATTCCCATTTCTGTGCAAATATGTCTGTTGTCAGCACGCACCTCTTGTTGGTGACAGACATCATCAGCTCTTACCACTGCCAGCAAGGGTAAGTTCCCTTCCTGCCTCTCTTCTTAATTTTATACCTTGCTACAATAGTTAGAGGGACACTATAGGCATGAAAACAACTTCAGCTTAATGAAGCAGTTTTAGTGTATAGATCATGCCCCTGTTGTTTCACTGCTCAATTATCTTCCATTTAGGTGTTAAATCACTTTTGTTGATGTTTATGCAGCCCTAACCACACCTTCCCTGGTTGTGACTCTCACTGCCCAAATGGGAAAAAAAGGTTTCCTTCTGAATCAGATGTTAACTTGCTTTAGAAGCTTTTATCTCCTGCTCTTTAAATTGAACTTTAATCACACACAGGGGACTCTTGCAGTGTCTAGAAGGCTATTAACAGAGCAGGAGATAATACATTCTAAATTAAACAGAATGTGCAATAAAATTATTTTATACATTAGATGTCTCTATACAGGAAATGTTTAGGAAGGCTGTGCAAGTCACATGCAGGGATATGTTACTAGGGCTGTATAAACAAAGTGATTTTATTATTATTATTGCCATTAAAAAAGCACCAACAGATTCCGTAGTGCTTTACAATATTATAAGAGGGGGGATTTAACTATAAATAGGACAATTACAAGAAAACTTACAGGAACGATAGGTTGAAGAGGACCCTGCTCAAACAAGCTTACAGTCTATAGGATTTAACTCCTAAATGGCAGAGAATTGAGCAGTGAGACTACAGGGGCATGATCTATACACCAAAACTGCTTCATTAAGCAAAACTTGTTTTGGTACCTATAGTATCCTTTAATGGGACACTATAACTACCCAGACCATTTTATCAGATATTAGGAAGGCTGAACTTGATGGACACATGTCTCTTTTCAGCCTATATAACTATGTAATGGGGGCATGGAATTCCAGGTGGTTTTATAACTTATTTAATAGGGTTTTATAGGAGGGACCTTGGCATTATAAATACTAATGAGAATCTTATAAATACTAATGGCATTATACATTTAGAAAAATATTTAATAAAAAGAGTTGGGGAAGTATGGAGGCACAGTAAGATAATACATCTGTTTAAAAAATGTTTAAATGCTGGTTTACTTTGAAATTGTAGTGGATCTTCGGTAGATAGTACTTCAATTGCTAACATCAAAAGAATGCTTTCTCTGTTTTATGATACCGACATTAAGGGACCATTATAGGCACCCAGACCACTTGAGCTCAATGAAGTGGTCTGGGTGCCAGGTTCCCCTAGTTTTAACCGTGCAGCTGAAAACAGAGCAGTTTTAGAGAAACTGCTATGTTTATACTGCAGGGTTAATCCAGCCTCTAGTGGCTGTCTTCCTGAAAGCCACTAGAGGCGGTTCTCAGTGAGAGAATCGCATTGAACTCACGCAGCGTGAGTTCAGATCCCCATAGGAAAGCATTGAGTAATGCTTTCCTATGGGCAGTTTGAATGCGTGTGCACTACTGGACGCGCATGCGCATTCGGTCCACTCGAGAGCTGATGTTGGCAGGGGGAGGAGAAGTCACCAGCGCCGAGGGAGCCTAGTTTTAACCCCTTCAGCCCAGCGGGAGGGGAACCACGAGGGAGGGGGGACGACCTAATAACCCTATAGTGCAAGGAAAACAGGTTTGCTTTCCTGGCACTATAGTGCTCCTTTAACATTATGTGTTCAAATACCTGATAGTTTTCATTAAAGTGAAACCTCATGATCATCATTGGATTAATGTTTAGAACAACCTGCACAACTATTGCTACTGAGCACAATTATCCCTTCCTTGTTTGTCAGTGTGCACATTCTATATTAATAAATGGTTTTGTTATACATGTCTGTGTACTTTGTCACTATTTTTAGTATACAGCTTCTAACCTAGTATACAGCTTGAGTGTTAGTTTGCCTAATGGCTTAATGATTATGATGAGGTGTAGGTTGACAATGGAGTCCTGTCTGCAGCAGCAGTGGGGATCAAGTTTTTATTCCTTACATGCTGATTAGCCACAACAATAAAACCACCTGCCTGATATCACGTGGTTCCACCTCGTGCAGCCAAAACAGCTCTGATGTGTTGAGGCATGGACTCAACAAGTCTTCTGAACATGTCCTGTGGTATCTCGCACCAAGACATTCGCAGCAGATGCTTTAAATCCTGCAAGTTGCTTGGTGGGGATCCATGGATCAGATTTGTTGTTCCAACACATCACACAGATGCTCAGTCGCATTGAGATCTAGGGAAATTGGAGGCCAAAGCAACACCTCTTTGTCATTTTCCTCAAACTCAAATTAGAAAGTTATCTATTAAATAGCTGAAAGATCAAAATTAAGAAAGGGTTTTTTAAAAATGTTGATATTTCAGCTGTTTAATAGATAACTTCCTAATTTGGTATGTCGAATTGCCATATTTAAAGATACCAAATTAGGGAGCTAGCTACTAAACATACACACATTCCGACACACACATAATCAGAAACATGTGCACATCACACACAATATTTATTTTTAAGCCATCCACCACAATTTTTCATCACAATTCCAAACAGGAACCGCACTTTGTAACCAGTAAGCACCAAATATTCCTTAAAAGTACTCAGTTTATTGAAAAATATGCAACATAGAACAGAAAATACTCACAGACCTCATAAGTAACATGCGATTTAGATGAAACCCTAAAATTACAAAAAATGTAAGTCCTATATCCAAGTACCTGTGAGAAGTAATGTTTCATGTTTACCCCAACGCTTTATCATTACTGTTTATTACTGTTGATAAAGTCTTAGGGTAAAAGTAAAAATGCATTCAGAACCCGCTTAGGGTTATTCCTAGCATTCATTACTTCTCCCACCCCCCCTTTCACAGATGCTTGGATTTAGGACTTAGAATTGTTTAAACGTTTTTTGTACCTTCTGTTAACTTATTTAGGATTTCATCTATATCACTTGTTACTTTGATGTCTGTGAGTATGTTCTGTTCCGTGTTGTATATTTTTCCATAAATGGAGTACTTTTAAGGATCCACCTCGTGGACATGATTTGGAGCTTACTGTTTACAAAGTGTGATCCTTTTTTGGAATTGTGTTGAAGATGGAATTTGGAAATATAGAATCAGCACCACAACCCCAGCAGTAAATCTATCAGCTACAGTAAGTAACCACTGTGTACCTAATTCTTTTTCCTTTTTTTTTTATCAGAGTTGCAGCATAAAGGCTATGCACAGAGGAGATTTTCAATGTTTCTGTTTTTGTTTGGTTTTACATCCACCACAATTATCCTACTGTTCTCTGGGAGAGCTGGAGTGAATACTTTTCCTGGTGCACAGTGATTGCATCTGCACAATGAGAACCCAGCTCATTCGCCACTGTGGCTCCACCTCCCCCCCCCTTCATCCCCCCCAAGGCCAGTCGCCCATGCTTTTATCATGGGTATTCGCAAGCCCAAAAACTGCACGGAGCCCACATCAAACCCTGAGCTAAAGGGAAAACTAGTTGTTCACACTGGCCAAAACTAGTTGTTCACACTGGCCAAAATTAGCGTTCAATTTAGTTTTTTACTTTTTTCACACACAAACAAATATGAACTAAGTGGCTACTAAAAAAGACTGGACATACCCCAAATTGAATACCCTGGGTTGTCTACTTTAAAAAAAATATCTACATGTGGGGTGTGATTCAGAGATTTATTACAGATAATAGTGTTACAATGTCACTATTGATACATTTTAAAAATATATATTTTGAAACAGCAATTTCCTATTTGTACTTATAGCCCTATAACTTGCAAAAAAAAAAGCACGTAAACACTGGGTGTTTTTAAACTCAGGACAAAATTTCGAATCTATTTAGCAGTTTGATTCATTAGCTTTCGTAGGTAAGTAAAAGATTTTTCAAGCAAAATTCAAAAACCATATTTTTTTTTCAATTTTTCACCATATTTTTTTTTTTTTTTTTAAAGTAAATTATATGACATGATACAAATAATGATATGTAAAGAAAACAATATATAACTTGTATGGGGACCGTAAATGAAAGAGAGGAAAATTACAGCTAAACACAAACACCACAAAAGTGTTAAAAGAGCCCTGGTCCTTAACGTACAACATGGCCAAAAAAGGCCGGTCCTGAAGGGGTTAAACAAAAATCTAGAACCACTCATGTTCTGGAGCCTATAGAATATTGGCTCTGTAGGATGAACCTTTGTGCTTTTAGGGCAGCAACACACCACTCGCACGGTATCATTTCCTCCAGACGGGATATAAGAAAAGAAACAACCAATGTGCAGTATCTTTCAGTTGTGAACTTCATCCTATCATCCTAATAGTAAATATTGAGTTCACCTTTTTTAGAGTCTTTAATTCCTAGCTCTAAGGGTAACAAGTAGAGTGCCAGTTTTCTGGGGATGGCACCACTCCAATGAAGATTCTCTAAGGCTTCAAGGGACTTTGTTGGAAAAATATTACTATTTTATTTATTACAAATTAAAACATATATAGTATATGCTATTTACAAATTAAACATATATAGTGTATACTATATATGTTTTAATTTGTAATAAATAACATTTTAATATTTTTATTTAAGGTATTTGCCTGGGCATTGAGGGGGGGGGGGTTGCCGCCCAAGGCAAATGCCTTGTTTGCCTCATGGCAAATACACCATATATATTGATCCAGGCACACCTGAATGAGACGTTTCAGCTCCTCTCTGAACCTTTATAAAGTCTTTATCTTTTCTTCCAATTGATGTCTCCAGGTATGGGCCCTCCCTTTCAGGAGCACCCTGCAGGAAGTATTCCCCCTTTTTAGTGTGTGCATTATACTTTTGTTTTCTTGCAAACTACTGCATTTATATGCAATGTTTATTTAAATGTAGGTATATTTTTGCATGAATAATGTGTTTGAATGCAAGTGTATTTCTGTGTAGTGTTTAAAAGCTGGGGTGTATTCACCTATTTCCACATACACTGCCACGCAGATACAATACACACACAAATACACACAGAACACACTGACATAGAAATCAAGTATTATATACATATATTTTAGCTACCCTCTTATTACACGCCTTTTAGCAGGGAAGGAGTAAGTTGGGGCAGGTGGGAGCTGCCCTGGTGGTGGTCCTAAGCATGAGGGCTACCCAATGGGTCTACGGCCTCAGTAAGCCCTCTACTCTGTAGTTAAAGACTTTCTCCAAATATCATGACTATTTAAGTGGACATACTGAGATAAATCACTTTTCTGTAACTCTACCTCTGACAGCATCATAAACAATCCTGGACAAGAGGGGGAGTGATATCACTGGGGGATAGGGCTACAGAGAGAATCTGACTTCAGTGTTTTTTGTTTTTAAGGTGAGAACATGCCAGAAAATATTGACTTTTTCGACCGCTGTGATCTTTGACCACCACTGGGCTTAGCTCACACAGAGAAGAGCTAATCAGGTGAACACTAGGTAAGAAGTCAAACTGTTGCTAAACAATTTGACTACTTACATAGGGAGGATGCCAGGGCCCCATAATTACTAATGTTTACAGTTGTGGTTATGGAGCATAGAGTATTAATTTTAGGGTGTATCAAAGCACAGGAAAAGTCTTCAGACATGTCGCCAGATCAAGTCTCATGCACTACATTTCCCATGATGCTTAGACAGCAAAATGGTTTCCGGAATACCAAAAGAAACTTTAGTTCAAAAGTTACCCTTAAAACGTAGATTTAAAAAAAAAAAAAAAAGTTTATTAAAATAAAAACAAAGAAACAACAAAACCCAAAAGGAACGTGGTCTGACCTCGACTTTAAAGGGACACTATAGTCACCAAAACAACGTTATCTTAATGAAGCAGTTTTGGTGTATAGATCAGGCCTCTGAAGTCTCATTGCTCAATCCTCTGCCATTTAGGAGCTAAGTCACTTTTGTTGTTTATGCAGCCCTAGCCACACCTCCCCTGGCTGTGACTGACACAGTCAGCATGAAAAATAATGTTTTCCTTTTTAATCAGATGTAACTTACTTTAAAGGTTTTCTTTATCTCTATAAATTGAACTTTAATTATATACAGGAGGCTCCTGAAGGGGCTAGAAGGCTATAAACAGTGCAGGAGATAAGAAATTCTGGAAGGCTGTGTAAGTCATGTGCAGGGAGGTATGGCTAAGGCTGCATAAACAAAGTAATTTAACTCCTAAATGGCAGAGGATTGAGTCGTGAGACTGCAGGGGGATGATCTATACACCAAAACTGCTTCATTAAGTCAAAGCTTTTTTGGTGACTATAGTGTCCCTTTAACCACATATGTTTTCTGGAGCTCTACTAGACAAACCTGAAACTTCACTTTCAATTAGCTATTACTGTTCAAATATCAACAGCACAACTACCTACACATCTGTAGAGGACACCTCAAGGATCATTAACCCCTTAAGGACACAACTTCTAGAATAAAAGGGAATCATGACGGAATATTTCCGTCATGTGTCCTTAAGGGGTTAAAGTTATTTCCTGATAAAGTAACTGCAGGTTATATGCCAACTCAACCAATTTCTTTAACTAAGAAGAAATCAGAATTATATTGACCTCCAGCAGCTATCAGCTAATATTGATTGCCAACTTCTATCCACCCCTACTTTCTCCTGTCCCTCCCTGGCTATCTCCTCATATAACACTACACTCACTTCTGCCCTGGACACTGCAGCCCCACTCCAAACATGCACCGTGAGGAGAACATGGCACCAACCGTGGCACACTAAATCAACACGCTACCTGCCGAGGTGCTCCCGTTCTGCTGAACGCTGCTGGAGGAAGTCACGCACCCAGTCTGACTTCCTCTACTACAAATTTATGTTGCGTTCATACAGCACAGCCCTTGCCAAAAAGTCATACTTTTCCTACCTCATTAGCTCATGTTAACCTTTAACTCCCTTCTTTGACCTGCTGTGGCCACCCCCTCCCCAAACTAATCTTACAGCCGATAGCTTTGCATGCTACTTTACCGTCAAGATTTCAACAGCTATGGAAAGAATTCTCACAACCTTACCCCTCTCTTTCTCAACCACATCTAGGTCCTACCCATCAGACTTTCTCTCAGGCTACTGAACAAGAGGTGTCTGCGCTTCTCCTTTCCTCTCGACCCACCACTTGCCCACTTGATCCTGTCCCATCTCACCTTATCAGTTCTCTCTCCTCGTCTTGTGCCTTCCTTAACACACATCTTCAACTGCTCTCTCTCTTCAGGTGTTGTCCCTGCTGTTCCAACTCTCTCCTTGACCCTCTTCCGTCTGGCTTCTGCCCTCTCCACTCCACTGAGACTGCTCTTGTTAAAGTCATTAACAACCTAATCGCAGCTAAATCCAAAGGGCACTACTGTATACTAATTCTTCTTGACCTCTCTGCTGCCTTTGACATGGTTGACTATGTTCTCCTTCTCCAAACACTTCACTCGGTCTCTGTGACACTGTCCTCTCTCGGTTTTCCTCCTATCTCTCCCAATGCTCATTAAGTGTCTCTTTTTTTTTTTATTTTAAATGATACCTCCTCTCTTTGTCCTGTCTATGTTGGAGTCCCCCAAGGCTCTGTACTTGGGCCCCATCTATTTTCTCTTTATACTGCCTCTCTTGGCAAACTTATTACCCCATTTGGATTCCAATACCACCTGTATGCTGATGACACTCAGATATACCTCTCCTCCCCGGAGCTTGCCTTTCTTCCATCTCTGATCGGATATCCTCCCGCTTTTTAAAACGCAATCTCTCTAAAACTGAGCTCCTTGTCTTTCCTTCTCCGAATACTGATCCCCCTTTCTCTCTCTCCCTTCAAGTTAGTGGTACCCACATCAGTCCATCCTTGTTTTAGTTTAAATATTCAGGCATATGGCTACCTAACCACTTGGACGGACTTGTATCATCCATACGATCTCCCTGTAATACCCCCTCCCATCCCCGTCTCTTTCTTCTCTTTTCTACTCACGGTACTATCCGCTTTATCTTTTCACTCTTCTTTTTTACTAAAAATTATCACATTTTTATCTCTGACTGACATCTAAATAATAGACCATTACATTATCTAACATCTTCTAAACTGGGGCGATTCGAGGGGCGCTTATAGGGGTCTTAAGAACATAATGGGAACGCCACAGTAGCTATCGTCTACATTAGGTTGGAGTCCGCTGACTTAGACTGCTTTTCAACGCATTCTTTCGGTCATTGATGATAGGGGACGTAAAATCTTAGTATGTGTTTAATAGTCAGTCAGGAGTTTTTGATATACCTTAAATCAAAATGGGTAGGACGCCACGGTTTATGGACTTTCAGAGTCAACAAGCAACAGTTAGATACAATGTTTAAGCTGTTTAATGACTGTTTTCTAGATTTGCGTAAATGTTTGCTTCTAACTAATACTGACATGTGTTAATGCTAATGTGCTTATTTGTTCCATGTTGCATATATTCTTGTGGTGTCTGACCTTGTTATAAATAAAGAATTAAAAAAAATAAAATAAAAGCACTGAACAATTCTAGCCCCTCCTATATTTCTTCACTGATCCACAGGTATGCACTTTCTCTGTCTCTCCGCTCTGCCCATGACCTTCTCCTGTCTTTTGCTCGGACCCATACAGTCAACTCACGCTTGCAGGACTTCTCGAGGGTGGCTCCTTTCCTTTGGAATAGCCTGCCTAAGACCATCAAGCTCTCCCCTAGTTTTCAGTCATTTAAAAAGTGCTTCAAACACCCATCTCTTTAGGAAAGCTTATGGCCTCCCAGAGTAACCTCTACCTCACATACCTGTCCCTTGGTCTCTCCTAAAGGGCAGCGCACTATTCTCTCCTCGGGCTCTGCTTCACTCCACCTTGTTTGATTGCTACCTCCTGTCCTGTTGGGTTTTACTCCCCACCTCCTATAGACTGTAAGCTCGTTTGAGCAGGGCCCTCTTCAGCCTATTGTTCCTGTAACTTTTTGTACTTGTGTCATTGTTAAATCCCCCCCCCCCCCTTGATAATATTGTAAAGCGCTACAGAATATGCTGGCGCTATATAAATACCAGTAATAATTTCTAGGGATCGAGCGATTATCGGTTTTACCGATATAATCAGCCGATATTCGGTATTTTTGACAATATCGGTATTGGCCAATTCAGATACCGATATTGCCGATAATGCCTCCTAGGACCGCCAGGCTCATTACAAGCCCGGCGGTCCTGGGAGGGGCGGAGAGCAAGCGCTTACTCACCTCCCAGCAGCTCCTCCAGCTCCCCAGTGTAACTCTTGACCTGGGCCGGCCAGTCAGAGCGCCATGGGTACCACCATGGCACTGGCGCGGTGGCAGAGCTGCTGGGAGGTGAGTGCGCTTGCGCCCCCAACTCAGCCAATGCCACTGGACCACCAGGGACTGCTATATCCCCCCTCCCTGGCCAGGCAACAAGCAGGGGGGGAACAACAAAATTATTAAAAAAAAAAAAATTAATAAAAAAAATGCCCCCTCACACACTCCATTATATACACATACACTACACAAAGTGTATATAATGCAGTATTTGTATAGTGTTTATATAATGCACACTACACAAACACACTGCATTATATACACACACACACACTATACACACACTGCATTATATACACACACACATTATATACACACACTATACACACACACACACTATACACACACTGCATTATATACACACACACACCTGCATTATATACACACACACACTATACACACACACTGCATTATATATACACACTATACACACACTGCATTATATACACACACACTATACACACACACACACACTATACACACACTGCATTATATACACACACACACACACACTATACACACACTGCATTATATACACACACACACACTATACACACACTGCATTATATACACACACACACACACACTATACACACACTGCATTATATACACACACCGCATTATATACACACACACACACACACTATACACACACACACTATACACACACTGCATTATATACACACACACACACTATACACACACTGCATTATATACACACACACACACTGCATTATATACACACACACACACTATACACACACTGCATTATATACACACACCATTATATACACACACACACACACTATACACACACCATTATATACACACACACACACACTATACACACACTGCATTATATACACACACACTATATTATATACACACACTATACACACACTGCATTATATACACACACACTGCATTATATACACACACACTGCATTATATACACACTGCATTATATACACACACACTACACACACTGCATTATATACACACACACTACACACACTGCATTATATACACACACTACACAAACACACTGGGTATATAATGCAGTGTGTTTGTGTAGTGTCTATATAATGCAGTGTGTGTATTGTGTGTATATAATGCAGTGTGTGCGCGTATATATAATGTAGTGTGTGTAGTGTGCGTATATAATGCAGTGTGTGTTTATATAATGCAGTGTGTGTTTGCATAGTGTTTATATAATGCACCCTACACAAACACACTGCATTATATACACACTATACAAACATACACTCTGCATTATATAAACACACTACATTCATTATATACACACACTACACAAACACACACGCTTTGCATTTAGTATATACTGCATTCACTTTACGCACACTACACAAAGACTCTGCTTTCATTATATACACACACTACACTAATACACACTGCATCCACACACACACTGCATCCACACACACTACACAAACTGCATCCACTACACACACACTACACAAACACACACTGCATCCACTACACACACACTACACAAACACACACTGCATCCACTACACACACACACACTACACAAACACATACAGCTCCCCTGTCTAAACACACTGCATCCACTACACGTGGCATGTATATTTTGTGCATTTACCTTTAGAAATAGTTTTTATTTTCCAAAATGGTAAATGTACAAAATATCGGCAAATTATATTGGCTATCGGCCTGAAAGTTCACAGAATATCGGTATCAGTATCGGCTCTAAAAAAAATCAATATCGGTCGATCCCTAATAATTTCACTGCTGGACAGCTTGGTTTGAAGTCTCTGGATCCCAAGTTCCGTATATTTCATAGGTTGTACTTCTACAAGATTTGTGCCCCTGCTTTAATCCCCTATAAAGCAGGCGGGGTTTATACTGGCCTAGGGAGAGTCTATAGTATTTTCCTTACCACAAAAACACTTTTGGAAATAGACATACCAGAACAAGTAACACATCATTTAGGAATTCAACATTACAAAATAAAATGGCAATAATAAAAATTTATTAACAATTCAAAATGAACATAAACACAATGATAAATGATAATTACATGTATACTGGGTCCTTGCCATAGAAGCAATCCACGTAAATAATTGGTAGTAAACAGAGCACAAAATCCAGTCCATCATGATCCAAAACAAAAGTACGAGAAAAGTCTTTATGGGAAAAGCTTGTTCAACATTGAGATCTTAGTACTGAAAGCTTCGCTTGGTCTGAATGTCATCAAGAATTTGCTGCAGTTCCTCCTCTTCAAACCTACCCTCCAAGCTGCGAAGTAGAAAAAAAATTTAACAAAAGGAATTGTTGAAGGGAACCAAGAAAAATGCAGTACAAATGGAGGAGGAATACAGTTACTTATTAAAAGGAATAGACAACGCTGTAAGAGCGCTCTCTCATAATATATATATATAAAAAACATCTCGAGTTAAAGGTTTCAAACCTCTGTACTATTACCTGTAAACAACTGAAGAAATATACATAGTAGTCAACAAACAGAAAGAAGAGAAGGAATCCCCACCCACCCACAAATATTAGGAAAAGAACAAGCACTATCTTTCTCAGTACCTTGGTATAAGGGCCTTGGCTTCATCTGCTGTTTCTGGGCACAAATTGGCCAAACACGCCAGTTCAAACCTATGCAACTTCTTCTGTAATAGCAAACTGTCAAAGGCAAACACATTTACACCACGTTCATGAATTCATATTTACATCATACTGCATGAGATAAATAACAACAAAAAAATGCTAAAAATTACTTGATACACATTATTTTTGACTAGGCAAGAGATCAGATAAAATTCCTTTTTTAAATTCAGGAATATTTGCTGTATTCCCTTAGTGGAGCAGCACATCAAATTGTTACAAACAGCAATGGCATCAATTATATAGAATTGTTACAAAGAAGAAAAATGATCTTCATTTTGTTTTATGCCTAGGTAAAAGTACTTTTCATCCAGTGATAAATTATTTTTGCGTGTGGATGCATTATTTTCTTAAAGGGACATTCCAAGGTACATTTAATTGCCTATTTTTATAGGAGCTATGCCAATCCCTAAGCTCCCAATAAAACAAGCAACAATTACAAATTCTGTTGACTCCAGTAATAAGATAACTGTCAGGATCCTATCCTGACAACCAGGAACATGTTTCATTTTCTTCTGTTATTTCATGTAATACTTGTTTCTTGCCTCTAGTGGCCTCCCTAGCCACTAATCTCCTCAGTCACCTTATTCTCCTCACCTGCCTGGACTAATGAGGCTTCATAAGGCTACACCCTACTCACAACAGGGCCTTTACATTGAAGTTGGTGATTTGCCTGAAAGACTTCAATTCCTGGCTCCTGTGAACCTGCTCCAGACTTACCCTCAACCCTGCTCCATACCAACCTGCTCCAGACTTTCCTTCTAACCTGCTCCACTCTTATGTATGATTTTGACCTCTGTTACCAGCCTTCCACTGTAACCATCCTGCCTTTGTTTCAACCCTACCTGGAGATCACAGACTTTATTATTTGCAAATCCTGTTTTGTGGCATAATGCCTTAATTCTGTTTTTTTCTCAAGTTTCATAATATGTCTAAAAGCACCAATAAAGTCTCAAATAACAACCCTGGCCAAAGTCTCCTATCTGACCTGCTCAAGATCATGACAGTAACAGATCATTTAAAATATGTTTCCTAACATGTTAATTATATTTGCTGGCAATGTCATTCGGCTCAGAGATATTAAATAAATTGTGACATTATCCCAAACTTGGAACATTTCGGTCACAAGTACATTCCAGAATTAAAAAAAAATGTTCAATATTACTATTCCCTTCTGACCAGACTGTTTTATATATTTTTTTCTATCCTGTAAAAAAAAACAAAAAAAAAAAACATATATTTATAAAAAAAAAAAAAAAAAATCAACTAATTGTTTACTAGTTGCGGCCAAATCTTTCCCTCTAAACCAGTGGTTCCCAACCCAGTCCTTAAGTACCCCCTACCTGGCCAGGATGTAGGGAATACCAAGTTTTGTCTAAGGTATTTTTAGAAGAAAAAAAAAAAAGAAAACACACTATAGACACAACAGAGTAATCTCTAAATTCTAGCCTGGTAGGGGGTACTTGAAGACTGGGTTGGGAACCCCTGCTCTAAATGGAACAAATAAAAGCTACATAGACCATTGACACATTATTCCCTTTACTGAGCAAACTTAGCCCACAGCAGGGCTCAAAATTTTCCCTAGCCACTGGTGAATTGAAATGTAGCCCTGGCAAGTAGACATTCACCCATGGTAAATATGTTGTGTACCTGCCAGGTTTGCAGCAGATAACTGGTTAATGTGCAGGGCTTGAAAAGTTCTGCTCTACCTTGTTAAAATTTCAGTGAGATACTCCTTTTAAAAAGTGTTTTTTCTCCCTATTTCTGATTTATACAGAAATTAGATAGTAGTAGTATTTATATACCACTAACTTGTTTTGCAGTGCTTTAATATGAACCATTGTACCTACCTATACTTCTGATTGTATTGCTTATATCCTTTTTTAAATTTTTTTATTTATATCCTTTTCATAAGGCATTAGTAATACTCGATGCCACATGCTGAGTGGTAATCTTCTCTATTGCTATATTTCAAAGCATTTTTGTATTTCTCAAAAACTACAATCAAAATGTATATATTTTTTTTTATTATTATTTATTTAAATAGATGGCACATCAGATTTTAAGTTGCACCAACAGACTCCTTAGCACAACAGATCTTTCTCCAGCCATGTGATAAAACAAACAAATCTCAGGTGCCAGGTCGCCATGGAGACTGAAAAGTTTGTCCGGATGCCTTGGATTTATGAGCCCATTCCTTCGTCCTGTCTTTCTATGCCGTGTTGATCGCTGGGTGCCGGTGTACCGGGAGGAAGTGAATTATAAATTACTTCCTTCCGTGGCTTAGGCTACAGAGGGGAATGGCAAGCTGGCAGGACAACAGGTAAAGACAGCTTAGCTTTCCTCACCTCTTGCTCCCATTCCGCAAAGCTGGCTGCCCGCCCATTCCCTGTAAGATCTGCCATAGATCTCACTTTTCTCGCACTTGAGAGCACAACAAGAGTACAGCAAAAGTACTTCATTGGCTTTTGGCAAATGAAGGCCCATGAGCTTAAGACAAACAAAGGACAGAAGACGCTGTGGAAACCTTAAGGTAAGTCAAAAATGGGTCGCAAGAGAATACTGAGAACGGGCAGCAGCTGAAATAGCCTGCCCTTCGGTCGGTCCCCGCTCAGTTCTCAAGCTGATTTTTGCTCATCTTGTGCCATTACAGAGAACATATCTGAAGCATATCAGACTGGTCCCACCCATACGGGCAGTCCAGATCCGAAATGCCAGCAAGTTCTCTCTGCACGAGAGATACAGCAACCCCAGACGATCGTTTCAGCCTTGTTAGGCATCATCAGTGAGGCATAGCTGGTATCTCCCTAGGCACCATGAGCAAGGGGTCCACGTCTGGATTATCCCTTTAAAATTGTGGAGAGTCAAAAATGGGTCGCAAGAGAATACTGAGAACGGGCAGCAGCTGAAATAGCCTGCCCTTCGGTCGGTCCCCGCTCAGTTCTCAAGCTGAAGGTAAGTATATCTTCTCCGTCTGCCATCTTACATCAAGCACGCATGTCACCTTTTGGAGGGTAGGATAGTCTGTGCATATTTTGTAAAGACCCAAAAGGGCAAGAGGAGCTTTAACATGGATGGATGAGCGTACTATGTAAATAGGGTTACCCTACCACATGGAGTGCCCCTTTAAGATACTCTTAGATTCTGTCTATTAAAGGACCACTCTAGGCACCCAGACCACTTCAGCTTAATGAAGTGGTCTGGGTGCCTGGTCCAGCTAGGCTTAACCCATTCTTTCATAAACATAGCAGTTTCAGAGAAACTGCTATGTTTATGAATGGGTTAAGCCTTCCCCCATTCCCTCTAGCGGCTGTCTCATTGACAGCCGCTAGAGGCGCCTGCGTGCTTCTCACTGTGATTTTCACAGTGAGAGCACACCAGCGTCCATAGGAAAGCATTGATAATGCTTTCCTATGCGACCGGCTGAATGCGCGTTCAGCTCTTGCCGCGCGTGCGCATTCAGGGGACGGGGAGGAGAGAAGGAGGAGAGCTCCCCGCCCAGCGCTGGAAAAAGGTACGTTTTTACCCCTTACCCCTTTCCCCCTTCCAGAGTCGGGCAGGAGGGGGTCCCTGAGGGTGGGGGCACCCTCAGGGCACTATAGTGCCAGGAAAACGAGTATGTTTTCCTGGCACCATAGTGGTCCTTTAACTGGCTGACTTCTACATATTATTTGACGGTTTTAGGCCACCAAACTTGAAGAACTACATGTCGTTTGTGTTTTCATTCACAAATCTTCCAAGCAGTAATGTAACAGGAATATACCTTCTGACACTGGCAATTGTCTCTCTGTTCTTGAAACGGCTGAACCTTGCTGTGTAGTTAAGGGTTTTCATGAAGACTTCTGACAATTCCTGTTCCTCTTCTGCGCTTTCATTCTGCTGCTTTCGGTGTTCCAGCAGCATGTGGACCTCAGAGTTTAGCAGTGTTTCTGCACTCTCAAACTCTAAAAGCAAAATAAAAATTGAAAAACAAACATTTCAATACAATTCCATTTAAAGAACAAAACTACATAATTCATGCAATATCGCTTTGTTTTCAAACTGCTTGAGATTAGAACGTTTTAGCTTTGAATCTGCTCATTTGTAGAGTCAATATGCAGCACTTAGGTCAAAATTAGAGCAATTCCTGTGTGAATATTTGTTTTACATTACTGGTGTTTTACATTACTGAGAAGTCAAATTAACCTTCACTCTGCCTCTCTCCTATATTTATCTATAACCTCAAACTCCAGCCCCCCAGATGTTGCTGAACTACAACTCCCATGATTCTCTGGCTATCTATGGAATTCAAAGAATCATAGGAGTTGTAGTTCAGCAACATCTGGAGGGCCGGAGTTTGAGGACCCCTGGTCTATAATATCTCTGATCTAATTTTGGATTTATCTAATCCAAACATTATGGATTTAGTGTATGTCTTGTATAAGCATTATCCTCTGACCCCTATATCCCATACACTGCATTTGCTTTCACATATTCCTCTAACATTATACACTTCCAATAATGAGATAGAGAACACAGAAAAATAAAATGACCATCCCCCTCACTGCTGTGTACTCTTAGCTGCAATCTGAGTGCACCCCATGTGTATTATTGCCTATAGCGACCTTTTAAATCCTCCTCCTTAGCTCTGCCCCCAGACACCTACCTAGACAGTCCCCATTCAGAGCACAAGCTCCCTCATTGCCCCAGTACCAGCATCAGCCTGTATCCTCTGCACAGCACGTCCATCCATTCTAAGAGGGACCTAGGCAGAGCCAATGGAGACCAGGCTCTCTCACTCCTGGTCATATCCAGATCCACTAACGCGCATTACCTTTCGGGAAAAGAAGCTGCGAAGCATCCTCTTCAATATCCCCAGTCCGACTCTCCGACCCCCCAGCAGCCATGGTCAACCCTACAGGTCCCTACTAGCTAGCAGCACGGCCGGAAGCGGAAACAGGCTACCATAGAACGTTACGAGCGCAGGAGCGTAGTGTAGGTCAGGGCCGCTCTGTCCCGCCGCTGATCTCGCTCGTGCTGCTCTCTTGCCCATGCGCAGTAACGTGCTGCTCTCTAAGCATTGACTGAGTGCCATGCTAACCTTACTTTGTGTCTCTTGTCTATTTACCATATATGCGTTTTTGATGATTGAAAAATAACATTAAATGTAGAAATGAACACAGCTGCATTTATCTCTTGCCTGAACTGAGCACTTCCATCACAGCTCCCTGACCAGTTTGAGAGTGAAACCCATAATATAGCATAGGTGAAGAGTATTAAAGGACCGCTATAGGCACCCAGACCACTTCAGCTTAATGAGGTGGTCTGGGTGCCAGGTACAGCTAGGGTTAACCCTGCCTGCTGTAAACATAGCAGTTTCAGAGAATGTGCTATGTTTACATTAGGGTTAATCCAGCCTCTAGTAGCTGTCTCGTTGATTTTCACAGTGAGAAAACGCCAGCATCCATAGGAAAGCATTGAGAATGGTATCCTATGAGACTGGCTGAATGCGCATGTGGCTCTTGCCGCGCATGCGCTTTCAGCCGATGACGGCGAAAGGAGGAGGAGAGTCCCCAGCGCCGAGGGAGCCTGGCGCTGGAAAAAAGGTAAGGGATTAACCTTACCTTGAGGGTGAGGGGGACCCAAGGACCCTATAGAACCAGGAAAACAAGTATGTTTTCCTGGCACTATAGTGGTCTTTTAATGCAGCACTGTCACACCATACTTATCTTTTCCCAATCGATTCCTCTTCTCTTCCTCTTGGAGAATCCTCCATAGACCTCCACGCACAAGAGTTCAGCAGGGACGTCAGCTCCAGGAGCCGAAGCAGACCCACCGGAGGAAGATGGCGGAAAACTCACCTTTACATGCCCCCCCCCCCAGCCATCGAACCCCCAGCAGCGATGTCACTGTAGGGGGTCTTTGCTAATTCTGCAGTCGCAGTACTGCTTTAAAGGCAACTGAATATATCTAATTTCAGGGAATGTTGCTAGAAATGAACTATTGGCTAAAAGAAGCCAATGATCTAGTCAGTGTCCTATCCCTAGGTATTGTGGAAAATCGAATTGTGCATGCGCAGGTGAATGATCTCACAATATCATCTGGTGAATTATATGAGTTAGACATGGTAAACATAGCGATGAAGAATCAAGTAAATATGACAAAAAAATCATACTTACCTGCTTTTTCCACCTGTATTATGTCTGATTCAAAGCCTTTCAATGAGACAGTTGTATCAAAAGGATGCATGTCCCTTTAAAGCAACTCTATCACGGTCGGTGATCTTTGCATTATTAGTAAAGACCTCCCTAGTTACTACGCTACGGTAACTTCTCCCCAGGACTGCTCTTTATAAACAGCCATAATCATGTCTAATATATATAGTGACGTTCACAAGCCATTCAACTCTAAGAACTGCACGCTAATGTCAACAGAATTCTATCCCTATTTCAACAATAGCCAAAAAAGGAACTCTATAAATTGTGCTTTTTTAAAACATTTTTTTAAAAACTCTGTACTTCTGAATGAATTGAAAATCATGTGGCAGAACCACTGCCTGTTCGTGGATTTCCCCTCTCTAACCTGTATTACCCCTGTATTTTTCTTTGTTATGCCCGCTCTCCATTCAGGAGCGCTCCCACGAAGGGGATTCATTCACTTCCCAAATGGGGACCACCACCATACCTCATTTAGAATGTTAGTATAGAATGTTCACACCTCCCAATCACCTTGCAACATAAGTGTTAAAACCGCAAAACGCAAGGGAAACAATTAATGAGTGCTTCCCTGGGTGGCCGCCATTCGTATAGACAAACGCCACCAGGGGAGCATTCATGGATTGTTTCCTGACTTGTTCATATCCCGGACAAGGGCCTCCCTGGTGCCCCATTAGAACGTTCACACCAATTATTCAGAATGCTCACATCCTCAACATAGGTGTGGAACCCGCAAGGGAAGTAATTAATGAGTGCTCCCCTGGGTGGCCACCATTCGTACAGATGGGGGGAGCATTTGTACCGCGAAAGTAGACACTTCCTTTGCCAGGGTCTCACACCAGGACCTCGCGAACGGAGACTAGTCGATCGAGGGACTAAGGTGAGGATCCCTGAGATTGGTGTGGGCACTGGCGAGTTTTGGCGGGCTCTCATGAGCCAGCGAAACAAAGAGACTAGCTCTTTTCCCGAGGGCAGGCTTTTCTGTGCTTGTGAGAAAAAGGGAGGGTCCAAGATGTTCACAATCAATGCTATTTTAGATCTCAGTTCTATATTATAACACCAAACCCTGTCATTGTCCAATTAAAGCAGGGGTTGGCAACTTAGGCCCAAACCCTGCAATATACCAGCCCACCATCTGTCCCTGAGTTCTACACACAAATCCGGGTGGTTCACAGTGTAGTAATAAATTATTTCACTAAAGAACGGCCGCAAGGGAACTGTGTGTAGAAAAGAGCAAGTTGCTCTGCATGGCTCCTTGCACAACCAGATGAGGCCCTTGCAGCAAGTGGGTGAAGGGCCTGCCTTCTTAAAGGGTTACTCCAACCCATTTCTTGTAGTCTGTTTTAAAGGATAATGCCCTATTGTATGTGTCTGCCTTATTGGACATCATACTTTAGATCCTTCCCTGCTTAAGTAAAAAAATAAAGTTATGTGTGTCAGGGATGCAAAAAGCCCCAGGGAAAAAAGTGCTAATTACACCGTATGTGCAGTGTTACAAGCAGAAGCATTGTACATAAATACTCCAACCACCATGACCACTTCAAATCACTGAAATGGTCATGGTGCTTGGCAGCACACCTAAATTAAAAGATTACACTAAAGCATAGCACACCATTTTATTAAAGGAGCACTATTTTGTCAGGAATACAAATTAGCTTTAAGTAGGTGATTAGTACCCCATCCCACTTTACCTCCTGTATAGCACCTCTAGTGGCTGTCTGAGTGACTGCCACTAGTGATGTCATGAACCGTTCGCGGCGAGCTCCGGTCGGCTGACACATCCCGGCCAATCTCCAGCAGACCCTCCCACCTCCTGGACAGCATCCAACATGGATGCTGTCCAGGAGGTGGGACGGTCTGCTGGAGATTGGCCGGGATGTGTCAGCCGACCAGAGCTCGCCACGAACAGTTCGTGGCGAACCGTGGCGAGCCGTTCGCGAAATCTCTAACTGCTACTGGAGGTGTCCCTAGGCAATAATGTAAACACTGACTTTTCTCTGACCAGAGAGTCTTTACATGAAAATGCCTGCAGGGACATACAGGGTCTCACACCAGGACCTCGCGAACGGAGACTAGTCGATCGAGGGACTAAGGTGAGGATCCCTGAGATTGGTGTGGGCACTGGCGAGTTTTGGCGGGTCCTCATGAGCCAGCGAAACAAAGAGACTAGCTCTTTTCCCGAGGGCAGGCTTTTCTGTGCTTGTGAGAAAAAGGGAGGGTCCAAGATGTTCACAATCAATGCTATTTTAGATCTCAGTTCTATATTATAACACCAAACCCTGTCATTGTCCAATTAAAGCAGGGGTTGGCAACTTAGGCCAAAACCCTGCAATATACCAGCCCACCATCTGTCCCTGAGTTCTACACACAAATCCGGGTGGTTCACAGTGTAGTAATAAATTATTTCACTAAAGAACGGCCGCAAGGGAACTGTGTGTAGAAAAGAGCAAGTTGCTCTGCATGGCTCCTTGCACAACCAGATGAGGCCCTTGCAGCAAGTGGGTGAAGGGCCTGCCTTCTTAAAGGGTTACTCCAACCCATTTCTTGTAGTCTGTTTTAAAGGATAATGCCCTATTGTATGTGTCTGCCTTATTGGACATCATACTTTAGATCCTTCCCTTCTTAAGTAAAAAAATAAAGTTATGTGTGTCAGGGATGCAAAAAGCCCCAGGGAAAAAAGTGCTAATTACACCGTATGTGCAGTGTTACAAGCAGAAGCATTGTACATAAATACTCCAACCACCATGACCACTTCAAATCACTGAAATGGTCATGGTGCTTGGCAGCACACCTAAATTAAAAGATTACACTAAAGCATAGCACACCATTTTATTAAAGGAACACTATTTTGTCAGGAATACAAATTAGCTTTAAGTAGGTGATTAGTACCCCATCCCACTTTACCTCCTGTATAGCACCTCTAGTGGCTGTCTGAGTGACTGCCACTAGTGATGTCATGAACCGTTCGCGGCGAGCTCTGGTCGGCTGACACATCCCGGCCAATCTCCAGCAGACCCTCCCACCTCCTGGACAGCATCCAACATGGATGCTGTCCAGGAGGTGGGAGAGTCTGCTGGAGATTGGCCGGGATGTGTCAGCCGACCAGAGCTCGCCACGAACAGTTCGTGGCGAGCCGTTCGCGAAATCTCTAACTGCTACTGGAGGTGTCCCTAGGCAATAATGTAAACACTGACTTTTCTCTGACAAGAGAGTCTTTACATGAAAATGCCTGCAGGGACATACTATGCTCATCAGTTTTGGTGACTATAGTGTCCCTTTAAGCTGTCTTCTGTGTCTATGTGAGTGTGTGTATGACTGGCTGTTTACCTGTCTGTCTTTCTATGTGACTGTGTTTTTATGGCTTTGTGGGTGATATTTTAGTGGTCTAAAAGGAACAGTTTGGTCCATTATGTAATGGAAAATTGTATATATTCAAAAATCACAGGTGACATGAAGAGAAGAGGTAAGACATTAAAACATAAGAACAAGTAGGGGTATGGGGAGAAAAGGGCTCTTCTTAATTTTGATCTTTCAGCACATAAGGAACCCAAATAAGAGGGGTATCTACTAAATGGAGGAACGATCAGAATCAAGAAACTGTCTCCTTTCCTGTGTTACCACTATTATTATTTTTATTACTATATTACATTTCTAGCTACTTGGATAAATGCAGCCATCCAGTGAAAAAGGTTGACTACCCCTACCTTACAGAATATCAGTAAAAATATATACAAAAGGGGGAACAAAAACGTATTCCAGTTACAAGAATGCTTTTCTCAGAAATGGTGGAGTCTCTGGACTGAGCTGCTTTAGAGTGACATCCCATTCCTATTTAGAACTACCCTGACATTCCAAATGTATAGCTGGCATGTCCAGCACAGACTTATAACATTTTGCTAAATTGTCACCAGTTAGTACTTTAGAATTCCTTAAAAGTATTACTAGTCCATACAGTGCATATGAAGACATTTTTTATTTTGTTACTAGTGAAAGCCCCGGGCACTGCACTTTAGTGTTATTGCTGCTTTAATGAATGGAAAGACATGTTGCCTTCACTGCAGATTTAGAACTACATGGAATGTGATCTCTTCATTGCAATCATTTGATCTCATAAGTAATACTTCAAAGACACAGCTCTGATCCTGGATTCAATCAATTTCAATTTATTTTCAGCAGCATGGAAGGAAAAACAATCTTTGTGATTCCTTATAGGAAGGGGTTGCGCTTGGGGAATCCTTACCCTTCTACCGCCAGTGGGGTCAGCAACGTTCCTGTTACTGGCCCCTTGGGTAACAAAAGGATGAAGACCGAGCTGACATTAGGGAAGTCCGACATTTCATGTGCAAAAACCATCCGCTCTCCTGTCTCTGCCACACATGGTTACACTCTTCCCTTGAGCTGCCTCTCCAGTACGCCAACAGGCTTGGTCATATTATACAATATGACATATGATTTATGTTATACATGTGGGATTATATGGGAAAGGAGAATAATCACTGAGCCATGACTGTGCCAATCAGAGTACAACGAAGATCTCATTAAATGGATAATGGTTTCCTTGTGGTTTATGTGCTTCTAGTACCTCATATGTAATAATCCCGTGTTTCAGGGTAGACTAGAAGCTGTATACCCAGACATTTAGGGTAAAATAAAATTACATGTCAATTTTGTTAATAATGCCAACACCCAAAAATGCATATTGTTAGGGCATTTTGGAAAACTACAGGATCATAAGGTGAATGATGAACCCAGTTGTTGATTTGCCACCTTAGTCCCACAATTTGCACTATCAGAGGTAAATGAGTAACCCTGAAACAGAAAAGAAACAGGAAGGAACACAGGGAGATTATTCAATTAACTCCAATACCACACAGAAACATCTGCCCAAACTCCAATACTAAACATCTGCCCTAACCAATAGGACACTCTTTCATTTAAAGAAACCGCTCTCAGAGTGTGTGATAGCTACCTTGAATGTACAACACAGGACCTGGGCAGCTTAAATGTTCCTGTTGCAATAACAGCGTAAGCTTTTATTGCCCCTGTCAAGGCAAAATTAGGCGCTGTGAGAGAGCAAGTTCTTGCGCTTAAAAAAAAAAGATAAAATAAAATATATTTATATATATACGTATATAAAAAGAATATTATAATAATAATAATTAGGAGTTCAGAATGTAAAAACCGATAATAGCTTTTTTTTTTTTTTAAGGGTGTCTGACCCCTTACAATGGTGTAGTTGGATGAGGCCACAACACCCATCTTAGCTCTCCCTCCCACTTAGAGTCCCATGGAGAGCGTGGGGTGAGGTAAGGCTGTGTGTTCTGCGAGTCTCTGGGCACTGCTCCCCCCTCTCCAGTGAAGCTCATAAGATGGTGCAGTAGTACAGGTAACTGGACCAGGAGGAGGGAGTGGAGGAGGAGTCGGATGTCAGGAGGTCACAGGCATTGCCGGCGAGCGGGTGACAGGGCTGCGGCGGGGGCAGCACTGTGTCAGGAGTAATGAGTATAAAGAGGCGGTGCATGCACAGTGCCGTTCTGCTGTGCGGGTTGGCGGGAGGCCATGTATTCTGTGTAACTGATTGTCACCTTCTCACTGCGATACCTAGGCCAAAAAGACATCACAAGTTATTACACTGTAGACTAAGTGATCATATCTTACAGTAAAATGGTCATCATTTTGTATTATTGAAAATAAAATATCAAATTAATTTATGTGTAATGCATTCATGTAAGCAACCAATACACATAAGTAAATACCTATTTTCACCCTTGCTCAATGTGGTCACCTTTGAGTCCTGTTTGGTAAGAATGGACACCTCTCCGACCAAAGACCAAGCCGGTAATTGAGAACTAGCACATATTAACAAACCCTACCATCGTGAGCAAGAACTATATTCTGTAGTCATTTTAAAAAACATACAACCAGGGGAGGGTGAACCAATTAAGATAAAGTGTAATCACATGTTCAGTTATAGAAGGTCTGCATTATTATACGCTGATTAAATAATATACTGATAATTCTCCAAAATATTTTTCTTTTAGAGTGCTGTAATTTAGATAAGGCTAGCACTCTATGGTTCTTTAATGCTAGGAAACAGTTGCAGATCTAATGAAGAGAGAAGGAACAAAAAATGTCATCTTATTATCGTGGGCCTCTCTCATAAGATACTCTAAGCACCATAACCACTAGAGTAGGCTACAGCGGTTGTGGTATCAAGAGCCCCCTGGTGCTATGCCTCACATTTTCATAAAACTCTTCATGATTGGAAGTATGCAGCATGTGTGCATAGATCATAGCTTGAACATGAGGCCAAAAGAAGAGAAGGAAAGAGTGCAGCTTAGACTCTTTAAAATTAATGGTATGTGGGTATATGTGTTGAAGAATGGCAGTGATTCCATTGCCAAAAGCCCCCACAAAATCATAGATTGGGTGAGAGCTGAGCCAAAGGTTTGCTATATATAATCGAGTAGTAATGCAAATCAGTTTATTGAAGTGTTTGTAAGCGTTAGCAACTAACATTTTCTTAAGGGTCAAAAATAACAGATAACAACTGTGCAGATCTAACAATCTAATTAATACCAAAATATAGTCTGAAACTGAGGAGCTTAAAATAGTCAAAGCTTAATAAAACCATCAGGAGTCAGAGTTTTATACATCTTACACCCAGCACCTAATTTAATTATTTTATACAAAACTCTAATGATGTATTTTACTTGCTAATTAAGAGAAAGAACTGGACTATCGACAAACTGACACCAATAATAAATAGAATCACTATTTAGTAGATATACCCCCAATGAAAACCATGCAGGTATCTAGCTATTAATGTTGGCATTGGGGATATATATATATATATATATATATATATATATATATATATATATAAATAATGAGCTTGCAAAAGCAGTTCTTTTTTTTGTTTTTTCAAAGGTTTTTATTGGAAAATATCAGGCATTACAGTCAATGCATTACATTTGTTGATAGATTATATATTTGCATTGTTTCCACCAGTATGAGCGGTCAGTAATATGAAATATAAAATATAAACAAGTGAGTACAGGATCTTTTGTTGTAGATACAGTCTTTCTCAGAGTGGTGAAGAAAGGGCAAAATACTTTTAATAAAGTGGTAGTATAAGTTGAAATAACATTGATGGTGGTATACTCATAGTGAACTATTTGTTAGAGAGCCTGACTGTAGTTTTGTGCTCTTTAGGTAAATATCTTAGTATAAAACAACAGCTAACATATAATGTATGCTTGAATATTAAAGGTACCAGCAGCTCGTCTCGCTTCAAGAACCAGTGATAAGGTGGTTGCGAATTCTGATTGTAATTACTTGAGAGGTGTTCGTTTACGTTGTTGTTTATTGAGTCTATTTTGTATGGCATTTGTCTTGTGTTTGTATGAAGTCAACCCAGGGATTCCATATGTCTGATAATATATGGTATTTGTGTGTTTGGGCATAGTGGATATCTTCCATTAGGCGAGTAGATTCGACCCTCTGAATCCATTCTCCAATTGTGGGGGCTCTTGACTGTTTCCAGCGTGTGGGTATGAGGGCATTTGCTGCTATCAGTAGGTGGGTAATCAGTGATTTTGTGGGTTTAGGCAAAGGTTCAGGAAAGTGGAGAAAGAATATGAGTTCAGGATTGGGGGGTAGTTTAATATTTGTTATTAGTTGTATCATCTTTAATATTATAGATAGATTACCCTTTTTTTTGCCAACGGATGGTATAAATAGGGTGTGTGAAAGCTGCGTTTTCTAATACCACCCATTGTGTGCTGTTTGTAGGTATTGTCCAATCATAGATTCTAGAAAGCATAGCTGCTTGGTAGTAAAGTTCTACAGGGAGTGCAGAATTATTAGGCAAGTTGTATTTTTGAGGATTAATTTTATTATTGAACAACAACCATGTTCTCAATGAACCCAAAAAACTCATTAATATCAAAGCTGAATATTTTTGGAAGTAGTTTTTAGTTTGTTTTTAGTTATAGCTATGTTAGGGGGGATATCTGTGTGTGCAGGTGACTATTACTGTGCATAATTATTAGGCAACTTAACAAAAAACAAATATATACCCATTTCAATTATTTATTATTACCAGTGAAACCAATATAACATCTCAACATTCACAAATATACATTTCTGACATTCAAAAACAAAACAAAAACAAATCAGTGACCAATATAGCCACCTTTCTTTGCAAGGACACTCAAAAGCCTGCCATCCATGGATTCTGTCAGTGTTTTGATCTGTTCACCATCAACATTGCGTGCAGCAGCAACCACAGCCTCCCAGACACTGTTCAGAGAGGTGTACTGTTTTCCCTCCTTGTAAATCTCACATTTGATGATGGACCACAGGTTCTCAATGGGGTTCAGATCAGGTGAACAAGGAGGCCATGTCATTAGATTTTCTTCTTTTATACCCTTTCTTGCCAGCCACGCTGTGGAGTACTTGGACGCGTGTGATGGAGCATTGTCCTGCATGAAAATCATGTTTTTCTTGAAGGATGCAGACTTCTTCCTGTACCACTGCTTGAAGAAGGTGTCTTCCAGGAACTGGCAGTAGGACTGGGAGTTGAGCTTGACTCCATCCTCAACCCGAAAAGGCCCCACAAGCTCATCTTTGATGATACCAGCCCAAACCAGTACTCCACCTCCACCTTGCTGGCGTCTGAGTCGGACTGGAGCTCTCTGCCCTTTACCAATCCAGCCACGGGCCCATCCATCTGGCCCATCAAGATTCACTCTCATTTCATCAGTCCATAAAACCTTAGAAAAATCAGTCTTGAGATATTGTGTATCTTGTTCAGTGGTGGTCGTCTTTCAGCCTTTCTTACCTTGGCCATGTCTCTGAGTATTGCACAGCTTGTGCTTTTGGGCACTCCAGTGATGTTGCAGCTCTGAAATATGGCCAAACTGGTGGCAAGTGGCATCGTGGCAGCTGCACGCTTGACTTTTCTCAGTTCATGGGCAGTTATTTTGCGCCTTGGTTTTTCCACACGCTTCTTGCGACCCTGTTGACTATTTTGAATGAAACGCTTGATTGTTCGATGATCACGCTTCAGAAGCTTTGCAATTTTAAGAGTGCTGCATCCCTCTGCAAGATATCTCACTATTTTTGACTTTTCTGAGCCTGTCAAGTCCTTCTTTTGACCCATTTTGCCAAAGGAAAGGAAGTTGCCTAATAATTATGCACACCTGATATAGGGTGTTGATGTCATTAGACCACACCTCTTCTCATTACAGAGATGCACATCATCTAATATGCTTAATTGGTAGTAGGCTTTCGAGCCTATACAGCTTGGAGTAAGACAACATGCATAAAGAGGATGATGTGGTCAAAATACTCATTTGCCTAATAATTCTGCACTCCCTGTATGTATGGGAGACTTAGGCCTCCTTGATGTTTGAAAAGCTGCAGTTCTTATGCCTGGATCATTTACAAGCCCTCCCCTTTTTCCCAGCACAGAGTTTTAGTCTGTGGTGGGAAAGTGGCCAGTCAGAGTCTTCTCTGTGGTCACAAGTGCAGAGGCAAATGCACCCACAGGCTTACTATGACTCAGGTAAGCTCTAACAGTGCACGCCTGCTACATTCATTAGCTCAGGGGAGCTATCGTAATGCAGTAGAAAACATCCCTGGCTGTTAGACAGCTAGGGAGGTGTTACTTAACGGATTTATAAAAGTGCCGCTTTTTTTTTTTTTATACTTTATTTTTTCATCTTGACAAAAGTAGCATGAACAACATAAGCGATTAGGCTTGCGCAGAAGCCCGTTGGCCCACATTATAATTGTACATATTTATACAGGTGTCACTACGGAGCAAGTCCAACAATCTTCGTAGCGATAGGCTCGTTTGGCTACTTGTCAAGGGATTTTTCTATTTTTTTTTTTTTAAAGAAAAATAACATAACATCAAATAACCTTAATATACTTCTTAAATAAGTATCCTGCCCAACCTATTTAGCACACATTCATTAATGCAATACGGGTGTCTTTTAAAGTGGGATTCCGTTAACCCTATGTGTTCCTTATAATTTGCCTCCCCGTATACGGGGACAGTTTCTGACATCCGTTGGTAGTTTCGCTTTTTGGCGGATTCCATTTAGCTCGCTCTACATTGGAAATTGGTGTACACTGTTAAATAGCCTGATCCGTCATGTGTTGTCGTAGAAAAAAGAGAAAGAGAGAAAGAAGATGAAAAAAAAGGAAGAGAAGAGGAGAGGTGAGGGAGTAAGAAGGCAGGGGTTATGCGTCGGGCCTTTCCGTTACGCCATGTGTAGGGTCCTCTAGAGGATGTTGCTTGCTTTCCTTGGTCTCGTATGGTCCCTTCTCTTGTCTCAAGGGGTCTAAGACACTCCTCAGTCCGCCAGTTCGCTGTTCTGCCAGGGGCCCCATAATTTATCAAAGTTAGTCATGGTCCCTCTCAGTCAGGCGGTCTATTAGGTATACCTCTTTTATATTAGAAATGACCCTCTGAATTGGTGGTAGTGTGGTTTGGAGCCATGTCTGTGATATTGTTCTTTTAGCGGTTTATGTAATCTTATGGATTAATTTCTGTTCCCTCCTTGTCCAGTCGTCTAGAGATCTGTTAAGTAGATATGTCTAAGGCAGTGGTAGTCAACCTTTTTCCACTTACTGCCCACTAATGCATCTTTCTTGATGGAAAAATTTCCTTACCGCCCACCAGTTTTCGCGCAAGCGCGGAATATTTTTTAGAAAGGAGGGTGTTTTAAAAAATACATAAATGAACGTACATTTATCTTTTTATTTCTACTTTATGCATGTTTATAATGTTTTTAACTTTATAAAGTTTAATGAGGAAGCAATAAAGTAAATTGAGCTTACCTTTACTAGTGATTAATGAGATCCTTGAGGTTGATGCTGCGAGACTAAATATTTGATATCTGGTTCGATTTTCATAAGGAACAAGCGAAGGTCTCCTCTTTCAGTGATAATCGGAAGACTTCTTTGTTTGCTCATAAAATGATTTCTCATCTGTGCGTCAGCTCCCCTCCTCTCCCTCCTCAATTCCCCTTCCCACCTTTTTCCCCTTTTTTTCTATTTTTTAACCTTCCTTATAGCAATGCCCAGTAGGAAGGCTGAGCTAGGTAGCCCACTTACTATTATTAGTCAACAACAATTCTCTCCTTTTCCTTTTCTTTCCTTCTCCTTTTTTACAAGTACTCTACTCCTTCTTTCCTCTATACTAGAAGTACTCTACTCCTTCTTTCCCCTATACTAGAAGTACTCTACTCCTTCTTTCCCCTATACTAGAAGTACTCTACTCCTTCTTTCTCCTATTCTACAAGTACTCTGCACCTTCTTTCTTCTATTCTACAAGTACTCTGCACCTTCTTTCTTCTATTCTACAAGTACTCTGCTCACAGACAAACACATACACACACACACTCACATTGAAACACATACACACAAATATACACATACTCACACATGCACTTACAGACACTCACACATACACAGACAGACCCACAGACACACACACACTTACTGACACACACACATACACTTACAGACACACACACATACACTTACAGACACAGACACAGACACACACACACACACACATACACTTACAGACACACACACATACACTTACAGACACACACACATACACTTACAGACACACACACACATACACTTACAGACACACACACACATACACTTAGAGACAAACACATATACACACAAATTATTAATATTAAATATCCACCCAGCCTCCCTACCTGGAGAGCTGGTGTGGATCTGTCCCTGGGGTCCAGTGGGGCTTCACTTAGGCGGGCGGCTAATCAGACGCAGCGAGGGAGCTCTAACCTCTCTGCTCTGCTCCCTCGCGGACTGTCTACGGATGCCGGGAGCCGGAATATGACATCATATTCCGGCTCCCGCGGCATCAGCAAACATCGCGCGAGGGAGCAGAGCAGAGAGGTTAGAGCTCCCTCGCCGCGACTGATTAGAACGCTGCCATGCCGGGGGTCCAGAAGGTGGCCTGGCAGGAGGGAGCGCTTCCTCCTGCCGGTCACTGAAGACTTGCGCATGCAGAGCCGCTCGCGCCCGCCCAAAAGGAGAAATCCTCTTAAAAAGAGGATTTAGCCTCAGAAATCCCTACCGCCCACCTGGAATCCTAAAACGCCCACTAGTGGGCGGTAGGGACCAGGTTGACGACCCATGGTCTAAGGATTTAGTTGTGGCGCCCTATGAAAGATTCTTTTTATCAGGTTATGTATTTGAACCCAAAAGAATTGTGCTTCGGAACATTCCCACCACATATGAATAAAAGTACCCTTGAGACCGCACCCTCTCAACAGGTGTCCGAAGGTGTTTGTTTCATATGATAAAGTTGTACGGGTGTGGTGTACCACCTAAACATTGTTTTATACGCCTGTTCTTGGAAGGTTACGCATATAGATAGTGATGTGTTTGCTTCCCAAATTTCTCTCCACTCTCCTCCCTCTAGTACTTCCCCTAGATTTTTTCCCAGGCTTCTGTGTAGGCCAGCGTACCCCATTCCTTAGTTTCTGAACTTCTATGTGTATATAGGTTAGTTATTAAGCCTCTTTGTGCCGTTTCTTTAAGGCACATTCTCTCAAAGAAAGTCTGTGGTCTCTTGGCAGCCTGCATTACCTGAGGTTGTTGTACATAGTCCCTAATTTGCAGGTACCTGAAAAAGTATGCAGGAGTTAGATGCGCTATTTGTTTTAGGTGGTCAAAGGAGACTAGTTGCCCATTATCGAACGTTTGTCAAATCCTTTGTATTCCCACCCTTTCTATGTTTGTGAAGTCTTTGGCTGCCATACCCAGGGGGAATGCCCTGTTTCTCAATAAGAGGGTCAGTGGGGATGGGGAAGAGGCCAGTTTGTATTTGAGTGCGGATACATCCCAAATTCGTAGTGAGTTCAGTATAGCAGGGCACATTGTTTTCATGATGGGTCTATCTTCCCTGGGAACCCAGAGATGGAACTGTGGGAGGTCCATCCCCGTCATTAGAGACTCCAGGGTCCACCCACCTTCTCTCATCTAACGGTGCATGCCACATAGCCACCTGCGCTAACTGAGCCGCCAAGTAATAATAATATAAGTTTGGCAGGCCCAGACCTCCCCTCTGTTTATGCCTATACAGGTATATTCCTGGCGATTCTATGGCGACGATTTTGCCATATGAAGTTCCCTATGGCTCTTTGTAAGTGAGCTAAATCAGTTTTGAGAATTTTTACTGGTAGTGCTTGAAAAAGAAATAATATCCGGGGGACGATATTCATTTTAACAGTATGTATGCGTCCGATCCATGTTATGGGTTTGTCCTGCCATTTTTCCAAATCTTGTATTAGGGTTCGTATAAGCGGGGTGTAATTTAGATGGTATAACTTGTTTGGGTCCCCTGATAACTGTATCCCTAGGTACTTCAGGTATTCTTGTGCTATGGGTATGTTATATGTAGCCCTCAATGCCGCCATGTCCTCCACTGACATGCCCATCGGGAGGGCGCTGGACTTATCTAAATTGGCCTTGTAACTAGAAAAAGCCCGAATAGCAACAGGGTTTCTTGTAGTGCCGCCATGGACTCTCGAGGTTCCGTAAGGGTCAAGAGAACATCATCTGCATTCGCAGAGACTAGGAACTCTTGGCCGCCTATCTTTATCTCCTTAATACGTGGATTTTGGCGTAATGCTTGTAGAAGGGGTTGAAGCGTAAGCACGAAAAGGAGAGGGGGCAGGGGGCATCCCTGTCGCGTTCCGTTCCCTAGTCTAAAGGGTTTGGATCCCATTCCTGCTATTTTGACTTGGGCAGAGGCTTGGCTGTACATTGCTTTGATTGATGCTATGTATCTTTCTGGGAAGCCAAGGTAGTCTAGGATGCTAAATAGATAGGGCCATTCTACCCTATCAAAGGCCTTCTCTGCATCAATGGAGACCAATAGAGTCAGTGTGCTTCTGGTTTTCTGTCTCCAGATAAGGTCGATGCTCCGTCTGGTGTTTTCAAAAAGTTGTCTATCTGTTATAAATCCTACCTGGTCTGGGTGTATCAACTTCTTCAAGTGAGGGTTGAGATGATCCGCTAAGATTTTTGCTTTGGATTTTGATGTCTTGGTTGATCAGAGAGATAGGCCTGTAGTTGTCTGGTGACAAGGGGTCCCTGCCTGATTTATGCAGAAGTATTATGTTGGCCATGGACATCTCCCCCCCATGGTAAAAGTGCTGCTTTCTGATAGAAATATATCAGACTGTTTAGAAGAATAGCAATTTTTAGTTAAAAAAAAATTCAGACAAGGTGTAAAGGAAAATGAGTTAAACTCACCGTGTGAGTTTGATGCTTTTCCTAAATTCGTTGGTAATGGGAGCCTTAAAGCCACCTTTCCTGAGCAGAGAGTCTATGGTCTGTATCTGATCCCAGTCTGAGGGGAAAACACACTTCAATTAGTACAGAGTAAATGAATGATGTTTGCTTTGCATTTTCCATTCTAGAATACATCTTTTTTTTTTTTTTTTTAATTCTTTATTTATCAGGGTTTTTATAAAAGCACTGTGTACGATCAAGATAAGCTTTGAATACTAGTAACAGAGGAGTACAAAAGAATAAGAAAATAACAATGTGTGGTCAGAGAGAAATTTACATCTCCCAAGAATGTTTGAAGTTGTTGCGTATTGGATACATGGGTACTATATCTCGACCAGCATAACAGATAACAGAGTACATAGAACATTGGTGAAACAAATAAGTAAAGTAAAACTTTTAGGTACACATTGTAAAATGATACTACGTCACTGAAGACAAATATACTATGTTGAGTTATGTCTGAGAGGCCCCAGGAATTGCAATAGGTAACGCAATATTGAGATGATCGGTAGAGGTTCCCAAAATTCTGGTATGGGGGGAGATTAGGCTGCTTTTCATTTTTGTTATTGCTTTGTATCAATTGTTTTTATATTATGGTCCCTGAGGAAGTTCACATCTAGTGAATGAAACGCGTAGGACCTTATTGGCATTTTATATTTTACATTTTATTATTACTGGGTGAAGTTCTCATCCTACAAATAAAGCTGCTGTTTTTTACCATCACTGGAGTCTTGCATTGTGTGTCCATCGGTGAAACACTGCTATCAGGGGAGGCACCCTAGAGCGCTATTTTCACGTAATCTTGTGAGTGCATTTCATTAACACAATTTGTTTCTTTAAACTGTATTACTCTATGTATGTTTTTTGTTTGTTCTAGATTTACAGCCGTAGCCCAAATTTCTTTGGTTGTTTTGTACTCTTACTATGTTGAGTTATGTCTGAGAGGCCCCAGAAATTGCAATAGGTAACGCACTGAGATGATCGGTAGAGCTTCCCAAAATTCTGAGTTAGTAGCATGTATCTCTCTTTGAGATGAGGCCAAGGCCTGGTAAGGTTGCATGACATAGTGCTGAAAAACTTCCTAAAGCCTCAGTATGTTGGGCTAACAGCGAAAGTGTATATAATAAACATATTTTTTTATTACCTTCAAGGAACACTATAGCCTTAGGAATACAAAACTCATGTGCCTAGTTGTATTAAGGCTCCATCCATTTTTTACATAAAAATTAATAAAACAAATGATTTACTTAGCTTTTTCCAGTGCCAAGGCTCATTGAGCTACTTTAGAGCAGAGATTCATGGGGCCACTGTAGTACCTATGCTGAAAAAAATATCTCTTGACCCATCCTCCCCATCTAACTATCGTCCCATATCCCTGCTCACTTTTTCCTCAAAGCTTCTGGAAAGACTTGTCTTTACCCGTGTGTCTCGCTTCCTCAATTCCAACTCTCTCCATGACCCTCTTCAGTCTGGCTTCCACCCTCTCCACTCTTAGTTACTAATGACCTAATCGCAGCTAAATCCAAAGGCCACTACTCCATATTAATTCTTCTAGACCTCTCTGCTGCCTTTGACACAGTTGATCATGCTCTCCTCCTTCAAGCTCTTCAATCACTCGGTCTCTGTGACTCTGTCCTCTCATGGTTTTCCTCTTATCTCTCCCAACGCTCTTTCAGTGTCTCCTTTTCCAAGGATACCTCCTCCCTTCATCCTGTCTCGGTTGGAGTTCCCCAAGGCTATGTCCTTGGTCCTCTTCTATTTTCTCTTTATACTGCTTCTCTTGGAAAACGTATTGACTCTTTTGGATTCCACTACCACCTGTACGCTGATGACACCCAAATATATCACTCCTCCCCAGACCTCTCCCCTGCCCTCCTGCAACGTGTCACTGCTTTCTTTCATCCCTGACCGGATGTCCTTCCGCTTTCTGAAACTCAATCTCTCTAAAACTGAACTTCTTGTCTTTCCTCCTCCTAATACTGATCCTCCTCTCTCGCTCTCCCTTCAAGTCAGTGGTATCCACATAAGTCCATCCTTGCAAGCACGCTGTCTTGTCGTCATACTTGACTCTGGCCTCACCTTTGAGCCTCACATCCAGTTTGTTGCCAAATCCTGTAGATTCCAACTTAAAAAAATAGCCTGCATCCGCCCCTTCCTTACAAAAAATGCTGCCAAGGAGCTTGTCCATGCTCCAGTAATTTCCCGCATGGATTATTGTAACCCTCTTCTGATTGTTCTTCCCAAAAGCCGTATTGCCACGTTACAGTCTGTAATGAATGCCGCCGCCAGACTGATTTTCCTCTCTAGTCCGTCCTCTCACATCTCACCCCTCTGTCAGTCTTTACATTGGCTTCCTGTATCCTATAGGAGTCAATTCAAATTGCTAACCCATACATATAAAAGTACTGAACAGTTCTAGCCCTTCTTATATTTCTTCACAGATCCATAGGTATGCCACTCCTCGTTCCCTCCGCTCTACCCTCTTGACCGCTGCTCGCACCGTACGGCCAACTCACACTTGCAGGACTTCTCGCGGTCGGCTCCCTTCTTCTGGAATAGCCTGCCTACCCCCATCAGACTCCCCCTAGTCTTCAATCGTTTAAGAAGTGTCTTAAAACTCATCTCTTTATTAAAGCTTATGGCCTCACAGAGTAACCTCTACCTCACATACCTGCCTCTTGCTCTCTCCTAAAGGGCAGCACTCTACTCTCTCCTCCAGCTCTGCTTCACTCCAACTTATTGTGATGTCTTTTTCCTGTCTTATTGTGTTTTATACCCCACCTCCTATAGACTGTAAGCTTGTTTGAGCAGGGTCCTCTTCAACCTATTGCTCCTGTAAGTTTTCTTGTAATTGTCCTATTTATAGTTAAATCCCCCCTCTCATAATATTGTAAAGCGCTACGGAATCTATATAAATGGCAGTAATAATAATGGGGCAGGGATAGTGAGATTCAAATCTTGGATGTTAATGAACTGGGGACTTCTTCCAAAGACTGAATTTATCTGAGTATGTATATTAATCCAGGTAATTTAATTTTACCAAAAATTATAACATGCATGAACGTTATCCAGAAAATTGCAGAGTCTAATTAGTATTGGAACAGATTATATATGAATATATTGCTGTCCACTTTCTGATGGCAGCTTATATTCTGCTTTTTATTCAGCCGCATATTATCAGTACTGGCCAGAGAAGGAGACAGCTCACAGTAGCAAGTATGGACATATATCAGAAACACACCTTGCTCCTTGGCTACTTCTGGCAGGTAGGTCGCTGTGCGTTTCACCCCTTTCTCGTTAAGAAACTCAATTCTGATCCCATGGACTCCAACCTGCAAAAGGAGATTAGTAGAATACAATACATTACTCTTTAAAAAAGTTACATTTTTAAAAACATTTCAGTCATATTCAGATTTTATTTTTTTTAAATGTTTTCTACTCTAAAAAAACAAAAGAAAACCTTTTCACTATAACTGACCTATTTTTAATGAGCAATACATGCCACATAGCGGGCACAAATGTTCTAAACAGAAATACTTCTCAACTAATGATATGTTATATCAAAATAAATTATGCAGATTCCTCCTTATTCATTCAACAGCTCAGATTTCTCCACAAAATAGTTCTTCAAATGGCAGGCATGAAAATAGCAGCTTGTGACAAGCTAGCCAGTAGACGGCTCTGCAAGACTTTAAAATATTTAAGTCACATGCAACTGCTCACCTCCCAGTCTAGGAAGTCACCCACGTCCTCAAAGTTAGTGAGCAGAGAGACAGAGCAAGACAGCTTGGGCAGCTCCTCACGGGTGAGCGGAGGGAAGCGGCTGTCCTTAAGGGCACTGCAGGGTGACAGCTAACAGGTTCATTATTTATACATATGCTATCTTTGTAGATATTTCATGACAGCTCACTCTATATACTTATTACAGACCATTCACAATGTATAGGGTTGCACAAATTTACACAATGTTTTGGAACCAGAAACACAATTTTAAGAGACAGTCTAATTTCATTTAGAACCAACCATAGATATCTATTAAAATATGTTAAGAAATAAAAAAACAACAACAAAGAGTTAGGTGCCAACAGTGACATTTAAGGAGCCATGGTTACCTGGATGCAGAGATTTGTCTAGAATTGAAGATATTCAGTATATTTCATCTAGATTTGTGTGTGCAGTTCATATGCTGTTATCTAGACATATGCTATTTTATCTCATCATGTAATATGTGTACATGCACTTAAAATGTGCACAATGTATAATCTATACAGTAATTTCAAGAGATTAAGATATCCACTATGTGTTTCTGTCAATGCAACCAGGGTTCAACTATACATTACGGGGAGTGTTCTCTATATCGGTGAGCTATCAATGTTTGCAAAAGTGAGTTAGGGTTACGCATTGCAGATGGTTACAGTATGTGATATATCAATATTGGGATAAAGATTGTGGAACGATGTTCACTGCATGTGACAAAAATATTTGTCTCTGGCTGTAACAGTACCCCACTAAACATGATTGCAGTGTTTAGAAAGGGTCAATAAAGTAGTGGATGTAAATAAAAAAATGCACTTACACAACAAGGGCGACTCCAGAATCTATACAAAAATGTCATAATATGGCATTAATGCTCAGACATTCATTAAAGAGGTTCTGCCATGGTGCTTGGAGTCTGTATGTGCAGAGTTTGAAATGTGGCACACACAGGTCTTTGTTTCCGGAGGTCTAAATACATCTAGGCAGCGTCATTAATCAGCCCAGAAAGAGAGTTCTGGGCTGGCTAATGTGAATTCTGTGTAGCTTTGGCATCTGTCGTCAACACGCAATAATAGAACATTTGTTTACATTGACTGTGTGCAAACTATTAGTACTGACTAAGATTTGAGAAGATATACTGGACATGAGCTGTCAATGCTGGGAAAAGGTTTGGATATGCAAATATAATGCAAATGAACTGCGGGAATATTTATTGCACAGAATATCAAAATAATTAAAACACAGAAAATCACATAACTTTCTTGTTAACCTTTTTCATGTGATGTTCCATTTTCTCTTTTAATGAAAGATTTAGCAAATTACATCGCAGTCCAGTTCAGTCAAGGTTCAAACAGGCAACATATTGCATATGAGGAAAAATAAATAGAAACATTGCTTTATTTACTCTTTTTCTGCATGCTTTCTCTATACTGACTGTCAGATGCAAGGATAAAACTTATAATGACGACAAGACTAGTGCATTCGGTTTCAAACAAATTGCGATTTGTCTGAACTTTGGGCAATCAAAAATGTGTCTGAATTCCATAACTCTGAAAAGGTATATTTATAAATCATAAATATGAGGAATGAACCAGCTATGATGTTTGGGAAACATAAAACATTGTTTGATGGTTAGGGACGGGTACAGCCTCTAAATGTCAATTTAAGTCACAGATCAAATGACAATTGACCAATAGAGGTGAGGAAAGGAAAAGCTGTTTAAAAAAACAAAACAAAAACGAAATAATTTATATACTTAATAATGACAGATATATAGATAGATCACATATACAACTTATGCTATTTTACTGCTCCTTTCCTCCCCTCTATGGATCACTTATTTTCACATATTGGAAGGCGAAAAAAAAACTTTAAATATATAATTAATTTTAAATATTTATATTATGTATACATTTTGAAGTACACTAATAGGAGCACTTTCACACCATTTTTTGTTAATCCAAATTGCTGTGTGGATGAATTTCATCTGAACAAACCGCAACGTCACAGGCTCAAATAATTATCCATCCAAAACAATTTATTTTTATTTCAAGTTAATCTAATTTTTCTACCATGCACAAGTCTAATGATGACGGTCAGGGAGCCAAAATGTAAGCACCCAGTTGCAGAGTACAGTTCTACATTAAAACATTTTTCATACCTCACAAATACACGTTTGTTCAATATTGAAGAAAAGTAAATACAATATTAAAAATTAATGGGAAGTGACCGTTTCCTTTAACCCCTTAAGGACACATGACATGACATTATTCCAGAAGTTTGGTCCTTAAGGGGTTAAATCAATGTATTTTTGCATAGTAGACTTGGGCTCAATCAGCTAACCCTATCCAATATCCAAATTGAGCATAAATGTTTTTAATGTCATGTAATTTGCAGTATGAAATCTAGTCCACAAAGTCTCACTCTCCCTCATTTATACGTTAAAAATGATTACCAGCTTGTAGAGGAATTAATTTATTTGCCAGAAGCCATTAGTCAATGATGATGCCTGTAAAATTGCTGAAAATAGTAGACAATCCCCTGCTTTCAAACAGTATCAAATAGTTTCAATGAGTCATATCATTCCTATTGTCAGGGAGGGGTGAGGAGTGAATGGCTCTACCATTTCACTGAAGACATTAGCAGTCCAGAGATTGATAACTATTGCTATAGCCATTTTAAATAACTTTTTAATTCTCCCCTTCATGTGGGTATTATGTTTCAGATGCAGACATTTTTACATTCGGTTGCCATTTTTAGAAAGCTGTACTGCTAGTATTAGCTTATAGGTCCTTGCAAATACCTATAAGTAAGGAATTTGACCATTTTTATGTATCTATTTTTGTCACTTATACTGTATTAAAGAAAAAAAAGCATTTTTGCTTTCATACTAACATTTCAGACCCTGTGTGAAATGGTCCACAGTAATTTAGAACACCACAATATTTTTTTTTATTTTTATAAAAGATGAACGATTTAGGCACCGATGTTATCTACATTATATCATGTGTATCATGTGACTCATATGCTAAAACTCCCTGCTTTATATTCTGCACTGAATTATCTTTTGCCTCAATAAAACAGAGTTTGACAAAAAAAAGATAAACAAATAAGTAAAAAAAATAAAAGTTGGGTAAATATACAATGCAATCTATACACAATAATCCCATGTTATGATATGTTTATAAGCTAGCTGTGCATCCCTTGCCTCAAATAAATTGTATGCTAATATTTTTTCAATTGGTATTGAAGCGGTAAAGGATATAATAAATCATGTCTAGCATTTTGTGCTCAATAGTTTACCTGTGGGAAAAAAAACAAACAACATTTCTGTTCCTCTGACATTTTGCACAACCTCCACAACATAGAATTGCTCATGCAATAAAATCGGATTCTGCATGTTATTGATACAGCGATATATTATGCTTGCAATGTCATGGATGTTATGTGAGAAGCACACATCATTAGCTAGGATAGCTAAGTAACAGGTAATGGTAATGTACATATTTTGCTGGTACAAAAAGGGGTTAAGAGACAAACTGAAGTCTCACAGACAATTCAGGTTAATTTCTAGAAATTTGCACTTTGTTGAGGCATCCTATGACTGAAATTCTAAGAAAATTTACTGGCAACTTGGATTTGGGGCATTTTTTCTACTTCTGGTGCCTGTAAATCAAGCTAAAAATAGTCCTACACAAAAATTAGAAATTGTAATTATTAGCAAACGTGAAATGATGAGTGCACTGAAAACAAACTCAGATAATGCTGCCAAGATCAAATCTTCCACGCGACATTTGTATTGTAACTGAAAGCAATGTGTCACATTATTAGAACATGCATAAATTCTAATCCGATGAAAGTTTAGAAATCTTGTAAGCAGGAGTGCTTTCAGGAATAGGTTGTAAATGATCAGTCAAGGATGTGTGTTTATATATGCACACTGTGTGTTACATTTCTCTTGAACAAATATGTGCAAATATTAAAGGACCACTCTAGGCACCCAGACCACTTCAGCTTAATATGAAGTGGTCTGGGTGCCAGGTCCCTCTCGGATTAACCCCTTTTTTTTTTTTTTAGAGAAACTGCTATGTTTATAAATGGGTTAATCCAGCCTCTTAAGCCTCTAGTGGCTGTCTCACTGAAAGCCGCTAGAGGCGTTTGCGTGCTTCTCACTGTGAAAATCAGTGAGAAGACGCCAGCGTCCATAGGAAAGCATTATGAATGCTTTCCTATGAGACAGGCTGAATGCACGCGCAGCTCCTGCCGCGCATGCGCATTCAGCCGAAGAGGAGGATCGGAGGCGGAGAGGAGCTCCCCGTCTGGCGCTGGAAAAAAAGATTTAACCCTTTCCTCTCCCCAGAGCCTGGCGGGAGGGGGCCCCTGAGGGTGGGTGCACCCTCAGGACACTATAGTGCCAGGAAAACAAGTATGTTTTCCTGGCACTATAGTGTTCCTTTAATGTAATGACTACACTTTCACATGATCAATTAATGGTGTTCTTTCTGCATTTTAATTATCTATGTGAAGAATTCTGACAGGGTTATTAACCAAAATGAGAATTCAAATTTAAATTTAAGGTAGCCAAACAGGAGAAGGTTCCCGGTTTAGCGAATGTGACTTTAAACTTTAAATTTACTTTGAACTCTAACGCCAGTGAATAACCCAGCGTATGTAAAAATAAACAGATATTCACTCTATGTTTAGCACTCCTGCGACAAAGTTTACATTCATCTACATCTGATAAAAAATGTTTTTGGAAATACACAAAACAGTATGTCATTGATAGTAAACCACAGAAATCCACAATATCCGGAGTGCCCAATCTTGCCATTACTGACCTATAGGTGAAGGTGAATGCAGGCTTAAAACACTGTAGCATTTATTTATTGAACAGTGAACGGTGATGAACTGAAAAATTGAATTTCAGAATTGACACCACACTGGCTGACCTTGAAGATTTTCAAGTTCATTTATTAGTCTAACTTAAGTTGTCCTTAATTATGCACTTACCATGCCATTTTGCAAGAATTCACTGTAAATCCCATATGTGTCTATTCTTAATATATCTGGAATGTGCAAGTATGCAATATATCCTGATCGGTAGTAGATGTGTATACTAATATCATATCCATTAGTTAATTTGGAAAAATACATGTAGATAGGCATACAGTGAATTTGTCGGCTTTCTCCGTATAATGGAAATCATGCAAAGTGTTTACAATGGTCTATACCTGGGAATAGTATCTGTACACACTTACAAAGGATGGCTTGTACATTTGCTACCTGTGCTTACTGTGACAATGCGTACTCATTAATTCTGCGCCATCAGTACCTGGTTAAGGTGTATTCCCTGAGTCCTGAATGGAGATTCATTGCGGAGAATGTCCCAATACAGCCACGGAGACGTTTGTCACGTCCAGCCTTCCATGTGACAAACAGAGGACTGAAGCAAAACACAGAAGGATATTAGGAATAAACATAAAACTACAGACAATCGTATGCATGTCAGTAACAAGATTCTGTTTGTCCTGCTCCCCGATAAAGCACGTGCTTCAAAACGCACTCCTCCAATCAAATGCTGCTATCGGCAACATTTGATTGAAAAGCGAAGTTTACTCGGTTATGGAGGCAAAAGCACCTCTAGTGGCTGTCAGGAAGACAGCGCCAATAAAAGTGTGCTTAACCTTTTAGTGTAGGCATTGCAGGGTTTACAAAGTGACAATGTTTTACTTTAAAGGGTTATCATTACAGGATTACTGCACATTGATGGGCTTTCAATGTTTGATAGATATGTATGGATAATGTAAAGTGAAACTTCCCCATTATCAAAATGGGAATGGTTGGATCAGCTTTGGGTTCCGAGCGAGCCATTATCTTTGTCTATCTGCTTAAAAATGTGTTTGTTTTTTACAAAAACAGGGGCAAGGCCCCAGAATACTACTTGCACCATAACAACTACAACAAGCAATATTGGATATGGTGCAAGGAGTGTTAATGTAATAAACATAAATAAATGGCAATACATAAGATAATGAGCTGTAAATTATAAACAACCTGCAGATGTAGTTCTGCTTGACTCTGCCACTAAAAGAATATAAATGCAGTGATGTATGTATATGTTAGAAAATAAAGTAGAAATAACCATTTAGTAGATAACTCCAGGGAATGAATGCAAACATTTTTGCTTCACATATTCATATTTTTATATCTTAAAAGAGCTTGCAAAAGCTGCACTTATTATGAAGCCTTTGTAAGCCACCCCATTTTCCCCCAGAAGACTTATACAATGTCTTCACAGGAAAATAGCCCACCAGAGGCTTCTCACTGAGAAATCTCTAAAGCTCCCCCTCCATGCATGCGCCTGCTAATAAAAGCAGGAAGTAACCTCCTTGGTTGTTAGACAGCCAGTGGGTGTTTTATGAACTATTTATAAAATTACAATTTTCTCATAGAAGCTAAAGTGCTTTATGTGTGTGGGGTGGTTGTTTAATAATAGAAGTTATAATTTGACCTATTTGGAATTCTACTATTTGGAAACCATGGTTCCACAGATCAGAAATGAAGTAAAGAACAATGCTCACCACACATTAGGTTTCCCCTCTGCGCGGACGTCGGAGGAGGGACTTCTGAGTGAAAGAAAAGGTTAATTAACCCTTTCAGTGCTACATGGGTGGGGGCAGAGAAGCACTTTAGTGTGAAGAATACAGCTATGTACTCCTAACAATATAGTGTCCCTTTAACCCCTTAAGGACCCATGACATGTGTGACATGTCATGATTCCCTTTTATTCCAGAAGTTTGGTCCTTAAGGGGTTAAAGGCCAAAATATGCCAGTTGGAAAAATTCTCTAACACAGCTATGCTTTAAGCTACTTGGGAAAAATGTTAAATTCTTTAGTAAATAACCCTGTTAATGTATTGGTTCTCGTGCATAGATTATTCAGTTTGGTCTAAAGGTATAAACATTTCTTTTTCCGAGAAACACCATTGTTTATATAAAGCTGAAATCATGCCTCTAGTGGGTGTCAGACATCACTAGAGCCACGTCCTCCATCAGATCCTTTAATTATTGAAGGTCTATAGGTTCAGCATCAGCATGCACTGTATGAGGATGCAGAAAGCAGCTTGCCGCACGTATGCCAGACATCCTCAATGCTTCTCTATTAGAAGCACCAGATTAGACAGAGCTCATGTTTGATGATCTCTCAGAAGACAAATTGGGCAGCAGAGGGTTACTGTACCGGTGCTGGATTACAAGTTCGTTTAATGTCTTTTTTTTTTTTTTCAAATCTTCTCTTGCCATTAGCAAGTAAAAATGTAGCCATTGCAAGCATGGATCCTCCAGCCTAGCTAAGGCTTCAAATTCTAAGCACTCATAAAAGAACCCTAAATATGAACTAAAAACAGAACACAGAGCACTTAAAGGAACACTATAGTGCCAGGAAAACAAACTTGTTTTCCTGGCACTATAGGGTTATTAGGTCCCTCCCACCCTCGGAGCCAACCCTCCCGCTGGGCTGAAGCGTTAAAATTGAGTAATGCTTTCCTAAGGGATTGAATGCGCGCATTTGCCTCTGGCCGTGCATGCGCATTCAGTTCCACTTGAGAGCGGACATCGGCAGGGGAAGCGCTGGTGCCCTCTCCTCCCCTTGCCGATATCAGCTCTTGAGTGGAGCTGAATGCGCATGCGCGGCCAGAGGCACACGCGCACATTCAACTCGCCCATAGGAAACCATTGCTCAATGCTTTCCTATGGACGTCCAGCATGAGTTCAATGCGATTTTCACACTGAGAATCGCAGAAGCGGCCTCTAGTGGCTGTCAAGGAGACTGTTTCTCTGAAACTGCTAAGTTTTCAGCTGCAGGGTTAAAACTAGGGGAACCTGGCACCCAGACCACTTCATTGAGCTGAAGTGGTCAGGGTGCCTACAGGGAGTGCAGAATTATTAGGCAAATGAGTATTTTGACCACATCATCCTCTTTATGCATGTTGTCTTACTCCAAGCTGTATAGGCTCGAAAGCCTACTACCAATTAAGCATATTAGGTGATGTGCATCTCTGTAATGAGAAGGGGTGTGGTCTAATGACATCAACACCCTATATCAGGTGTGCATAATTATTAGGCAACTTCCTTTCCTTTGGCAAAATGGGTCAAAAGAAGGACTTGACAGGCTCAGAAAAGTCAAAAATAGTGAGATATCTTGCAGAGGGATGCAGCACTCTTAAAATTGCAAAGCTTCTGAAGCGTGATCATCGAACAATCAAGCGTTTCATTCAAAACAGCGTTTCATTCAAAACAGTCAACAGAAGCGTGTGGAAAAACCAAGGCGCAAAATAACTGCCCATGAACTGAGAAAAGTCAAGCGTGCAGCTGCCACGATGCCACTTGCCACCAGTTTGGCCATATTTCAGAGCTGCAACATCACTGGAGTGCCCAAAAGCACAAGGTGTGCAATACTCAGAGACATGGCCAAGGTAAGAAAGGCTGAAAGACGACCACCACTGAACAAGACACACAAGCTGAAACGTCAAGACTGGGCCAAGAAATATCTCAAGACTGATTTTTCTAAGGTTTTATGGACTGATGAAATGAGAGTGAGTCTTGATGGGCCAGATGGATGGGCCCGTGGCTGGATTGGTAAAGGGCAGAGAGCTCCAGTCCGACTCAGACGCCAGCAAGGTGGAGGTGGAGTACTGGTTTGGGTTGGTATCATCAAAGATGAGCTTGTGGGGCCTTTTCGGGTTGAGGATGGAGTCAAGCTCAACTCCCAGTCCTACTGCCAGTTCCTGGAAGACACCTTCTTCAAGCAGTGGTACAGGAAGAAGTCTGCATCCTTCAAGAAAAACATGATTTTCATGTAGGACAATGCTCCATCACACGCGTCCAAGTACTCCACAGCGTGGCTGGCAAGAAAGGGTATAAAAGAAGAAAACCACAGCCTCCTTGTTCACCTGATCTGAACCCCATTGAGAACCTGTGGTCCATCATCAAATGTGAGATTTACAAGGAGGGAAAACAGGACACCTCTCTGAACAGTGTCTGGGAGGCTGTGGTTGCTGCTGCACGCAATGTTGATGGTGAACAGATCAAAACACTGACAGAATCCATGGATGGCAGGCTTTTGAGTGTCCTTGCAAAGAAAGGTGGCTATATTGGTCACTGATTTGTTTTTGTTTTGTTTTTGAATGTCAGAAATGTATACCGTATTTTTCGCTCCATAAGACGCACTTTTTTTCCCCTCAAAAGTGAGGGGAAATGTCTGTGCGTCTTATGTAGCGAATGTGAAGATTTACTTACCTGTCTTGGAGCGTGGGCCGGCTTCACAGCGCGCTCCGCCGTCCAGGAACTTCTATTTCAGGTTCCGGTTTCCGGCGGGACTGAAAGGAAGTGTGCACACTGAGTGTGCACACTTCCTTTCAGTCCCGCCGGAAACCGGAACCTGAAATATTAGTTCCTGGACCGCGGAGCGCGTGTGCACACTTCCTTTCAGTCCCGCCGGAAACCGGAACCTGAAATAGAAGTTCCTGGACCGCGGAGCGCGCTGTGAAGCCGGCCCACGCTCCAAGACAGGTAAGTAATTATGGGACAAGGGGAGGGGAGACACTATGGGAGAAAGGGAGGGGGACACTATGGGAGAAAGGGAGGGGAGGAGACACTATGGGACAAGGGGAGGGGAGGAGACACTATGGGACAAGGGGAGGGGAGGGGAGGAGACACTATGGGACAAGGGGAGGGGAGGAGACACTATGGGACAAGGGGAGGGGGAGACACTATGGGACAAGGGCAGGGGGGGACACTATGGGAGGGAAAGTGCACTATGGGACAATGGGAGGGGGGGACACTATGGGATCAGAACACTAATGGACAAGGGGAGGAGGGGTTAAAGAACACTATGGGACAGGGTAGGAGGGGTTAACAATCACTATGGGACAGGGTAGGAGGGGTTAACAATCACTATGGGACAGAGGAAAGGGGGGTTAAAGATCATTATGGGACAGGGGAGAAAAAAAAATATTCTGAACAAACTGTCCCATGGTAAGAAACACTATGGAACAGTTTGTTCAGAATATTTTTTTTTCTGGGTTTCCTCCTCTAAAAACTAGGTGCATCTTATGGTGAGGTGCGTCTTATGGAGCGAAAAATACGGTATTTGTGAATGTTGAGATGTTATATTGGTTTCACTGGTAATAATAAATAATTGAAATGGGTATATATTTGTTTTTTGTTAAGTTGCCTAATAATTATGCACAGTAATAGTCACCTGCACACACAGATATCCCCCTAACATAGCTATAACTAAAAACAAACTAAAAACTACTTCCAAAAATATTCAGCTTTGATATTAATGAGTTTTTTGGGTTCATTGAGAACATGGTTGTTGTTCAATAATAAAATTAATCCTCAAAAATACAACTTGCCTAATAATTCTGCACTCCCTGTATAGTGGTCCTTTAATACAAAATATACTTAGGTCTGAGATTAGACTGTTCCTTTTAAACTTACTAGGGGTCATTGGTGAAACGTGGCAGGCGTGGCTGTGGGAAGCCATTCAGGTGACAGTAGAGGACATCAAAGCAGTAGCAGCCCATTTCAGCTGTCACCACCAACTGTTCCCTGCCACTTGTGGTCCCGTTGGGCCGGGAGAGTGGGGTAAGGGCGCCTGGCCCCACCGTCTTGTCCTCTGGAGGTTGGCAGTTATGTTGGACGGAGGGTGGAACACTGCTTGCAGGTGAAGGACACAGCTTTGGTTTCTTCACTCCACAGCACCCTGAAGATGGCTTGTTTTCTGCGGCCGACACACAGCGTCTCTTCCCCATACTGCGAGACACCCTGTGAATGACAACCTGCATGTTAGAGAGGATAAGAAACTGGATGCATGAAACTTATAATGCATATGCAATAAGAAAGAATATGTTATAGAGGAGCAATAATACAAGTTCCCTTCAACCTCGATAATTCTGGATAAGTTCCTCCTCTGTCTGGTTGTGGTTGGATCTGGAATTTCTGTGGGTTGGCTTTAAATTAGGTGTGCCTCATCTGCATTGAAAATGTTTAATTAAAAACAGCTAGTGACTGACACGTAGCTACAAATATCTGTGCAACACAAGCTGCAATACAGACCAGGAGAAGTATATGGGTTTAACTTCCACTGAGATAAACAACACATGCCTTTTAGAAGAAAACAAATTCTATAAAAATTGTGTCAGGTAAACGGTCAGCAAAAGTGATGATAGGGGCCGCACTCAATCCCAGCAGCCACCCGGCGCTCTGTAAACTGTCAGTGTGATATTGTGTGAACTTTCTATACTAGATTTTACTATAAGAAAGTCACACAACTATTCTATAGCCATATTCTATATAATGGATAATTTGCCACTAGGGAACCATTTTAGAAGGTTATTGGAACCCAAACACTGTCAGTAGGCATACAATTGTAACTTAATTTCAGTACAAAGGCTAATATTCTGCCCTGACAGCTCATATTTCAATTTCATATGAAACAAATCCTATGTTACAAACAATCTTGAAAGGCAACGTACAGCACAAAGATTTTCCAAAATCATTGACGCAATTATATATTTTTTCAATACATTTTTTTTTATTTGCTTTCAGCAAGAGCATACACAGTACAATGATAGGTTGCCAATGGAGACAAGCACTTAAATCTCACATCTCAGCAGTACCAATACCAATTTACATATAATGTGAATTAGAGCATGAGAGTATGTTCATCAAACAGAGTGGCATTCTCCTATGGAAAGCAATTAGACTAATTGTCATATGCATTGTAACATTGCTTGGTGAATCATGAGGTATTACATGAATAAGACAAAGGAAAACAAATGGGGGGGAAAAAAAAAACAGGAAAAAGTATAACAACATAAATCAAGTGTACAGTAGCTGAAATTTGCTAAGCAGTGTGGTACATCATCCCACCCTTAGTGCTAAGTGTTGTGGAGAGAGCATTCAGACCTTTTATGCTGACAGTGAAAGTTAAAGTGGCAGAGGGATATCAACGGTGATAACCATGCATCAGGAACATAGATAAGTCCGTCTTTCAGCTAAACAGCTACAGACTGTTCTTTTTCGTGTTTCTCTGTGTTTCCTTGTATTCTAAAAGCCATTTGTTGGTATTGACAGGTAGAGTGTAATCTATTCAAACCCTCCTCCAAAAGGAATAGCTTCTTTACTCTTCTTGTGAAAGGCAATACTCACTTTTGCTGCAGTCAGTAAATTGGGAATTACCAAACAGTGTGGGTGTAAATTTAAAGGGACACTATAGTCACCAGAACAACTACAGCTTATTGAATTTGTTATGTAGAATCATTACTTTCAGGCTTTTTGCTGTAAACACTATCTTTTCAGAGAAAATGCAGTGTTTACATTACAGCCTAGTGATAACTTCACTGGCCACTCCTCAGATGACTGTTAGAGATCCTTCTTGGGTCATGGCTGCCTAAAATGCATCCAAACATTCAGTGTCTCCTCCCTCTGCATGCAGACACTGAACTTTCCTCATAGAGATTCATTGATTAAATTCATCTCTATAAGGAGATGCTGATTGGCCAGGGCTGTGTTTGAATTATGCTGGCTCTGCCCCTGATCTGCTTCCTTGTCAGTCTCAGCCAATCCTATGGGGAAGCATTGTGATTGGATCAGGCTACCACTTCTGGTAATGTCAGCAGGCAGTGGGCAGGTCTAAAGGAAACAGGGACAAAGTATGCAGCTGCAGACTTGAATACAAGTAATATTGTACTATATTCAGGGAGGCATTAGGGGCCAGGGTGGCCAGATGGTGGTTTTAACCCTATAGGTTCAAGAATACATGTTTGTGTTCCTGACCATATAGTGCTCCTTTAAATCAGGAATGAGATGAAATATGAAATATTCTGGTTTCAAGCAGAGTTTGAGAGTGCCAAAAGTGATTTGGTACCGTGCAATCCCAGAAGACATGTCTTTTAGTCTGACACAATTATTTTAAAGTCTGTAAAACCACTTTCTGTTAACCCCTTAACTACAAAGTTATTTTTGTTTAAAATGCATTACAAAACATTAATCATGCACAGCCAGCTAGCACATGAAACATAGGATAAAACCATGGCTATCGAGTCGGAGTAGGACTTGGGAGGTTTTTATATAGTAAAAATGTCAACTTTTTACTCAAGCATATATGGTAAATTGAAATATAATTATGTATATATCTATATACACACACACACACACACACATATATATATATATACACACACACATATACATACATACATATACACACACACGAGTTGGAAGTACCAAACATCATCCTCAATTCATACTTCCCTACTTGGGAAGTGTGGCATACCAAAAAAATTAATTAAAATATGTAAACTTACACAAATTGATTTTTTTTCCCCTTTGTCTATTCATTCATCCTTTGGTATGTTATATTTTTAGAGAGGGACTGAAACATAGCGACAGAAAGGGGTATACAAGCCAGGAGAGTTGTGAAAAGCTTAGTAAATCAAGGATATGATTTTATATGTTTAGACTGGTAGATAGTGACACTTTTTTTTAATGGAATGGCTGTAGTGAAATGATAGATGAGCAGAATTTGCATAGATTTGAGCGGAGTCAGTTGGGTGTCTGAAATGTTAATAAGGTAGTAAAGTAGTCACGCTGGGAGATAAGAGCATAAAATCAGAGTTTTTGTAGTGTGAAATAGGATGAATATTTTGGAAGCCATAATACCAAGTCGTGGATTGAATATAATGAAGGTTGGTTAAATGTGGAAATGGCAGCTAGGTATGGCAGAATTTGGATAATGGGGGAGGGAAATTGGGGAAAATTGATAAATTGTAATTTAGAGAGGATGAGCTGCAAAAAAAAATATATGCGCATGGTAGTATGGCTATATGACTGAAGGATAAAGCTACCATCAGCAACGGTTTGGCACAAATAATAATGGATATACGTCAAAAACATTATATATGTAATATTGTAAATTTTTATATATACATTTTTTTTTATGAAGCAAAAGTATTAAATATAGGGTGCCATGGAAAGTTATAAAATTAGATTGCATGCACTGTGGTTGTTATAGTAACTACCTACCCAGCACAGCTAATGCTGGCTAAGGAGAATAGGAAGGGAGTGACTTACATGGTTCAGGTAAGTGGTAACAGGTTCCTTTTAAGTGCAGGAATGCAGTACAGTCCAAAGTCTTTCACACACATTATAGCAGTCGATGTGACTGGGGCATGGTGTGCTGTTTTATGTGAAGGTCAAACTGATGCAGGACTGCGGGGAACTGAGGGTTTTAGGTATTCCATGTTTTTATAGTTACATCATGTTAATTTCCCATACTGAGAGATACATTGATCAAGGGAATTTATTTTTCTTTTTTTATCATATTCAGCAATAATATCAGGGTTATCACTAAAGACTGAACTGACCTGCATTCATAATTGAAAATAGCTGAACTGGAAGTATGATCTAAGACAGCTATGCTTTCCGTTCAGTTACTATGGTCTTACATTTAAAAATTACTTTGAAGTCTAACTTTGAATCGGTGCATCTCTATGAGGAAAGATCAGTGTCTCCATGCAGAGAGAGGAGACACTGAATATCAGTGATGCATTTTCTCGGAAAAAAAGCAGTGTTTACTGCAAAAAGCCTGAAGAGCCTGCCTATACTCACCAGAACAAATAGTGAAAACCCCATAGGAAAACATTGATTCAAACTTTCCTATGGGGAGGGCCTAATGTGCTTGTGGCGAATTAGCACCCGCTCCTATCGGATGACGTGGGAGGAGGTGGAGTGCCGAGGGACATCCGCGCTGGGATCGGGTAAGAATATAAAGGTGTTTTTTCTTTTTATTGTTAAACCATTTAGTGGCCGGAGGGTTGGGGCCACAAGGGAGCTATAGTATTAGGAATACAGGTGTGTATTCCCAACACTGTGGTATCCCTTTAGTTCACTGCAGTTGAGCGTTAAAAACACAATTGCAATATTTGACATTTTAATTTTTGACAATATTTACATTTAGTTTAGTTTTCCTGCTTCTATAAAGTCACATTTTGGCTAATTTAGCCTATATTTTGCAATCTGGGTTTCAATTCACAACAATTTGTAATTCAGTGAATTAACCACAGTATCCCCAAAGCTTATGTGCCTGAGATGAAGCATTTTCACATTAGCGATTCTTCTTGTTTACAGGCCTTCCTGTGCCAATTCTTTTAATAATGTATTTCATATAGATGATTGCCTAGAGTCTGTATGTGCAGCATTTCACCCTGTCACGCTGCACATACAGAGTTTAACCCTTCTGCTCCTGGAGAGGGAATGCCATCGCTGGCAGTTGCCTAATGTCAAATAAGTTAAATTTTATTTGCAAAGTGTGCCATTCAATGGCAACTGGATTCGGATCTGCAGAAGCGTGTTAGTTGAAGAGAAAGGATCGTCAGAGCACAGGAAGGACCCAGATAAGAGGGCAAAGTATTGAAAAACTGTTTGCCATATTACTGGGAATCAGGCCAGGGTAAACCTGGCATCATAACCACTAGAGCAGGATGCAGTGGCTATGGTGCTTGGAGTAAAACTTTAGTCCATTTTATTTCCTTCTGTAACCCCCACATTCTGTTGAAATTTTTTTAAATATACTATAAGGAACAACTAGAATGCCAGGGTTTTTCTAACATTAGATTTCCACTTTATTTGTTCACTAAGAGTAACAGCAGCTTCCACAGTGCTTTACAATTATACAATGGAGTTATTTAACAAGAAACTGAAGTACAAAAATAATTCAGGCATCCAAGGTGTGGCTAGAGACCCATATCTAGCATGTAAGCTCATCAAGCAGGGCCCTCAACCCCTTTGTTCCTATGTGTCCAACTGTCATACATGTACACACAGACTGTCATATTATGGGGGGGTCACACATGTACACACAGACTGTCATATTATGGGGGGGGTCATACATGTACACACAGACTGTCATATTATGGGGGGGTCATACATGTACACACAGACTGTCATATTATGGGGGGGTCATACATGTACACACAGACTGTCATATAATGGGTGGGGTCATACATGTACACACAGACTGTCAGTCTGTGTGTACATGTATGACAGTCTGTGTGTACATGTATGACCCCCCCATTATATGACAGTCTGTGTGTACATGTATGACCCCCCCATTATATGACAAGTATGTGTGTACATTTATGACCCCCCCATTATATGACAAGTATGTGTGTACGTGTATGAGCCCCCCATTATATGACAAGTCTGTGTGTACGTGTATGAGCCCCCCATTATATGACAAGTCTGTGTGTACGTGTATGAGCCCCCCATTATATGACAAGTCTGTGTGTACGTGTATGACCCTCCCCATAATATGACGAGTCTGTGTGTACGTGTATGACCCTCCCCATAATATGACGAGTCTGTGTGTACGTGTATGACCCTCCCCATAATATGACGAGTCTGTGTGTGCATGTTTGGCAGTCTGTGTGTGCATGTATGGCAGTCTGTGTGTGCATGTATGGCAGTCTGTGTGTGCATGTATGGCAGTCTGTGTGTGCATGTATGGCAGTCTGTGTGTGCATGTTTGGCAGTCTGTGTGTGCATGTTTGGCAGTCTGTGTGTGCATGTTTGGCAGTCTGTGTGTGCATGTTTGGCAGTCTGTGTGTGCATGTTTGGCAGTCTGTGTGTGCATGTTTGGCAGTCTGTGTGTGCATGTATGGCAGTCTGTGTGTGCATGTATGGCAGTCTGTGTGTGCATGTATGGCAGTCTGTGTGTGCATGTATGGCAGTCTGTGTGTGCATGTTTGGCAGTCTGTGTGTGCATGTTTGGCAGTCTGTGTGTGCATGTTTGGCAGTCTGTGTGTGCATGTTTGGCAGTCTGTGTGTGCATGTTTGGCAGTCTGTGTGTGCATGTTTGGCAGTCTGTGTGTGCATGTTTGGCAGTCTGTGTGTGCATGTTTGGCAGTCTGTGTGTGCATGTTTCTGCCCAGTGTGCATGTTTGGCAGTCTGTGTGTGCATGTTTGGCAGTCTGTGTGTGTATGTATGGCAGTCTGTGTGTGCATGTATGGCAGTCTGTGTGTGCACATGGCAGTCTGTGTGTGTACATGGCAGTCTGTGTGTGTGCATGTATGGCAGTCTGTGTGTGTATGTATGGCAGTCTGTGTGTGCATGTATGGCAAGTCTGTGTGCATGTATGGCAGTCTGTGTGTGCGCATGTATGGCAGTCTGTGTGTGCATGTATGGCAGTCTGTGTGTGCATGTATGGCAGTCTGTGTGTGCATGTATGCATGTATGGCTGTGTGTGCGCATGTATGGCAGTAGTCTGTGTGTGCGCATGTATGGCAGTCTGTGTGTGCATGTATGGCAGTCTGTATGTATGCAGTCTGTGTGTGCATGTATGGCAGTCTGTGTGTGCATGTATGGCAGTCTGTGTGTGCGCATGTATGGCAGTCTGTGTGTACATGTATGGCAGTCTGTGTGTGCATGTATGACAGTCTGTGTGTGCATGTCTGTGTGTGCATGTATGGCAGTCTGTGTGTGCATGTATGGCAGTCTGTGTGTGCATGTATGGCAGTCTGTGTGTGCATGTATGGCAGTCTGTGTGTGCATGTATGACAGTCTGTGTGTCTGTGTGTGCATGTATGGCAGTCTGTGTGTGCATGTATGGCAGTCTGTGTGTACATGTATGGCAGTCTGTGTGTGCAGTCTGGCAGTCTGTGTGTGCATGTATGACAGTCTGTGTGTGAATGTAAGGGCCACATACCAGGATACCGTTCCATTGGTGACCGGGCCCCATAGTACATATCGCTATGTAAACATTCCATCTCACCTTCTCCTCCCGGTTCCGGTCTTTGCCAGCCCTCAGCCCGGACTCTGCCATCCGCAGCCGAACCGAACCGGGCCGAACCCAACCGGAACCGGAAAGCAGCTGCCGGGTACGTCAGAGAAGGGAGCTGACCAATGGCAGCGCGCGATCCATCCCTGCCGTTGCGTGTCCTGGGAGCGACCAATGAGAGGCGAGGGGCGGAGTCAGGGCTAATAATAGGAAGGATCCAGTTATTATTAGTCAGTCAGGTCATGGAGCAGGCTGCACAGTGCTGCCTCCTTACCAATGGCTTCCCTACCAATGGGTCTCCTCTCCAACACAGGGCTTGGAGGGAAAAATAAAATCTCCCTCTCACCTCTTATTGCACCAACTACTCTACCTTAATATCTCCATAGCATGTATCAGGGGACACTATCTGCCTTTCATACTGCTCCTCAACACTGTAACAAATACTTAACATTAATTACCAAACACTGAAAATAATTAATTTGTATAAAACCGGCTATTGTGGCCCCAATTTAACGTTTAAGAGACATCTATATAATCTCTAAATTACAAACAGCCTTAATAAAAAAATTAGATTGATACCTAGGGCTTTGTTACTAGCTATGCAGGAATTGAATACCTCTTTCCAGAGTGCATTTTGGTTTTAGTATTTATTTACGCTGTCAAAATTTTTCATTATATCCACTTCACTAAACTTTCAGTTCTTAATTAGATGATGACAACGTATGAACTAGAAAACTGGTACAAACCTACATTAGCCAAAAAAATAATAAATTGAGGGACATTTCACTTTGTATTTCTGTCATTTTGCTGGCGATCCTTTTCATTTATATGACCTTTTGTACATATGTTTCAATGGCTGTGGAGTTTATCAAATTATTTTACTGATCTGTTAAATGGATATGTGTAGTAGATATGAAATGTTATTGGATACAATGTGGGATCAGTAAAACATGTATCCACTTATGGTGGTACTGGCCCTGTGTGAAGATGTTGACAGATTGGCATCTAGGCTTTTACAGAAAGATATTTCACTTGACCTGTGGATCAGGCTGCCTCAAAACCGTGGGATATGATCACTAGGGCGCACAATAAGATGGTCAATAGAATAGCACTTGCCGTGACTCGAACAATAGATGAATTATGGAGCTCACAGAATATGCCAACACTTGTATTTCTGACCCTATAGTGTTAAAACCACTATATAGCCCCCTTTGCCTCCCTGAAGATTGTAAAATCTTACTTGTATTCAAGTCTGAAGCTGCTGACTCTGCCTGTGAACTTCCTCTGACATCATCAGAAGTGGTGGCCTGATCCAATCACAATGCTTCCCCATAGGATTGGCTGAGACTGACAGGGAGGCAGATCAGGGGAAGAGCCAGCACAATTCAAACACAGCCCTGGCCAATCAGCATCTCCTCAAAGAGATGAATTTAATCAGTGTATCTCTATGAGGATAGTTCAGTGCCTGCATGCAGAGGGATGAGATACCGAATGTGTGGATGCATTTTAGGCAGCCATGACCCAGGAAGGATCTCTAGCAGCCATCTGAGGAGTGGCCAGTGAACTTATCACTAGGCTGTAATGTAAACACTGCATTTTCTTTTGTGTTTACAGCAAAAAGCCTGAAGGTAATGATTCTACTCACTAGAACAAATTCAATAAGCTGTAGTTGTTCTGGTGACAATAGAGTCCCTTTAACACAGTAACCCCTCAAATTACAGAGGCAGTTGAGGTGGACAGATTAATGACAAAAATCCTCAAAATCTCTAAACATTCCCATAACATTTGGGATCCATGGCGTAACGATCCTCACATAAAGTAACTTGCATTATGTAGTTCTCGCTGCTATTTCAAGATATGGATTTCACACTATATTGCATTAGTTCAGGGCTTTAGGATATGTGATACCAAGGACGGATACGGTGTTATCCCTTCGTTCCCTGGTTGATTTTACCTCACCAAGTGCACAACACATAGCACCTATCGAGGGTTCAGGTCTGAAATCGGACCATGGAGTCCACTACATCAAAGCACTAATTCAGTAAAAGGTTTTTCTACACCCGTATGCCTGGGCTCTAGTTAGATTGTTTCAAGGCCACTAAAACAATGTTAGTTTGGTGTAGTTAATCCACTCGCTTTACTAATGCGTGATTTTGTAATTTGTATGGAAACTGAATAAACAACTGGATGTTATATTGCAGTCTTTCCTTGACCTCTATCTAATGTGATCTTACTTTATTTGTACTTTGCTCAGTGCTTTACCGGTTTGTGAAATTATCACAAACTCATTAAACAGAAAATGTAAAATAAATAGATGTTAAGTTGATGGGGAAATTTTGCATGTTCATATTTAAATTTCACCAAAATTAGTTTAGGCGAATAAATAAAAAAGGGAAAATAATAAATTCAGAGAAGGTACATAATTAATTATTCAGGCGTTATTTACAAGGTGCATACATAGAAATCCATGGTGCTCTAAATACCAGAAGAAAGAGGATAACTAACATTTCAGACATGCGGTCATTATAATATCTATTGTTCTAATGCAGACCACTGATATACATGGGAATGCTTGCATTCTGTTGCATGTTTACAATAAACTTACCGGTAACTGTATTATGAAGAGTCCTTACATTGGCTCTCTGTAGCCCATAGGGGTCAATTCAAAGTGCTAACCCATACATTTAAAGCACTGAACAATTCTAGCCCCTCTTATCTCTTCACAGATCCATAGGTATGCCCCTCCTCGTACCCTTCGATCTGCCCGTGACCATCTCCTGACCGCTGCTCGCACCCGTACAGCCAACTCACGCTTGCAGGACTTCTCGCAGGCGGCTCCTTTCCTATGGAATAGCCAGCTTACCTCCATCAGACTGTCCCCTAATCTTCAATTGTTTAAGCAGTGCCTTAAAACCCATCTCTTTAGGAAAGTTTATGGCCTCCCAGAGTAATCTCTATCTTACATACCTGTCTCCTGCTCTCTCCTATGGGACAGTGTTTTACTCTCTCCTCCAGCTTGGCTTCACTCCCACCCTATTTGATATTTCTTGTCCTAACGTGTCTTATACCCCACCTCCTATAGACTGTAAGCTTGTTTGAGCAGGGTCCTCTTCAACCTATTGTTGCTGTAAGTTTTCTTTTTATTCTCCTATTTATATTTAAATCCCCCCTCTCATAATATTGTAAAGTGCTATGGAATCTGTTGTCGCTATATAAATGGCAATAATAATACGATTGAGTTAGAATAGCAGAAGAATAAACCACCACATGAGCTTCTTATAGAGCTAAATTTAAGTTTTAAAAGGACACCCTACTAACCAAATTTTTTTAAAAATACTGTTTAGTAGATAAACAAAGAAAACATGCATATATTTAATTCTGAAGTTTGTTTAATGGGGTAAGTAATAAGTTTGCAAAAGCTGAAGATCTCTAATCTGAAGCCTTTGCAAGCCGTCCCCTTCATACCCCACCCAGACTTTGTGGCTGTCCAGTTACAGACTTCCCAATGTAGCTCAATGAGATCTGTTTGCAAGGCATGTGCTCTGAACAAGTGCCTGCCTCTTGAGTTTAGCTCCACCAATCTGAACAGGTTGAAAGGTTAATTTTAAATATAAGAAAATTTTATTGAAATCTGCACTTTTTCCAAATTGAAAAAAACCAAACCAAAAAAAAAAAACGCAAGGTGAAGTGCTTTAGGGATGTGGAGTGTCCCTTTAACCAAAGAAAACCTATTTCAAATTCAGGGGAATCGAACTAATATCTTTAGTGTTAAATATGATTTAAAAAAAAAAATTTAAGACAGGTTAGAAAGTGCGACACAAGAAACCTTTTCAAATGATATCCACTTGAGAGAAACAGTTCTATAACAGAAAGATGCAGATACTATATCAGTCTACATAAGGCATCCAGGAGAATCCCTAGGTCAGCATTCCTTATACAAGACCAAATATGGAATTTTCCATTTTTGAGCTCATGCCACATGCTTTTTTTTATCTTTTTATATTAAAAGGCATTAGATCAGTTTTTGCAATTAAATTAGCTTATATAAACTACACAGAAAATTTATTTCCAGTAATAATTATCTGCATTTTCTAGGATTACCTAAAGATCTCTTCCAGATGGGCTGACTCATTGCTTGCAGCAATACATTTGTCCAATTTGCAATGATCAGATCAAAATATTAGACATTATGGTCACATGCTTATTAAGAAGTTGTAAACTTTTTATTACCAATTTACAAAATCTAATGGACAATAGCAGAAATTCTAAAAATTAAGTTTGAAGTTTTTGGTTGGTTTGTTTGTCCCTGTTATTTAAGCTTCATTGAGTCGTCTGCTCCCTTAAAAAACATTAAACTTAATTTTGCTTAAAGGGATAATATAAGCATAAAAAAAAACTTAGATTAATGAAGCCTTTTTGGTTTATTGATCATGCCCCTGCAATATCACTGCTTAAATCTAAGCCTTTTAGGAGTTAAATCACGTTGTTTATGCAGCTCTAGTCACACCTCCCAGCATGTGAATTGCACAGCCTTCGTAAACACGTCCTGTAAGGTGAGATCTAATGTTTAAACTTCCTTTATTGCACATTCTGTTAATTTAGCATTTCATGTCTATGCTCTTCTAGATCCTGCAGGAGCATCCTGTGTATGATTAAAGTTCAATTTACAGTGCAGGATATACAAACTTCTAAATTGAAAATTAAACTTTTTTCCCTCACACATGCTGTAGGTCACAGCTGGACAGGTTTGGCTAGGGTTGTACTAACAGTAACAAAAGTGATTTCACTGTTAAATGGTAGAGAATTGGGCAGTGACACTGCCGGAGCATGATCTATACACCTAAACTACTTAATTAAGATTGTTTTGACGTCTATATTATCCTTTTAAGCAAAATGAAGTTAATGGTTTTTTAAGGGAGCAGACGAAGACTCAGTGACGCTTAAATAACATAGGGACAAAAACCAAAAAACCTCAACTTCAAATATAAATTTCAACATCTCTGCTAGTATGTGTTATATTTTTTAAAATGTTTTTTGATCCCTAGCAGTTGTAGTGTTTAAACATCAGACTTAATACTGTAAGTATGACCGGATATGGCCAAATTAGATTTAATATTTTTGTCTATATTCATCAACATTAACTGCCGGATGTGCAAAGATTCCTTCTGTAAACATATGTTGCTTGCTGGTAAGTTGTGGTTAGAACACAGTTTATTTGCATGTTGGTCAATATTACTGCTTTTTAAAAGAAAACAGATGTAGCACGTATCTCAATAAAAACACATTTACAAACATCTACAAAAAAATAAAAGTATTATCACAATAGGCTGTTAATGTTTAAAAAAAAAAATTGTAAAAGTGAAATTACCCCAAGTCATTACTTGGCAATCACCTTATTTATTTATTTATGTTACAGGTACGTTATTGTACCTTTGGCAATTCAGCTGGTCAGGCAAAAGGACCAATTTGATATAGATATATATCTATCTTTGTGGGGGGGGGGGAATACTAATTACATAACTGCTACATGCACTAAAACTGCACCACAGTTCCAAGCATCAAAAAGGGAGTAGGAGAATTTCTTATTTTGGTGTCAATATTTTAATTCCCTAAATTTCTTTGCCACAATCTACAAATGTAGAAAAACTGCAACATATTTTGAGGGAACGACAATTAACATTTATGGTATAATTAACTGTTTAGTATCAGACCATTTAGCAACTGGGTTACTAAAGAAAAGATTAGCATGACATGCCAACATCTGTCCTTGAGGAGTTAAAATCCCTGCACCATCTAGAATGTAATGAAATGGTTATTGCATTTGCAGTAAATGACCCACACCAACAAGAATACTTACATCTGTACTGCGAGATGGGCCACATGTGGCACTTAATAGAGATTATGCTATGTATAATAGTTGTGAAATTAAAACCAGGAAGTACCGGTTGCCTTGTAATGAAGAATTAAGTAGACAAGAGGGAAAAAATACCCACCAAAAAAAAAAAAAAACAGAAAAACAAAACTTTTAAATTAACAGCATTTACTTTCCCATTATACTTGAGTTGTTTCTTTGTTATTTAAGTGCCATTTCATCTTGCTTGGTAAATTAAAAGGACTGGACTCCATTAAATCTATTCATGAAACAATCAAATCCTCACCTGGCAATCGTAAGTGTGTGACATTTCCTCTATTTGCTGCCCTGAACTACATAGACTACAATGAGCACTTCGTAAGTTATAGCCTGCAGCTGGCACGTCGGCAGGAACATTTTTATTGTATAAATCATTGGCTTAGAAAAACCTCAAGACTCCAGACTCCAAGTGCGTAGATCTTGAATAATGTTCCTAATTAAAAAGGCAGCATGATCATCCATATGGTCTAGTTTGTCCAATAATGTGAAATCTTTCATAAATATCTGAAAACAGTGTTTATAAAGGTACTGTAACAGAGAATTTGTATTTAAAGCAAAAAAAAAAAAAAAACTGGAAAAGGAAACCGCTAATTTCCAGCTCACATGATTTTTTGGATAATTTACATACAACATACATATCGGTACGGAGTCACCTTGTTTGAGACGGACATAACACCCTTAACAGCAGTAGATTTACACCGTTAAGTTGTGGACAGTGGTGTTTTGAAACCACCGTCCGAGGGATGACATAGGATGTGAATACAAGTTAGGAAATGCTAAATTACTATTACATTGTGACAGTTATAACAAGTTAGGGGGAACAGCACTATACACAACCATATGTGTGCCACAGAGAACAGTGTTCACACGCAGCACCAGGAAACACAATCAAGCCAAGATCAACCCTCTTTACAGAAGGCAATACTAAAGCCCCATTTGGGACCAAGTATCAGGCCAAAGTCCTGATATGGGCTGTATCTTGAGCAAATAGAGTCCTGAAAAAAAAAAAAAAATTATAAAAAAAACAAAAACATATATATATATATATATATAAATCAATCTGCCACTGGTACTCCATTGACTCTGGCTGAACAGATGCAGGAATGCAGACTGTCCTTAGTTAAATGAAATCGGGTGTGCTGGTCCTGGGTTCACACTTTGTCCTTGTGTTTAACTTTTGAAAGCCTGCGAGAGGCCCCACTCTTATTGAGCAACTTTAAAACACGATCCTTATGATCAAGTACTTTAAGCATGCAGTCCCGGGACTCCGTGATCTGATCCATCACTAGCTTACAGCGCTGCATATTGCCCTGTCAAAAGATAAAGACAAATATTAGAAGAGGCCTCAACATGCGAGAGAAAGTCATGGAACCTGAAAATGCACCTTTCAGTATGGTTAATTCTTACCAGTCCTATAGGTTTGTTATTAGTACAGGTTTGTTTAAGGCAACATTTTATTTAACCCTTCTTCCTTAGAACCATGCATACACAGGCTCTGATTTTTTTCATTGTGAAACTTTCAACGTCAGAGAGTGGTGGATGGAGAGGAACATAACAAAATATATCATGAAGTTCCTGAATTATTTTTTCTGCTCTATTTTGCACCACCAACGCTACACACGACAGGGATCGTAAATCTTTTTCAGTGAAATAGATTTGACTGTTAAAAAAACCCAAAACAAGTTACATATTCAGCATATATTACAATAGAGAGTTTTATACAAATTAGTTTTAATTTCAATTAGAACCGGAAGATATATGTGCATAGCTATTTGTACCCAATGCCTTAAGTGCTATTCTACAACGCAAACCAAGCAGCAGCACGCTAGACTCTGAGTGGGTACTAATTGAGCCCGCAACATTCTGCCATTTAAACCTACGCATTTGCTGATGATTATTACAGCAAGAATTATTTTATTTGTTCTTATTGAAATTTTTCTCACCTTTAGTTTCTGTAGGATTATGGGTTATATTCTAGTTGACCTCTGGTTGTCAGATAAGAGAGGATAATATTTAGCTCCTTCCACTAATATGATATTATGTGTAAAGCTCAGAGAACATGTACCCTGCACAACAACCTCAGTTCAACACCAGCTGCCTAAAAAAAACCTGTAAAATTCTATTCTTGGAGTCTGGATACAAAACAACTAATATATTGAGGAGTAGAGCAGGATCACCTTATGGGTGGGAAACTTTATATCACAAGAAGAATACAGTCTCAAACAACAAAGTACTAGATAAAAATCCCATGGATTGCATGAATAAATGAATGAAGGGAAAAAAATAAATAAATATATAAAGAAAAAGTTTGAGCTTTAGTACTATTTAAAAAAAAAAAAAAAGGTGAACATGGACTTTAGGGATGAAAAACAAATCAGCCCAAATCAAAAGTGAACACAATAGTGCTGATCGAGATCAATTTAGATTTGCGTGTAAACAGTCCAGCAGCTATGCAATAAATTCCAAAGCAATGGGCTGGAACTCAATGATGAAGGAAGACCGAGACTGGTCTGATAAGGGATGCTTCAAACTATGTCAATTACATATTGATAAGGGGATACAAACCAAACAAAAAAACAAAAACAGCGAGACATGTTATTTGACCTCAGTCAGATATCAGGAGTGGGATGTGTACCTGAATCAGCTCATTTATCCTATGCAAATCATCATCTGTAGAAGTTTTCTTTTTGGGAATGAGTCCTTCTTGCAGTACAGTTAACCGATCAAATACATCCTGCTCCAATTTAGTCTGAAGAAAAAGCAAACCATTTAGTGCAAGACTCAACATTGGAAAGAGGCAAAAAAAACAATTCTGCCAGCGTAGCCTACAGGCACCACATACATCCTGAACATATTTATTTTGCTCATGAAAAGAGCTGGCTCTAGTACCTGGAATTCCTGTCCTGCAGGAAGGAAAAATTACTAATTGAGGAGGAAAACCAAAAGGGACCGACTTTAAAGTTTAACTGAGGTCTTTTTCAGCAGCACATAAATACTACATACTAAAAGGTAATGCTTTTCATGTATACAAAGAAGTAATTACTGTACATGAAAACAGTAAACCTGGCTGTTCTGGACTAGAATCACATTAAAAAATTACCAATTGGAGCAGTTGTGCGGCACACAGGTGTGTTTTCCAGCCCTGTACACGGCAGGCTATACCCTTCTGACTGGCTATATCCTGCAGTGTCATCTTTTTCTCTTCTGTAATGAAAATAAATAAACAGGTGAGCAGGCTGCATGAGTGGTCAGACAAGTAACTCTTCAAATACGTCTTACAAAACAGTCACATGTGCAATTCAACCATTCTTAATAGAGCATCATGATACATATGCTCTTTAGATCACCAAGTCTTCTACACTATAATATTCACTCGAGTCTAACCTTTGACCCGCACGTCACTGTAGCGCTGGAAGTGGTGATACGCCGCTTTCCAAGGATTGCGATACTGGCGAAGTAAGGTGATAGGAGGTCGTGGCCTAACTGGAACATACCGCACACCTTCCTCATCTGAAAATACACATTGCAGACAGGGACAAACATCAAGATAAGGATTTTTAGCATTTATACAGTGCCGACACTATACACTGCATTTTACAGTTCTACAATGAGGTTATTTAACAATAGCAATAAACACAAAAAAATACTGTTAGCAGACAAAAGGGTGAAGAAGGCCCTTCACAAACAAGTTTACAATCTAGGAGGAGGGGGTAAATAAACAAAAAAGGGAACAACATTGTCGCAGAGGGGAGAAAAGGTTGAGAGATATAAGACTGTCTACTTAAGCTACAAATAGTGGTGTATGGAGGAACTGTACGGTATGAAAGCACAAGTAAAGTGAATAGGGACAGGTGGGAAATTGTTACGAGAGAAGAGTAACCTAGATGAATTTTTAAACAAACTCTTAATGACTGCAGGCTAGGAAAAGTATAAAAATGCAAAGCAGGCCGTTCCAAAGAAAGCGTGTGGCCTTTTCAAAACATTACATCTTTGGATTAAATGGTTATTTGGAATCTATCTAAAATGTTCAATAAAAAGCATACATTGCAAAAAAAATTAAAAATGGAGAAACGTAAAGACTGACAAAGGGGTGAGAGTGAGAATCAAGGAGTCAGGAAGGTAAGATTGGTGGCAGCATTCATTAGTGATTTTGGAGAGGTAATACTAGTATTTGGAAGGTAGATGAGAAGTTTAAATAGTCATGGTGGGAAATGAAAAATGCACGAATAAACCACATAGCCGTACCTTGAGTTAGATAGGGGCAAATATGAGCTGTATTTTATGGTGGACAATGCATGATTGAAAGGCACACTGGAGGTTAGGGAATAAAGTGACATCTGAACAGCAAATAACTCAGATTGTGAGTTTAAGAAGTTGTGGTAATGGGTGTTGCTTTTACCAACAGGTAGATAGATGGAAGTGGAATATTTAGAAAAGGTGAGAAGTCCAGTTGCAGAAATATTGGGTTTTAGAATATATCTAGTTAGATATAGAAGATACGTCAATATACAGGTACTGAATTCAAATGCGCTAATAAGGTAAACAAGAGAAGCAGTGTAAATAGACAAAGGGGGAAAGAACAAAGAATTGCTAAACTCTGAGAAAGCTAGTGGGGAGGAGATGGCACCAGAAAATGAGACACTCTATGATAGCCGAGAGAGATAGGATGAGAAAGCTTTAAAAAGAATTATACTTTTTCATATTATGCTTTTGTTTGAATACACAATTAAATGATGCCAGACACAATCTATCAAAGGGCTTAATTTTATTAAACCAAGTAAATTAGATTAAAGCAAGAGCTTTGCACTAGTTTTGAGGATTTTGATCTGGCACAGCATTGTGTGACATGTATTACCTATATATTCTTTAGGAGGGGATTTGCGTTTTTCTGGTCGAGAGATTAGAGGTTTCATAGTGTGACATTTCTCCTCATCTGTGCTGTGGGTTTCCATCATGTCTCCTTCCTCTGTGGAAATAACATGTTGCTGCTTCCGTGGTTTCTTGCGGGGAGAGGCTCCGGGTGGCAATTCTCCAACAGGTATTGATATGTTATTGGCCAGCAGAGACAGCGGGGAGGATATGGCGCTAGATGATAATGGGGGAACTGCTGAAAAGGGGGGAAAAAAAAATAAACAAATTACAAACTTTAGTGAAAAATCCCAGGAAATCTCTTACAACAAGGTAGATCCCCAGCTGTTAAAGTTGGCAAAACGTATGGTATGTGTAGGTCTACAGCTGCGAATCTACACGTTGTCATCTCTGTTTTACATGATTGGAAAGCTTGAGCATCTCTTTGAATTATTGCCAATTTGAAAAATAGTTGGATATGAATATTTCATGTGTATCATATATGCCCATCAAAGATCTCAGGTAGCAGTTTAGCAAGACATGTCTTATGTTTTTTAGAAGTGAATTAGGAAGAATCTATACCTGAAACAGGCCTTCCTATGTCCATTGGTTCCACCTCTTCCTTCACTTTGGTCTCTGGGAGAGTCGCTCCAGATGGTGCACTGCTCAGGAGAGGTGGAGGCGCAGATAAAACCGGTACGGCAGCAGGAGGAACGTGGATATTACTAGCCAGGGGACCAAGCATAGGTTGAGAAGGAGGACTGGGTACAGCGGCTGCAGGATGATGGGAAGATGGAAGCGATGCAGCTGCACTAGGCTGCTCGCCACCTATGCCTGGATCTCCAGTCATTCCTGGAGCCACAGAAACATGAAGTTCAGCTTTGGGTTTAGCTCTGCATGGAAAGAGGACTTGTAGTTAGTTATAAAATGGAAACTATGCACAAGGAAAGTAAAAACAAAACCAAATGTTAAAAAAAATATAATCCTACTATGGAAATCCTGTGTTTACAGAATACATAAATAAATGTCAAGATAAGATTACCAGAAAAGCTCTAATGAGTAGTTCCTGCCTTCTAACTACCTAGGAGCCAAAACTCAGTACTACAAAAAGCAGGTTCAATGTAGCAGAGTGCAAGAGATTTAGTAGGTTACAGAGTCACACGGACCGTTCCATATCCATAAAAAAAAATTACATATATTTATATTGATCCCATTGTACAGCGCTATGGAATCTGATGGCGCTATATAAATAATAAAATAATAATTACACATTTTCTGGATGGTAACACTGGGCTCTTTACATTTTACATTTTTCTAGTACAGATTTTGGGCACCAATATTCTATGTTTATTCACAGGACATTATAATCTTTTTCAGGAGTCACCAAAAGAATAGTGTCTAGCATGAAAAAGCGAAAGACAAAAACCAACAACAAACCTACACAAAATGTAAATATGTATGCTGCCACATTTTCCCAAAAGTAAGGTGATTACCGTGATACACCTTCTGTTTGTGTTTTATTTCACATATACTGTAGCTCTTACCCAGCAGGCCGAGGAGAAGCTGAAGTATTGCGGAGAGACGTGTCCTGACGTGGACTTACTGCGTCTGACGGGTGTGCAGGAATCAGATTTTTCCTTACTGACAACCTGTAAACAGAAAAAAGCAACAAGCAAAATATTTGAATACACATTTCCCAGAATTAAGTGATTGGAAAATACAGCAACAAAACAATGAGGGTGTTGAGAGGAACTTAAAAAAACAAAACAAACAAGCAAAAAGCAGGCTTTCTACTAACCATTTATAGATACTGATTACCCCCCAAAAAACAGAAAAAGTATTTGGTTTTGAGAAAACACTATGAAACAACCATAATACAATAACCGAATCACTCACCCATCAGTGGTAGGTTTCTTACGCAAGATGCTGGGGCGAGGAGACGATCCCTGAGATGGAGCACTGCCAATTCCGGGGCTCTGACTGTGATTTTGCATTACAGCTGCACCAGCAGCAGCCGTGTTGAAAGCACTGCTTAGAGGATTGGCAACTATTGTGGCACCTTCTGTAAGCACAACTGCAATGAAGGAAAAGAAATCCTAAAGTTTGCAATGTAAACAATTTTCAATTTGCTTTACTACTCTGGTGAGTCTACTCTGAGTGAGTCTAGTACTATGCTCACCTGCATAAGCAATGTAGTATAATCACAACTTTAGTCTACTAATCCATTAATATTACCAGGGACATGACCACCAAGTGGGTAAATGGAAATATTTCACAAACAGAGCAAACCGTTATATGGCTAACTGCAAGCATATATATCCAAGTCAGGTATGTTTGCAGGTAGGCTACTTTGTCCTTAACTTCGAAATTCTCACATTAATAAATAATCCTCATAGTTGCAGTTTATAAAGCTAGGCCAATGGCTGAATGTACAGAACTTAACTCTTAAGAAAAGAAAATCATTTTATATATACAGGATACCCGCAAAGCAGGGATAGGGAATGTGAAGAAAGGGCTTGTAACAGAACTACCAGTGTGTCATTAGCAACGTGATTTTTAGGTCACACTCATTGCACAAGAAGGTGCAATAGGAATGAACACACTTAAATACATTTACAAATGCACATGAATGCCTGGAGAGCCTTTTTTGCATTTGATAAACCTTGGGAGACTGGCAATAAAGGTACATCTATTTTAAAAAAATATAAAAGTCTGCTAGATTTGTGACTGTCAGTATGTATTAACTCACTAAGTTCTAAGCATAAGTTGTGCACCAGCTACAAATATTTAACTGAACATCTCCAATCTGACCAAAAAAACCCTTTACAGGGTAGCACCAGACAGAATTTAAACTACAAAACCATCTCTTCAGTGGTCATCGTCTCCCACCCTAGTCACTGATAAGTTACTTTTTCTAGCCTATGAAATATTAATCCAGACATGGCTGGGGTTTCCCCACTACCTGAAGCTTTTCCTTCACTCTGAGCTTGCTGAGAGCTGACAGATGATGTCTGAACACCCTGAGTAGTTACAGGGTGTATTCCCTGGGTGCTCATTGGAGGTGGCTGGATTCCCTGGGTGCTCATTGAAGTGACTTGCATGCCTTGTGTGCTGAATGACGCAGGCTGTATCCCCTGTGCGTTGACTGGAGCAGGCTGTATCCCCTGGATGTGGCGCGTATGCGATGTATCCACATTTATGAGCTGCATGGGGTTCAGGTGGACAGTGGAGGCAACTGACTGGGCTGTAATGGCAGAGTTTGGGGCTTGAGCAGGGACTGAAAAATAGAAATGTAACAAAATACAATACGATTTTAAGAGATTTCTTAAAATATTTGTAATATATGTTATCCGGTGGTTTTAAAGTCTGCGGACCCTCTTTGAGTGAAAACAAAGATACATAACAGTATAAAATGTTATAGTATTAAAGGGTTCCTCCAAGCACCTTTACCACTTCAGTGATTTGAAAAGGTCATGGTGTCTGATGTTCAGTGTTTTGCTAGGAGACTCTGCGTATACAGAGTTTAACCCATTTGCTGCCAGAGCTGGAACTCCACCTCTGACAACGTCATTAGCCAGCCCACAACAAGAGCTGTAAAATGGTTTGCCCTTTTACCAAGGAATAGCACCAGGATACTCCTCACATCATGACCATAAACAATGGTAGAAATTGGGACTAGCAATCTGGGCTTGTTTTGTGACAAATTTGTAGCACATACTATATCCAGCATTAAAGCACCCATCTGCCATTGTTTAGAGAGCCGGGAATGCTCTTCTTGCTGGATAAATAAATGTAACTAATTTAATCCTTCTATGGGAGATTTCTCTATTATGGTTGATCCAAACAATGAGCTACAGTATTGCTACTTGCCATTTGTTACTTTGAAGCGTTATTTTGGTTTTAACTTAGCCTCTATAAAAATGCTACATAATTTCAAAAACAAGGTCTGCATTGGTTTAGATAGCTGCACATTTAATTTGTTCTTTAAAGTAATTTAGGATTCTAAAGCATAACAGAAAGTGAGAATGTTATTCTTTAATATTAAAAAAAAAAACACACACACTCTCAAAAGGCCTATCTCCTTATATTCAAATTAAAAAGATCACTCATAAAGGCCTTCACTTTGCACTGCTTTTTGTCCTTTAAAGGGACACTATAGTCACCTGAACAACTTTAGCTTAATGAAGCAGTTTTGGTGTATAGAACATGCCCCTGCAGCCTCACTGCTCAATCCTCTGCCATTTAGGAGTTAAATCCCTTTGTTTATGAACCCTAGTCACACCTCCCTGCATGTGACTTGCACAGCCTTCCATAAACACTTCCTGTAAAGAGAGCCCTATTTAGGCTTTCTTTATTGCAAGTTCTGTTTAATTAAGATTTTCTTATCCCCTGCTATGTTAATAGCTTGCTAAACCCTGCAAGAGCCTCCTGTATGTGATTAAAGTTCAATTTAGAGATTGAGATACAATTATTTAAGGTAAATTACATCTGTTTGAAAGTGAAACCAGTTTTTTTTTCATGCAGGCTCTGTCAATCATAGCCAGGGGAGGTGTGGCTAGGGCTGCATAAACAGAAACAAAGTGATTTAACTCCTAAATGACAGTGAATTGAGCAGTGAAATTGCAGGGGAATGATCTATACACTAAAACTGCTTTATTTAGCTAAAGTAATTTAGGTGACTATAGTGTTCCTTCAAGTTATATTTTATTGGTAGAGGATATAGGAGCAGGAAACTACTCTTGTCCCACTAGGGAAGATTTTTTAACGCAAATGTTTTCATATAGTGTTACTAACAAGGCTACAATAAGAAAAACACGATAAACATTTGTTAAGCGGGCTTTTTTTTAGAGACTTACCAGGATACTGTCGGATGGTGGATACAGAGCTGGTTATTGGGGTGTAGGTGTGAGCTGCCAAAGGATATGGAGATGGAGAATATGTGGGGAGAAAGTACTGCAGCTGCACTCCAACAGCCTGCCTGGGAACCACAGAGAATATATATTTAATAACAATGAATGATAAAAGCAGAGGAATTTAAAATAATCTTTAATGAAACAGCAATGTAAATGCATCATGGTAGAGCTATTTTATTTTTTGCAGCAGCATCAGCTATTGAACATGTTCAAGAGGAGCAACCTGCGGTGTTAATCACACAATTCTGTCCTTGGGGGACAAGCAATAGCTCTGGTATGTCATTAAGGTGTTCAAAGTATTTTGACAAACAAGTGCTTGATTTGATCGTGTGACAAAGCAAGGTTAGGTGGTGCCAACTCAGTCTGTTTCTTGACATGTTCACCACTGGGATAAGAGAGTGATGGGGTAAAGGTATAAGTTGGGCTGTGCACTCATCCTTGCACAAAGGTTTAGGTGAGCTCTTAACCAAGTTGTGCTTGGACTGGGCATATGGCCTTATTTTTCATTATTAAAATTATTTATAAAGAGCCAATAAATTCCACAGTGCTGTACATTGGTTGGACTAACAAACATGTATTTGTAACTAGACCAGTTGGAAGCACAGGAACAGAGGGATTAAGGGCCCTGCTCAATGAGCTTACATGCTAGAGGGAGTGGGGTATAGTCACACAAAAGGGAAGGGAAGGAAAGTCAGCTGCTAAAATAGTATTCACTGAGAGCTTAGTTTTTTGGAGGCTTTTTTTTTTAATGATACTTGCGGGAGAAGAAACGGGGTGCAGAGAGGGAAAGCTGTTAACAGTTTAATTGATATGTGGGAGGTGCGGGGGGACAGGAAGATGGGCCTGGCCGCCGCATTCATTATAGACTGTAACGGGGCTAGTGGTGAACAAATAAGACCACTAGAAGTGGATTGCAGTAGTCAAGACGAAGAAGGATAGCGGCACGGACAAGCAGCTTAGCAATGCCTGGCGTTAAAAAGCGGCAGATGCGCACTGTTTTTGAAATGGAAGTGGAAGAATTTGGTGATCGACTGGACATGAGCGGTGAAGGAGAGATCGGAATTAAAGAGAACGTCTAGGCAGTGAGCCTGCGAGGTAGACTCGAAGATAGCGTTGTTGACTTGGAGGAAGACAGACACAGGTGTAGCAACACTTGAGGGAGGAAAGACCAGAAGTTCTGTTTTTGACAGGTTAAGTTTAAGGAAGTGAGCATACCACATTATCTTCAGCCTACACTCATTATTGTAGGTGAAAGAACAGTGACCAGAAACGGGTAAGATTTAAAAGATCCGGCACTAAACTATAAATAAATATATGGCTCAAAATTAGGGTAGTCTCAATGGACACATACATACACCGAAGCAGAGTGTGCTACCACTATCTTACCTGTTCTCACTCCTGGCCTCCATAGTCATGGGGTTGGGTGATGCTCTATGTCCTGGAAGGGGTATCAGATTCCCCCTATCAGCTCCATATTCCGACTGAATCCGAGGTGAAGTGTGAGTTATTTGCTGAGGGACTACTTTGGCTGTAAAACCACAATGTATTAAATCAATAGTTGTTTACCAGAGCCAATATAATACCATCAATAAGACCACAGTTGGTTAGATAGTACACCCCCCCCCCCCTACCTGTTAAACTTTTGCTCCCATGATATATTGCCATTCTTAAGGCTGGCAAAGCATCACAGGAGTTATAGTTTGTCAACTTTTGTCTACTGCTAGAATAGACTAGTCTCTTAATTTCAAGGAAAGAAAATGCATTGGTTTTAAATATGGTTTTAGCTTTCACTTCAAAGTCAATAAAATAAGTAAAAGTAAAAAAGAAAATGGGCCATGGGTCCTGATACAAATAAAAAAAATGGTATAATGTGAAGCTATTAGCTAAGGTTTTAGTGCAAGTTATCATTCCAAGCAGCTTCAGGCATATGGAACAAGACTATTGCATAGCAGCACAAAGAAAGCTAGCTAGAACTTGCTGGATTATGTTGATCAAGTTGAAAATTTGTTTCTAGAAAAGCACATGCATAGAATGTGACCCTTGGTGAATACAATCCTAAAAACGAAAATAGATTGGTTGAGAAGCAAATTTACACATACCCACAGGAATGCTGGAGGCCGTCACGGCTGTAGCGTGTGAGGAGTGAGTTGGCATTGTCATAGTAACAATGGCGCTGGTGGGAACTTGTGAGTGGGGAGAAGAACCTATGAACACCAGACAGTGAAAATAAACAGCCAAGCGTTTTATACTTGCAAAATCTCTAGCATCACCACTTTTAAAACATGTTAACAATTACATAAACATTTTTTTTTTTTTTTTTATTATGAACAGCTATAGTTTTAAACGGCAGGTTTTCGGTTTTTTACAGTCTAACTAGTCGAATTGTTAAGCTAAGCTAATTGCAAAGCGAAGTTCCAACAGAAGAGACTGTTCAGAACAGTGATAATGGATGTTTCATTTCATTGTAAAGCTGCATGCAGCATTGTAAAGCGGTCTAACCTGAAGTGGTCACAGATGGCAGAGTGTTTGTTGCCAGAATCGGTGCCACGGTTGCTGCTGCTACTGGATTACCAGTGCCGAAGAGAGTCTTCTGCCAAAGAAAGAAAACGGTACAAGTTTAGTAAACAAAATATAAATAAATACATAGACAAGCACTTACACAAAAACAGATGCAAAAAAAAAAAAACAAGAAAAAAAAAATTATATATATATATATATATATATATATACATATATATACATACACACACACACACACACACACACACATACACACACCCATACGAGTCAATGGAATTCTCTTGCAGGCTGTGTCAGGTCAAGATTTTTTTTGTCCCATAGTTTTTTTCTTTAAATATATATCTTGTGAAGTGTAGCATGTTATTAAAACCTAACTCTTCAGGGACTTGTAATTGGCATATCCTGAAATATGGCCACTAGTCAGCTTGATGAGTACATTGAGTAAATGTACATAAAGTTGAGGGCTAAATGGAGTACCTGTGCCATTGCATGAATCTGTTGTTTCTGCGCTCCCAATGCGGGATGTGATGGAAGAGTGATCCGTGTGGTGGCATCACGAGTCTGAGGTGGTCTCTGGATACTGATGGCTGCAGGTGATGGGTGTTGTTGAATGGACAGTGTTGGTCTAATAATGAAAATGAAAAGCAATAGAACACATCTTTCAGCAACATAGTTTACATCCAAGAGGGAAAGGACTTTAGAGCTTGCTATGGTGATATTTCAAATAGGCAGATTTTACGATAAGGAAGGCAACAGAACTGAAATTATGGTTTCTATTTATATGTAAACATAAAAAAATGGCACATCATTTTGTGATTTGTCTAAGTATAGATTCAGGGCTTCCACTCAGAGTGGGTATCCTAATATACGGCACCTTTACAAACCTGCTCCGCAATTAAAGCAGCAAAGTTTAAGGTATAAAAACCGTCATTATAGATACTTTCCATCCACTGAGCCTAAACCACTGGTGTGTCAGAACAAATTAATAGTGGTTGAACACTCTAGTCAGTCACAGATTTGGGATGGCCTGGGTTTGCACATTTAGTTCTAGGCCATCCGTCCATAATTTCACAAAAAATAATGTTTCTCACCTTAGCACTGGCTCAGCAGCATGAGCTGGAGTTGTAGTGATGACTGGCGATTGTGCTCGAGTTGCTGATACAGTAGCTACTACAGCAGGAGTCACGGAAGTTGCAGTGGTCACAGGTGGGCCACGAGACTGGAAGGAAGAGCATGGAATTGCATAGTTATTAAACCAGATAGAAGCTAAGGTCGAATTGGGTTTCAGACAGTCAGACATTATCAAACTCTTCCCAGGAACAGACTTACACGAACAGTGGATTTTGGAAAAGGAACACCAATATTCATAGTCCATTTTAGATACAAGGTTTTAATTAAGAAACAAATCTTAATTTTAAAAGATATGAATTTGATTCCATAGCCAGCACCATAAAATAGCTTGCTTGCATTTGTGTATAGCAAAATATGGCATTTATTTGTATCCTGTCTGCATATAAGATGCTCTACAGAGTCCTACGTTTTAGAAGTTGATGATAATATTGAAGAAAACAAACCCCATAAAAACATTTAACTAAATTTAAACATACTTTTCACTCATTTTCATAAAGTACTACTTACTTGCAAACATACTTTCTCAAAACTATATTGTCTATCATGGACTCCGATGGTGCCCTTATCCTATCTCCCACAGGTATCAGGGATGTTTTACTCTTTTTAGTCCATTATCTATAATCACTCATCTGCCCTCCCTAGCATAGGCTCAGCCCTGCAGAACAGGACAGCCCATGGCCTGAATGCATTTACAATGGCATACTGTTAGACCTTTTCTCAGGAACTGGCCCCTCAACTCCTTGCTTAGTTTCAATCAGTACGGGAGGATGAATCTTGTCCTGATCTCTCCCTTCCTGCAGATATTACCCTCAATAAATCCTTGCAAATCACCAGACCAACCTAGCAATTGAAGACTTATCTACCTTATTAATACGGACACTAAAACGTCGCCAAACTATTACAGTGTTAAATAATAGTACAGTGTTGACCTCCTTGGTTTATCCGGACCATGTGGGCTTCATACTGGGGTGATAGGCATATGAAAACACCAGGTGCAACATCAACCTTGATTTGAATGGCCCTTTATTTCTGCTGCTATGCCGCTGCGGCTTCAGATCAATTTGCTTGGGCTCAAATGATCATTCGTAGTGCTGTCTCTTCTCCCATCCCTATATTTAATGGCACCAGACATGGGTGCCACTTGTTCTCTCTTATTTGCCCTCTCCACATCGAACCCTTTTTTTCTCATATTGGTCAAGAAGAGGGTAATAGTGGCCTATGAGAAGCGGGTAAAGAGAATAGGGTCTCTGTCTGTGTGGATGACCTTACACTATTACTCGGCCAAACTTTCTTAAAGGAATTAAAAATAAAAGTACTACTTACTTGGATGGGGGGGTGAATAATATGTTGTGCTGCTGACTGAGCTGTGGCTGCACTAGGAATTGGTGCCGAAGCAGGTCTAAGGACTGTAGTTACTTTAGAGCTGGAGATTACAGCAGCTGCAGCTGCTCCTGGTTTGCAAAAGAAAACAAAAATGTTAGGAAAATGCTTGGAACATACAGCAATAAGTTAAGTAATAAACTGTCTGTTTCACATTACCTCTGGGAAGATGTGAGGCTCCAATATGCAAAGGAGGTCCAGGAGCATTGCTACGAATAATGGACATCTGGACATTAGTGGCCATGATGTGGTGAAGACTGTTCGGGTGCCCCTAGAAGATGTAAAAATACAGATATTAGGGATGCAAAAAAGAGTGGATATACATATACATTGATCAGACTGAAAACAGGATGTCTGCTAATCACATAACTAGAGGGTTACTTATAGGATACAGGACACATCAGATTTTTAAAGCATGGGATTGAATACCAGAGTGTCATTAAAGAATATGAGAAGTGGTAAGTAAGGTCAGTCAGACTAGCTATATGAAAAAGTAGGTTAAGTAAGATTATCCCATGAACTGTGGGATGGGAATGTCTATGTGGTTCCCAATGTGTCCATGAATACATTTAAGCAATCATAGTAAACCCCACTGATGAACCCGAGACAACGCAAACAGCTAGATGATTTTTTTATGTTTTATTTTTTTAAGCACTAGGCACCGACCTGCTGCCCACTGATAGTGGCCACAGGAATAGCGGAGGCCTGTGGAAGGCCACTCTCCATGGTGACTGTCACCGGCCCAGAGACCTTTGGTACAGCTGACAGGGCAGAGGGAGGTGCTGGAGCAATAGGGCGGCTGGGAATAGTGGGCTTCAGAGGTGGCTGTGGGAAGACATCAATAGTGAACTTCTGTCAAGACAAAATTATTCATCTGACTCCCTTCAGCAGTCACTTGAAAGACAGAAGCTTAAAACAGGATCTACATCAGACTTATCCGCAAGGATCCAGGTCCCTTATAGTAAAAGACAAAGAAGGAATCAACATTTCCTAGAAACAATTAAGGCTAAACTTCAGGATGCTCATATTTTGCCATAATGACATTTTATGTTTGTTGCTCAAGCTGCACATGCCAAATACTTCCTAAGATTGCCAACTGTTCATGTTGAGGATGATATGGTCCATTGTCGTTCAGTGTTGGTACCAAATACGTGCAGGTCTCCTTGCACACTATCAACCTATTTACATTTGACTTTTAACCCTGAGAAGTGATTAACCAGCAGTAAAATTATGCAAGAGTCACCAATGTGCTAATTAGTGATTGTATTACATTTCTATGAGTATGTCATTTTGCTACACTTTGGCAGTTAATAGTACTTTCTATCCAAATATTCCCGGCTGGGGTTGTGACACGCTCCTCTTTTGGGTAATGCATTATTTTGCCAATGTATTGAACACAAACTCACCTGTGAATTTCCCTTATTTGTCCCACGTGATAATCAACATCAGCTCTGCACTTTCTGCTGAAAGCTATACACAGCTAGTTTCAATTATGAAAAAAATACCGACATTGGATCAGCAATCAGCTGCTGTACAGCTCTGTCAGAAAGAGCTATGAGTTATTAAAAAGGAATCCCCCAGTCACTGTGAAATTCGATTTAAGTGCACCAGAGATAAGCATAATATACCCCTGCAGCACTTCAGAGAGAGGTGTCAATCTTACTCTAGCAGCATGGAAAGTGCACTTATGAGCACATGCATGCTGAGCCATTCCATAGGCAGTGCAATATGTGCAAATTGCACAATGGGGGTTAAAACCATGTGTACTGTATGCTTTGCCTGTGAGTGACATAATGCAAGAAAGAAAGGGGGAGGACAAAACAAAAACAAAATCTCAAAGTCACAACCCACAGCTAATGTGGCTAGATATTGGGTTATACATGCAATATCTGTCAATTCGCCTTTAAGTACACCATAAATCAAATATCAGTGGTTTATGATATACGTGCCAACATGTGGAGCCAAGCATATTTTTTTTCATAATAATAATACATTTTAAAAAAGCACCCCCCAACTTGAAATGGAAAAACCAAGAATTTCTTTTTTTCTCTGGTCTAAATTTTTCTTGGCAAATTAATGTATGTTGTATAAATAATTAAAAACTCAAGCATGTGGGTAATGACCTAAAGAGTTGTATGCAAAATGTATAAATGCAGAATTTGTAGGCATAAAATATAGAACTATTTTCAGCTGCCGTACATCTCAAACATTCCCATGGTTCCTCGCTCAACTGGACAGTGTGTTTGGTCAATTTAGAAGAGGTCTAGTGAAGTATGCCATCCAGTGGCTGCCAAATTCCGATATGTACTTTTCTGTGGCAGTGTGATTGCAATGCACTATAGAGCATCATATTCACTAAGCAGTTAATAGTAGTGCATTAGAGTTGATGTTTTTCAAATGAACTATTTTAGCAAAAATTTTGCAATATACCTTTACATTCAAATTGCTGTTTAACGAATATGTTTATTATACTTCACAGGACAATATGCTAGACTGTTACAAGAGGAAGGGAATACATACATCACCACCCTCTACAACGTGCCTCTAATAGAGGTTTAGAGGTCTAACTTTAACTAAATAATTGAAATTAGATATTTGATGAGATCTACTCTACATTTTAAATATATTGATAAGATATATATATACTTTTTCTAAAAGAATGTTTTGCAGGTGTGTGACTCTTTCAAAGTAGACTAATCAAAAGCTATGATCCTTTGTTTAGAGGATAAACCAAAGATTAAAATATCAACTAAGATACCATTTATTTTTCTAGTGTAAAAGAATCTCAGATGAGATATTACCACATAACAGAGGATGAATGGTTTACTTCACATAATAGAGAATAGCAATAAAATAAAGATAAATAAGATATCAAGCACAAAATTGGCGTCCACTGATGTGAACCTGTCAAAATAAGAAATAAAAACACTTTACATAAATCCTGAGCATAGAAAAAGCTTGTCAGTTTAAGATATATTTAGTAAGCTATTAATATCGGTCATGCTATGATAAAATGTTCTTTAAAAGGGTTAGTGCGTGCACCATGACCACTTCAGTGATTTAAAGTGGTCATGGAGCTTGGAGTCTGTATACACAACATTTCAATATAAAACGCTGCACATACAAAGATGTAACTACACCTCCAGAAGCATCATTAGCCAGCCAAAAACAAAAGTTCCAGGATGGCAAATGTCAATTATACACAAAACAGGCATCCAAACAGCCAATGGTAGTGCCCCCCACCATTCCTCCTGTGCTATGCTAAATCCATTCTCCCTGAACTAATATCACCTGGGCTATCAGCCAATAAGGATCGGCCTGAGGCAGAACTACATACCGTTTTATTATAAATGGGGAGCTGCTGATTTGCTTAGAGAGTAAGCTGATCATTCTAGCACGTCAGTGGCGCGCCTGCGAGGTGGCACTCTGCGCTTCCTAAAAATCTATTTCAGATGTTGGATGCCGCTGGGGGAATTGGAAATCAGGCGCTAGAGGTAATCGTTGAGGTTAAACCATTTGAGAAAGGAAATACTCTATATTACCTGTTCAACCGTGCACAGCTTTAACCCCTTAAGGACACATGACATGTGTGACATGTCATGATTCCCTTTGATTCCAGAAGTTTGGTCCTTAAGGGGTTAAATATATATATATTTTTTAAACTGCTCAGAGAGAATCACCAGTGAAACCGCATATACGGTTTCAGATACTTACCATATGAACAGAAAAGCAATATACTCTTTAAAAGACATTGAACATTGCATTTGCTTGCATACAATATTGTAAGAGATATATTACTGAAGAATGTTTTTTTTAAAAAAGCTCATGCTTTGGAATTGTAACGGTTACAATACATTCAAGGCTGACTTGGCATTACTGCACCCTGTGATGCCTTAAGGCAAATGGCCATTAAATTTGGTGTGAAACAAAAACATAAATGAATACAAATAAGCCCTTCACGTGTCAAAGCTAGTTTGTGTCTGGAATTCCCAAAGAATAGCATTAAAAAGTAAATGAGATCTGTGCTGCCCTAAAATTTGGAGGATGCACAAAATAACCTATATTTGTATGTAATTAAACTGAAATATTATTAACCTAAAATTGCATGCAATTAAATAGACGTTATTGATGTATATGTTATGTGATTACATTGACATACAATAGACATATATTTATACGTTATTTGTCATGGTTTAGTAATGTTTATTCCACTGTATTATATCCGAATAGTTCCATCTCACCTTAAGGATACCTTCTGGAAACGGCAACGGCACAGCAGGGGCGAGATGAGGAGATTGGGCAGCCATGGTGAGAGGAGTAGCTGATTGCACAGGGTGGTGTGGAGCCAACATATGGACTTGAGGGTATGGCCGAACTACCACTGGCTCCTGTTTCTCATCACGAGAAGGCAAGACCGCGTTGGACCCAAGATGATCCCGAGGCTGGATCTCTATTTCACGTGCAGAGTCATCACCTCCTACAGAAAATAGTTGAAATCTTTTACATAAGATAATAATTCACTGAAAAAATTTACTTATTTATTTTTAAAAGTAGATCCCACCATCTACTAGCAGAATTAGTCACCATTGGTAAACATAATACAAAGACTGCAGGTAACAACTGAAACCCATAAACAAAATAATATTTAAAATTTATATAACACATACCAATGCAGTATTTTACTGTAGTAATTATTTAAAAATACTATACTGAATACGATTTACTAAACAGTATTTTTTATTCTTTATATACAGTATAGGGTGTTCAAGTTATCCTATGCAATGGTGCTGGAAAAACACTACCAGGAATCAAACCCAAAGCTGATAACTTTCAGTCGATGAGCTTAGCTGTGCACTCCTAAACTTGGTTTAGAGGCTCAGAACGCAGAGCGTACAGGAGTCCCAGGCACCATAACCTCTATGGTGCAGTGTGGTGGTTATGGTTCTTGAAATGTTCCTTTAAAAGGTCACATTATAGACATGCCAATTTTAGTTCAAATTTCCAGTTGTCCCCCTTGCAGGCTTCCAAGGAACGAGAATCGGGGAATCTCAGCTAAATGGGGAGTAAATCAGTAAACATTGATGCAGAAGCCTGCACCCACAGACTCCAGGCACCATAGCTACTTCAGTAATCCAAAGTGGTTATGGTGCCTACAATGTCCCTTTAACTGCAACCTTTGCCACTCCTAATGCTGTGGACTAAACCTCCTATATTGCTATTACAGCAATGATGCGGTCAAGGCATCAGGGAAGATGTAGTGCACAACATATGGAGTGCCAAAGGTTGCCTAACCCTGGTGTAAAGTGGATGAATCATCAGGCTACCTGAACACTATACTTCCATACCTGGTCCTGTAGCACTTTGGCCCACTCCAGTTCCACTTCCTGAAATCTGTGATTGAGTTATTGAAGCCCCTTGTCGGGGGAATTGTTGCGAGCTCATATCAACCTATTTGAAAGAAACAAAAAGAAAAAAGAATTTGTCAAAATATTAGCGGGCTGACGTGGGCTCCAGGGAGACTCTATACTGCAAGCAGCAATGTCACCTTCAGGGGTCAGGGCAAAATATTCAAAGAGAACAGAAAGAGACAGAGATGCTTCAAAGAAGATGGAAATGCAGTAGGTAGTATAAGCTCTTTTGCTTATCTACAATATACTCAGCTAAGTACCTGGTAATACTTCATACATTAGCCCTTACAACAATTTGTGTTATGCATATGTATTTAGAAATATATTTATTTTTAATGTTTTTTTTCCTTTTTCTTTTTTTAAATGTAGGCCTCTCCGACGTTAACAAAATAAAGTACCTTTTTATCAACACCAAATATTTTCCTTGACAGTCTTTGTCCAAAAATTATGATGACCACTACCAATCAGATAATTTATAAAAGTGTTAACTTTTACCTCAAGTTAACTCCTAAAAAAATATTTCAGCAAGCTGAAGTTCTGTAGAGGGTTGGAGAGTTCCTTTAAATAAACCCCACAAGGACGCTGCAGTGTTTGTGGTGCCAGGAGCCACCCAATGTAAGCAGTCAAACCATTTTTTTCCTCACTATCTATAAATTTGCTAGCACAATGTACAGATGAGATTTCATGCTCTCTTCTTTTTCTGTGGTGGGCTGGGGGGAGGACAGGTTACGTTTAAATGTTTCATAAACTATGGCACATACCAAATTGTTGCATGCAATGTGTTTCTTACATATTACCATTATATAAATAAAAATGACTAGTTAAGTTCACTCCTGGTGGCCAATAGGAATATTCCAGGCAGCACTGCATTGGCTATGTGTGCTTCCTACCAGCATTTGTCCGGCTGGAAGGTGTCCAAAAAAATAAAAACCCATTTATTTTGGCCTATTATTTTGATGAGCAGCCACAGCCAATATCATGTTGAAAGTTACACTACCTACCTGGAGTACCAGTATGAAAATACAAATGGAAGCTTAAAAAAAAAAAAAAATATATATATATATATATATATATATATATATATATATATATATATATATATATATATATATATATATATATATATATATATATATATAAAAAGGGATACCGGCACTCAAGGAATTTCAAAAGTTTACTTCTTAGTTGCATCTGAAATCGACGTTTCAGCTCCTCTCAGGGAGCTTTCATCAGGACAAAGACCCTGATGAAAGCTCCCTGAGAGGAGCTGAAACGTCGATTTCAGATGCAACTAAGAAGTAAACTTTTGAAATTCCTTGAGTGCCGGTATCCCTTTTTATTTACATTCGAGCTGACCAGAGCACCAGGTACTGTCTTTCATAAGTTGGAGTGCAAGGGTTCTTGTATTTATATATATATATATATATATATATATATATATATATATATATATATATATATATATATATATATATATATATATATATATATATATATAAAATAACCATGTCATGAGCAGTTGTGGTTTATTAAGTCCACTTGCTATAGAGATAGCGAATCTGTCACTGTGGTTGTGGTGGCCTCTGTGTCCCTGTGTGCTCAGTGAGTGACATGGGATGTCCATCCCGGGGGCTCAGCGAGCGCCATAGGGTGCCCATCCCGGGGGGCTCAGTGAGTGCCATGGGTTGTCCATCCCGGGGGCTCAGTGAGTGAGCGCCATGGGGTGTCCATCCCGGGGGCTCAGTGAGTGAGTGCCATGGGGTGTCCATCCCAGGGGGCTCAGTGAGCACCATGGGGTGTTCATCCCGGGGGGCTCAGCAAGCGCCATGGGGTGTCCATCCAGGGGGGCTCAGCAAGCGCCATGGGGAGTCCATCCTGGGGACTCAGCGAGCACCATGGGGTGTCCATCCCAGGGGGCTCAGCGAGCGCCATGGGGTGTCCATCCCCGGGGGCTCAGCGAGCGCCATGGGGTGTCCATCCCCGGGGGCTCAGCGAGCGCCATGGGGTGTCCATCCCCGGGGGCTCAGGGAGCGCCATGGGGTGTCCATCCCGGGGGCTCAGGGAGCGCCATGGGGTGTCCATCCCGGGCGAACGCCATGGGGTGTCCATCCCAGGGGCTCAGTGAGCGCCATGGGGTGTCCATCCCAGGGGCTCAGTGAGTGAGCGCCATGGGGTGTCCATCCCGGGGGCTCAGTGAGTGAGCGCCATGGGGTGTCCATCCCGGGGGCTCAGTGAGTGAGCGCCATGGGGTGTCCATCCCCAGCCCAGTGAGCCGCCATGGGGGTGTCCATCCCTCAGCTCAGCGAGCCATGGGGTGTCCATCCCGGCTCAGTGAGCCGCCATGGGGTGTTCATCCCGGGCTCGCGAGCTTCATGGGTGCCCATCCGGGGCTCAGTGAGCCATGGGGGTGTCCATCCCGGCTCAGTGGATGCCATGGGGTGTCCATCCCGGGGCTCAGTGAGCCTGGCATGGGGTGTCCATCCCCGGGCCTAGGGAGCCAAGTCCATCCCGGGCTCAGCTTAACGCCATGGGGTGTCCATCCCCGGCTAACGGCATGGGGTGTCCCATCCCAGGGCTCAGTGAGCCAGCTGGGGTGTCCTCATCCCGCTCAGTGAGTGAGCCGCCTAGCAGTCCATCCCGGGCTCAGGAAAGGGTTTCAAAACCCCATCCCGGGTCAGTGAGTGGCCATGGGGTGTCCATCCCTGCTCGAAGTGAGTGAGCCGCCGGGGTGTCCATCCCAGGGGCTCAGTGAGCGCCATGGGGTGTCCATCCC
>OW240913.1:70057928-70167928 GCA_933207985.1 Pelobates cultripes | reverse complement strand
CTCAGGAAGCCTTGCAGAAAACAACCTGGAGTGTTTTCTTGCAATAACCAACAACAGGCTCTCCTAAATCACAGTAAAAAAGAAAAATTACCACCACACACTTTTTCCAGTTTTTGGGGCTAAAACAGTTGCATCAATGCACTCCATATACAATACCTCTGGGTGTCTGTGTTTGAAATATATATGTTACAGTTAAAGTGCAGAAATCAGTTAATGTGCACATTACCTAGGGCGATCAGTTAAAGTTCAGAAAATGATTTTGTTTCTCAAATATTTCTCACATTACCTAGGTAATCTGAAAATTACCTAGATAATCTGCACATTACCTACTAGGCACTCGTTAAAGTGCAAATCATTCTGTTCTCTGAGGAGCTCACATCTCTGGAGGACACCATGGTGTGCACAGGCTGCTGTTCTGTTCTTGTCTGGACCACATACCTCTTCAAACAGTTATCCCGAACTGGTAAGAAACGAGGAGCCCCCACCACCACAAGAGAGTGAGCGCTTCCTGCACATTATGCAGCAACACCCTGAAATGATCCCAGCAGATACTCTCCACTGTTCTCAATATCATCATATATTTGAAGACTGTCGGAATCAGTGGTCCATGAGCAGACCTCTCCTTGGTCTCATTCTCCTTAATGAGAGAAGTATTTCTCTGGACTTACGGAGCAGCATTGTTAGTAGCCAGCCCCCTCTGAGAAGCAACAAGCCATGCGTCTATGCTTTGAGAATTTGATGGTGGACTGCATTGAAAGGAACTTGCTCACAAGAATTGAGACAGGTTCACACAGAATCTTTCTGCCTTCAGAAGAGAAGTGAACGACTCTGCAGAGACTGCACTAAAAGGGTGAAACAGGTTCTGCAAGGACGTTTTGTAATAAATTATTTCCTCTTTTACCGAGGGAAAGAAACAAACATTTTGCACTGAAAGGGTGAAACAGGATCTGCAAGGACGTTTTTTGTAATAAATAATTTTGCACTTTAACTATACGAAAGACGTTAATTTGCACATTCAGGGCCATCTTTAATATTGATTGGGCCCTGGGCAAGCATTTGATGGGGCCCCCTGAACCCCACTCCCTGACATGCAACCACGCTCTCCACTTCCCAACACAGTAGCGGAACCATCTTCCCATGCTTGCAGAGTTGTGCTTGTGTGTTTGAATGGAAGCATGTTTTTGTATGAAGTATGTTAGTGTAAATGTAGGGGTGTTTGTATGTGGTGTTGGTGTTTGAATGCAAGCATGCATCTATGTGTAGTTATTTTTTTTTTTTTTTTTATGCTGAGGTGTGTTTATATATATTTTTTGGTGTTTAACACAAAGGTGTGTTTGTATGTACTGTTGACATTTCAATGCAGGACTGTGTTTGTAAGTAGTGTTGAAGGTTGAATGCAGGGGTGTACTTGTGTGTAGTGTTGGCAATTTGAATGATGAGATGTATGCACATGTACACATACAGTGCCATACACACACAAGCACACATGCAGATACAGACTGACACAGATACAGACACACATACAGAGACATATATACAAACACTGACACATATAGATACTCAGACACTGGTGCATATACTGACACACATGCAGATACACAGATAAAAACACTGACTATATACAGATGCACACACAGATACACACACTGACAACATACAGACACGCAGATACACAACCTGACACACATGCCGATACAGATACACACAGACCACATAGAGAAACAGATATACTACAGATATACACACTGACACACACACACACACACACACACACACACACAGGTATACATACTGACAACATAGAGATACACACTGATAGACATACTGACACACACAGAAATAGTGAGACACACACACACAGACACCTTGACAGACATACTCACACACAGACATACTAACACACACGCAAAGTTTAAATATTTACACACTGACAGGCATACTGACACAGACATATTGACACGCACAGACACCCTGCCAGACATACTGACACACACAGCCACACACACACATCCTGACACACAGAAATGGTGACATACAGACACCCTGACAGACATACTCACACACATACTAAGACTCACACAAATACTAACACACACACACACTGACACACATGCAAAGTTTACATTTATAAGGCCACCCTCCAGCCCTACCTTATGGGTTCAGGAGGGTGATTCCCTGGAGTCCAGTGGCAGGCTGAGGTAGTTGGGAGTGTGAGGCTCTGGCACTCCAGCTTCCTCCTGACGGCCTTCTCCTCCAACCCGAGCGGCTTCATTCTATCTGGGAGGAAGTGACTCACGGCGTTCACTTCCTCCCAGCCTGCTGCCATAAATCAAGGGGGCCCGGTCGCACTGTTATAGGGCCACAGCACCCGACCGGGCCCTCAGTGTGTGGGCTCCATGTATAGCCGCAGCACCGGCGGCCCATGGGGCAACAAAAAATTATTTGGGTGGACAGCAGGGGCCTACGGGGTAGCTGCTTTGGGCACCCCAGGAGTAACTGGGCCTGGGGCAGCTGCCCAGTTTGCTCCGCTTTAAAGACGGCCGTGGCACATTACCTAGGTAAAGTGCGGAAAACTCTTGATTCTGCACTTTAACGGAGCAAATCAGTTAATCTGCTCATTAACTGATTTCTCACTTTAACAACGGTAACATATACACTTTCATGGCAATAAATGAAACTAGGGTGCATGATAAGACCCAAGAAAAAGATAGGCCTATCAGAAGAAATACTCTCAATTTCAACTCAAATTACAAGTCATACAATTGTAACTGAACCTTCCCAAAATCTTGGCAAACCTATGCATGGGGGGCATGGGTGTACTAAGGAGGCCTTGCAGAAAAATAAACTGGAGTGTTTTCTTGCAATAACCAACAACAGGCTCCCCTAAATCAAACACAAATGTGTGTGCAAAAATGAAAATTGAAAAATTACCACCATATATTTTCTCTAATTTTTTGACTAAAACGATTGCATCAAAGGCATCAAAACACTCCATATACAATACTGTGGGGTGTCAACTTTTCAAACATATGCACGCTCATGGCAAGAAAATAAATTTGGATATCTAAAACGGCCCCCAAAAAGAAGATAGGCAAAGAAGATATGTCAAATTTGAAAAAAACATGTCAGACGTTTGGCATTGCATCCTCCAAACAACTCAACAAACCTATGCATAGGTGGTATCACTGTACTCAGGAGATGTTGCTGAATACATATTGGGGTGTTCTTTGCAGGAACACATAACAGGAACTGAGAATCCATGCCTAAAGTACAATGTGAGAGAAAAATAACACAAACAAATGACTACCCAAACGTTTGACAAAGACTGGCGGTAGAATTAGTGCATGGAATGTGTTAAAATACCACCATTTGAAATATCCTAAAGGTGTTTACTTTTCAAAAATATATGGTTTGATGGGGGTAAATTACATTGGCCGGCTTCAAAAATGTCCCAAATGGGACACGGGTGCATCATGAGCAGCTGTGAAAATTCCAAGTCGGATAACTGGAATGCACACCCTCCAAATAAGGTGCTACTTCTACTTATAGTGCTATAACTTTAAAAAAAAAAAAAAAAGGTAAGAACATGTTAACATTGGGTATTTCTAAACTCAGGACAAAATTTAGAAACTATTTAGCATGGGTGTTTTTTTGGCAGTTGTAGATGCGTAACATGTCAAAGTTCGAAAAAGTGTGGTGTTTTTAAATTTTTTCATCATATTTTACTAATTTTTTTATAGTAAATTATATGATGACAATAATGGTATCTTTAGAAAGACTATTTAATGGCAAGAAAAACGGTAAATAATATGTGTGGGTACAGTAAATGAGTGACCCCCCCCCCCACACACACACACACAATGCCTACTACAGCCCCATATCCCAGCAGACCCCAGGTAAGTTGTCAAACTGTTCTTAAACGGTTTGACTACCTACTCTGGGAGAAGGTAATGACACTTTCACATTACTATGGAAATATTTTTGGTAAGGTCCAAAGATGACTATGATTCCCTCCAATCAGTGATAATGTGTATATGTTTAACAGTTATATACGGGCTTTGTCATGGTGATGACACATTTCAGTACAGTGTCTGCTATTAACCTTGAATATGCTTACAGTATTAATCAAATTACTGAACATTTTATATATAGCACCAGACGAGATGTTCAGCATATCATCTGGTGTGTACATTTATTAAAATATAGATCTATAATTGTTTTGTTTTTAATTTTAAATGTGAAATATGAAGTAGGTCACAAATAGACTGATTACTTAGCAATGAGCTTTCTCTAAATATGTTAGGGTTTAGTCATTAAACAAGGGGTGGTGGTGAGTTGAGATGTAACCAGGCATCATCCTATACGTCCTCTTAAAAGGAACACAGTCACCAAAACAACTTTTCCTTAATGAAGCAGCTTTAGTGTATAGATCATGCCCCTGCAGTCTCAAGGCACAATTCTCTACCATTTAGGACTTAAATCACTTTGTTTATGCAGCCCTAGTCACACCTCCCTGCATGTGACTTACACAGCTGTCTTAAACACTTCCTGAAAAGAGTCATCTAATGTTTACGTTTCCTTTATTGCAAATTCTGTTTAATTTATAATTTTATATCCACTGTTCTGATAATAGCTTGCTAGACCCTGCAGGAGTTTCCTGTATATGATTTGTGAAAAAAAGAGACTTCATTCGAAACTTTTTAGTGCAATTCGTGACTTTTAGGCTTTATTAGTTCGGTAGATGAAACCACCGAACACCGACCACCCCCCGGGCTCATTATCTACAAAGGAAACTGTCGATTGAGCGCTCTCTCTGGGTGGCCGCCATTCATATAGACGAACGCCACTTGGAAGAGAAAACGGCGGCCATCTTGTTTGCATGAAAGGAGGCAGCGGGACTTGGTCGTCGAGTGTCTGGAACTAAAAATCGGACACTCGACTTCTCGAACACCAGTAAAAACATACAAACGCCTGCTTCCTTTTCACGAACAGCTAGGAGAGTGCCGTTCGGTAGTTTAGTTCCCACGAACAAAAGGAACAATCGCTCCTTTGAGCCAGGGCGTCCATTCGTGCTTTCATTCGTATATTTGACTTTATCGAAATAGACCGACCGCACAACCTAAACTCATGGAATTGTTTTGGGCAGGAGCCTTGTGTGCGGTCGGTAAAATGTGACTTCCATACATTTCGAAAACCCCTGAACTGATCTGGGTTATTTTTGAATATGATGGTCACCCAGATCAGGGCTATCCGGGGATATGCCATTTGTGGGGATACCATGTGTTTTAGGGTATTTTCAAAGTTTTGGGGAAAATATGTTTTTTCTGTCTGGAGATAACTGGGTTATCCTTTAGTTGACTTAATTATCTCACAGGCAGAGAGGAGGGAATTGTATGTTTGCAGTGGGAGTGTTTCACTTTGTCAATGTAATATTATTGGTTGTAACCGTTGTGTCCTGGTGCCCCACAAGGTCCATGTGGGAGGTCCTCTTGCATGGGGACTTGCATAAAAGCCAGTGTGGCATCAATAAACCATTATTCCTGTTGTACCCTTTATGAAGTCTAGGCTCATGTTTGGGTAACTATCTACTGGCTGGAGAGAAACTACTTGGAAGTTGCATTCGTCTGGAACTATTTGTATCTACACCCGAACTGCAGCTATAAACACTAAGGCTCAGCAGTTCGGGAAGAATAGGAGAACAAGGTACTTTAAATACCAGCATTCGTAACATGAGTAAAGTTCAAATTACAGAGCAGGGGATAAATAATTTTAAAGTAATATCTGATTAAAAGTGAGACCATTTTGTTTTCATGCAGACTGTGTCTAAAAAGACATAAAAGTGATTTAACTCTTAAATGGCAGTAAGTTGAGTAGTGAAACTTTAGAGGCATAATCTATACTTCAAAACAGCTTTGTTAAACTAAAGTTGTTTTGGTAACTACAGTGTCCCCTTAAGGCCAACATATCTGAAATGAAATAATTATGCAAGTCAGCTATGCATCCAGTTTGGATATATTGGTGTTAAAGCGGCTATGTCACATTTCTTTTTTTATATATCGGACATGTCTCTAACCAGCAGGCTGCCAAAGGGTAGAACAATAATCAAGCTCCACAGCCTTTGTCAACTTTGTAACTGGCCCTGAATCTGTACATTCACCACCCTATATCGGCGTGTCACTGGTCCGCTCAACTGACTTTCACACAATCGCTACCGTCACATAAATCTTACTGAAAACACAGGACCCCAAATGGGGTGAACTGGGCTTCATGCAAGTGGTATAAAACGCACACCCAGCTATGGGTAGAGGACTAAGTTTTTATGCACCGCCATCTTAGATAATTGAAGATGGTGGCATCTAGAAAGAAGACATGGAGGGACCAGCAATCCTTCAAAACGGCATACATTCCTCTCAGCCGATAGATACAGTTCTGCTTTAAATTCACTTTGAATTCCTGACAGTTCTCACAGTGAATATTCCTGTAAATCAATAAACTGCAAAACTTTGACCAAACAAAGGTGGAAAAGATTGGATTTGGCATTATTTTCAAGTATGACTGTTTTGCTCTACAATTACAAGTCAGTTCAGCATAATTTACAATTAAGGGGATATTCTAGTCACCTAAAGTACTTCAACTTGCTAAAGTACTTCAGGGGTTAGCTGCATGTACCCGCAGGCTCATTTTAAAATTGTCAATCAGAAGAGAATCACCACTTTTTTGAAATAACCAAAAATATTCACTCAAATGAACACTTCAATTTAAATATGTGTGTGTGTATATATATATATATATATATATATATATATATATATATATATATATAAAATTATTATTATTATTTATTTAAATGGAACAGTTCATTTGAGTGAATATTGTTGTAAATGTGTGGTTGTTTTTTTTCTTAAATTTTATTTTGATTTAGATGTAGTAGATACAGGGACGTTATAGCATTGCAAGCAACACAATAAAGTGTGTCCAAGATAACATAAGATTGGAAGGATATACTGCTGGAAATATTACATTTAACAATTGCTGCTAAGGATCATTTTTTTCAAAACCATATAAACAATTCTTCGGACATGATATAGTGATTTGTAAAGAAGTGGTATGTTGCGTTGACTGTTTTAAATGCTGATGTCAGACTAAAAACTTACCTACCCACAGACAATGGCTCAAAGTTATCTGTTTATTTAGCATTTTTCTGTCGGTAAAAACCCAAACACAAACTCCAGTACACAGCAGAGGAATATACTGTAACAGTCCGTATCACTAGAGTTGCCAGGTTTAACAAATTGAATGGTAAGCGTGATAGCCGATGTAAAAGGTAGGAGATAGAGTAAATGATTGACAAGATAGTAATTCAGTACAGATATCAGATTAAATGAGTATAAAGCCAATGTCAAAATATAGTATAAAGCAACGTATAGGAACGTGCTATGGCTCAAACAAGAAACACAACAAGGAAACTGGGTCCATGCAGAAGGAGTTTAAATAATAAAAACTAGAGCTTGATTGGATTGTGTCATCCTTGTGTGACAAAAGACACAAGGGCAGTGAATCGCCAACTTTGCACCATCGGTGACCTTAGAGCAGTGCAACAAACTTTGAGCCACAGATGCCTCATACAGAGGTGACCCTGGAATTGCACGAGAAGACGTACGCTGGCAGCGTGCAGCATCACACAGCGTGCTCGAACAGCATATGAGATCCTAACAGAGTCTGGTATTAGTAAATATACAACTTCAAGAGTTGAACATATATACAGGGTAATTTGCTGAATTTAATGTAGTAATTGGAATCCAAAATGCAAAACATACGCCAAAGAAGCTGACTTATTAACATATCTCCAACTAAGCTATAGTCACAGCATGACTATTTTAGCCTCAATTTTAACATTGGGATTTTAATTTGCTACACTCGAAGTTTAATGAATAGCCCTGTTAACAATGAAATTCAGACATCAGTCAGAGTTTGGGATCCTTGGTGGGAAGGAACACTCTAGGCATCAGATCCACTGCAGCTTAAAGGGATACTATAGACTAGGAATAAAAACTTGTATTCCTAGCACTATGGTTCCTACTAGTGCCCCTCCAACACTTTGTCACTTACCTGCTTTCCAATGGGGTTTTGGGTGATGCTGGATGTCCTTATGTATAGCGTAAGGACGCCCAGTGTCACTTAGGCGACCCAGAAGTCCCTCTAGTGGCTGTCTAGCCAGTATTGCAGGGTAAAAGCGACTGGGACAGTGCACCCAGACCACTTCAATGAGCTAAAGTGGTCTGGGTGCTTATAGTGTCTCTTTAAAAGGTATACTCTAAGCTCCAAAACAACTTTAGCTTAATGAAGCAGTTTTAGTGTATAGATTATGCCTCTGCAGTCTCACTGCTAAATTGTTTTGCCATTTAGGAGTTATATATCTTTTGTTTCTGTAGCCTCAGCCACACCCTCCTCTGTGTGACTCATACAGTCTGTGTGGGGAAAAAATGAGGGCTTCATTTTAAATCAGGTGTGAGAGCACAGTGTGTTTACTTTAGATATTTTATCTCCTGCTCTGTAAATTGATCTTTATTCACATACATGAGGTTACGGTAGGCACTAGCAGGCTATTAACAGAGCAGAATATAAATTCTAAATTAAACAAACTGCAATAAAGGTGTTCAAATGTATATTGGTTTATTTGGAGGTTCTTCTTCAAAACGACTTTGTACATATGAAAAATTTGATACACAGGTATCAGGAAAACATATGTTCTTTGTTACAAAAAAAAAAATACATAACAAAATGAATTAAAAGATGGCCGGTAGTAAAGTATAGTTCCATTACTAACCCAGAGGGGAAATTATTGGTATAGGTGCATGTCATTGACAAAAATCAGAACACTAGTATCACATGGCAGCCTGAGAGGTGGGGTGTTATCCCTGCAAGGCTGCCCATACACAGTCTGCTGCTTCATACAGTCATAAGTGTGTTAAATGTCATGTTCAGGCTGCTCTCTATGTGGACTTCCAGAGAAGCATGATAACCAGAGGGAAAAAACTAAACCCTAGCTGGAAATTTAAGAGGTATACTTAAATACTTATGGTTGTATGCCAACTGGAACAAACACTTTATCTAAAGTAATGTTAACTGTTTTTGTACTTAGTCCTCTGTGAGCTAACTTTGCATTTGTTGTAAGAGACTTGTTAGAAGTAGTAGCACTAATACCGCCATATTTTCATTAAAGGGACACTATAGTTACCACAACAACTACATCTTATTGTTTTTGTACTGTTGAGTATAATCAGTCCCTGCAGGTGTTTTGCAATAAACACTGTATTTTCAGACAAAAAGCAGTGTTTACATTACAGCCTAGGAACACCACCAGTGGCCACTTCTCAGCATAATGCAAGTACATGTGTGGCCAGTTAACCCCTTAAGACCGGAGGGCGTACTATTAGCCCTATTTTAGGTGGCTCTAAACGCCGCCGGGCGTAATAGTACGCCCTCCGGTCTTTCATTACTTACCCGGTCACCGGCGGTCCCACGCCAGCGATTGCGGTTGGGGGGACTCCCAGGGAGCCCCCCCGCAGCAGATCTTCCTCCTGGCAGCCCCCCCGGCCATGTGAGAGTAAGGTCCTTGCGAGGACCTCACAATCACATGGCCGGGATAGCTGGCTGCTGTATTGCCAGCAGGGGGGCTGCCTGTAATGACAGGTAGTCCCCCTGCTGGCTGGAAATAAAATAAAATTAAAGTTAAAAAGTGTAAACAATATATATACTACACACACACATACACTGTCTAGGTGTATTTTACTATATTTTAATATCAAATTACACGTAGACTGATATTGATTAAATATATATATTAATATATAATATAAAAAAATTAAATATGTAAATACGTTAAATAAAATGAAAAAGTATATATATAGATGTGTGTTATTTCGTTCTAACTGTATTGTGATATTAATATATATATATTTATATCAAAATACACGTAGAACGAAATAATATATATCTATATACATAAATATATACGTATATATCACTATATATACACCTATATATAAATAAATATATTTTTTAAAATATATATATATATATATATATATATATATATATATATATATATATATATATATATATATATATACACACACACACACATATATACACACATACATACAAAGTTTCATCACTTTGTTGTTCTACATCAGATGCCGACTCAGCCGATGTGACATCAATTGTGTGGTGCTTTGGGCGTATAATTTTATAATTAATTGTATATAATTCGTAGTTGTCACTTTAATAACACCCAATAATATTTATATGATGAGATGGTGGTAAGATCTTAACTCTATAAGAGTATGCCTAGGAATAGGTACACTATAGGGAAATGGTTGGATGCTATGTTCAAAGATACAGTACACGATCTATATACATGTATTAGAGATACACCTTCTCTACTGGCAATACTTCAAAATCTGTACATAGAAGAAGAATCACCTGTACTTATTACGATGGACGTCAGTAGCCTCTATGCCATCATCCCGCATGATGGTGGTATAGAGGCTATGAGACAAGTCTTATGTGCTTCATTAAAATATAAAGGCCCTCCCATTGAATATACCCTGGAATTATTGGAGGTAGCATTGAAAAATAAACTATTTCCGCTTTGAAGAACAGTGGTATATGCAAATATCAGGGACATCCATGGGAGCGGCTATGGCGCCCATGTACGCCAACTCATATATGTACATTTTTGAGACAGAATATATATTAAAACCATTCAGACAGAACATCATAAAGTATTTTCGCTTTATAGATGATATTCTAATAATCTGGCGGGGTACGAAATCACAAGCGCAAGAAATGGTTGAACATATTAATCAACTTCCGACACCGATACGGATTACGGCCAATGTGAGTACAGAAAAAGTACAGTTTCTAGATGTGGAATTATCCGTGGAAGATCATAAAATGGTCTATTGCCTCTACTCTAAACCTACCGATAGGAACACCATATTACATTACAACAGTGCACATCCAAAAAAATTTGATTAAGTCTATACCTAAAGCCCAATTTCTTAGGGTCATGAGAAATAATTCAAAGGAAACAACGAAACAAATACAATTACAAGAAATGAAAACTAAATTTCTAGATAGAGGGTATAGTGAAAGAGTCTTAGATAAAGCGCTGGAAGAAGCAGAAGAGAATGCGACCACGTTACAAGACGCCACTAAAGGTCCCAAATTGTTTTTTCCTATGACATTTCACAGCAAATCACAGAAAATAAACAACATTGTGAAACGTAATTGGAATATGTTGGCATGCGATAAAAGTCTACCAAAAGAATTTAAGGAATCACCACAAATTTGCTATCGAAGAAATAGAAACCTGTAACGAGAATATACCCCTACACGCAGGATCCAACTAAACAGAGGCAAATACAGAGGAGAGATACGTCTACCTGACCTTAGAATGGCCGGACTCGACGTATATGAGAGGAGACAGAGCCAGGAACAAACCGAGGTCAAGGGCACAGAGAGACAGCGTAAACTAGGACAAGCCGGGGTCTGGTACACGGAAAACAGCAAGCCGGCAAACAGTACAGATAAGGATAAAGCGAAAACGAAGTCAGAATACGAAGCCAAAGTCAATACGAGAAAACATAACTGAACACCACAAGCGCTAAAGGGAACTGAAACAGAAACCACGATAGGGCAACGAGCTAAGGGAAAAAGGTAAGTTAAATAGCTTTTAAACCAAAGTGATTGGCTCCTGTCACTTCCACACCCCCTATAGGTAATTGTATAGGGAGTGTGGTATGACAGGAGCCAATGGGAGCCTTTTGGCAATTAGGCTCCCACTGTCTCTTTAAGAGCGCGCCCGAGACTCGCGGCGCGCTCTTAGTTTCAGGCGGGACACGTGACCGCTTCACGCGGTCACTGCCCGCCTTCCATCAGAAGCAGTCGGATGAGCCGCGCGCGGCTCGTGCAGCCGCAGGACCGCGCGCGGCTTGAAGAAAGGACCGCGACCGGCCCCCGGTTAAGGTAAGTAACGCTACAAAACCTAAAAGATATACTAATGAAAACAGACCCCGTTGAGAGCTATACTGAACAGAAGACAATACAAGTAAGAGGGAGTGTGCGCTGCTTAGGATGTGTGACGTGTAGTCACATGGTGCCAGCACGTAATTTTAACCATCCACATAAAAATAAGATGTACAAGATTCGCCATACCATCACGTGTAAGATGACCCATGTAATATATAAAATTTCTTGCCCTTGTGGCTTGGTCTACATAGGGAAAACCGAAACGCAACTTTGTGACAGGATAAGGGGTCACAGATCCAACATAAGAACTGCCTATAGAGATGGACATACAGACAAACCTGTGGCGAAGCACTTTTTAGAATATAAACACTCTTTGACTATGTTAAAATTCGTAGCAATCGATTGGATACCTTGTCCTAGAAGAGGTGGAGATAGGGGTAATGCCCTGTTGAGAAGAGAGACATTCTGGATACAGGAATTAGACACTGTGGCTCCAAGAGGACTGAACGAGATGATATCATATCATCCATTTATATGAGTAACGTTGAAATAATTGTTTGCCTCCTTTGAGTTATTAACATATATATATTTTAACTAGAATTAGAGGAGGAATATGTATATATTTATTATTAATAAATATACATTAACATTCAAATATAATAGAGATATAATACTATTTATTTAAACAGGACCTATAGCATAAAAGAATAGATAATAATAATTAACAATGGATTAAAGTAAAAATGTAATAACATGGTGATAGATCTTACCCTATCCATTTAGATAAAGGATTGTACTCAATCACTTATTTAAAATAGTATTTTCCCTGGGAGGGGTGAATTAATTTGATTGGTTGACAAGATAGGTTAAGTAAGCATATTGATATGATATACAATATAATCTACAATAAGGTTCTATGAAAATAATGTATATAAATAACACTATTAGACTTATTAGTTCACTATTTTTGTATATAAGAGTATAATATAATTTTTTGGGCACTTTAAAAGTAGAAAATATTAAAATATTATTAATGTATAGTGATAAGAAGACTTTATAGTAGTATAAATGAAAGTAGCACTTTGGTGCACATAAATAGCACAAGTGACACTTTGGTGTACATAAATAGCACATGTATCACTAATCTATTATGTTGCACTTTATTATATAAATGTTATCACTTTAATGTACTTAGTGATTAGGAGACTTTATAGTAGTATAAATGAGAGTAGTACTTTGGTGCACATAAATAGCACAAGCAACACTTTGGTGTACATAAATAGCACATGTAGCACTTTGGTGTACATAAAAAGCACATGTATCACTTTAACATATTATGTTGCACTTTATTATACAAATGTTAGCACTTTAATGTACATAAATAGCAGGTTTAGCACTTTGAGGTTATCGGAATATAATTGATTGTATATAATTCGTAGTTGTCACTTTAATAACACCCAATAATATTTATATGATGAGATGGTGGTAAGATCTTAACTCTATAAGAGTATGCCTAGGAATCCGATATGTAAATAGCTTTTAGAAATAATATAATTAAGAATGTGATTTAAAAATGAACAATACTCCTCTAATCAGTTGAATATTTTTTGTTTAATATGTGTTTTAAATGTTTAGTTTGATGTATATTGGAAGTAGATCGCCAAGGCTGATTGTGTAAGAGCGAGTATACAACTCGCTGGGTTGCCGTGGAGCTAGGTAAACATATCGGGTATCCACGGCAACGATTACGTCAACACGCTACTTCCGGGTAGCGGCAGGTTGACGCATGCGCAGAGACGGCGATAGAACGCCGTGGAAGCTGTGCAGCCTTTAGGTGGTAAGTGTTTTAATTATTAATTGTATAATTTGTTTTGCTATATAAATGTGTTATTTGCTAGTTGTATTTTGAGCTGTTAAGATCCTGATGAAAGCCATGAAGTTTGGCTGAAACGTCGATCAAATCAAGTTTTAACCTATGAAATAAAAAAATTCCTTTTAAAGAGACCAGAAAAGACCGTGAGTGCTTGCCTTCTGTTTCATATATATATATATATATATATATATATATATATATATATATACATACACACACACACACACACATATATATACACATATACATACATACATACACACACACATATTAATTCTACATATATATTTATGTAATATTTTTACATAATTAGGTATCTTAATTACAATAAGCGGGACCTGCCTGACAACCCATGCCGAAAGTAAAGGGAATTTAATTTGCTAGCACTATATTTAACCATATAACTTTCCAAGACACCATAAAATCTGTACATGGGGGGGTACTGTTCTACTCGGGAGACTTCGCTGAACACAAATATTAGTGTTTCAAAACTGTAAAATGTATTACAACGATGATATAGCCAGTAAAAGTACAGTTTTTTTAATTTTTCACGCACAAACAGCACTTACACAGACGATATTATTGCTGCGATACTTTTTACTGTTTTGAAACACAAATATTTGTGTTCAGCGAAGTCTCCCGAGTACAACAGTACCCCTCATGTACAGGTTTTATGGTGTTTTCAAAAGCTACAGCGTCAAATATAAGGCTTGAGTTTCATTTTTTTTTTTACATTAAAATTCGCCAGATTGGTTACGTTGCCTTTGAGACCCTATGATTGCCCAAGAATGAAAATTACCTATATGATGGCATACCATTTGCAATAGTAGACAACCCAAGGTATTGCAAACGGGTTATGTCCAGTCTTTTTTAGTAGCCACTTAGTCACAAACACTGGCCAAAATTGGCGTTTTTTGCATTTTTCACACAAACAAATACTAACGCTAACTTTGGCCAGTGTTTGTGACCAAATAGCTACTACAAAAGACTGGACATACCCCATTGGCAATACCTTGGGTTGTCTACTATTGCAAATGGTATGCCATCATGGGTGTAAATTTCATTCCTGGGCTACTATAAAGTCCCAAAGGCAACGTAACCAATCTGGCGAATTTCAATTTCAAATGTAACGTGCTATATTTGACCCTGTAACTTCCCAAAACGCCATAAAACCTGTACATAGGGGGTACTGTTTTACACGTGAGACTTTGCTGAATACAAATATGTGTATTTTATTGCAGTAAAAGCAAACAATATTATGACATTGACAGTTAAAATGTAATGTAGAACTAAAAAAAAATCTTATTTTCTCCCATTTTTTTCATATTAAATTACGTTTCTTAGCTAAATATTTGATTTTAAATGAAAGCCCTGTTTTCTCTGAATAAAATATATATGATATATAATAAGGGTGGGTGCATTTAATAAGAAAGAGGTGAATTACGATTGGACAGACATGTAGCGCAAATGCCAGGTTTTGTTTCGTTCACAACGTATACATTTGCCTCAGTCCTTAAGGGGTTAAAGGAGAAGGTGTATTTAGTCAATAATGGCCTCGATTTAAAGGGACCCTCTAGGCAACCAGACCACTTAAACGGACACTATAGTCACCAGAACAACTATAGCGTAATGTAGTTGTTCTGGGGAGTATAACAGCTGCCTTCATGCATTTTCATGTAAATACTACCTTTTTACTTTTTCATGTACATACTACCATGGGAAAGCATTGGATTTGCTAAAAATCAGCAATTTTGAAGATGTCAATAAGGGGTCAAGGCCAGCGCTAACAGACCCGTTGAGAGCAGAAAATGAGGTGTGTTTTAACCCATTCTGAGGGGGCAAGCCACCTAAATGGTGGGTTTTTCCTATAGGGTCAGGAATACATGTTTGTGTTCCTGACCCTATAGTGATTCTTTAATCTCACTGAAGTGGTCTGAGTGCCATGTGCCTGTAGTTTTGCCCCTGAGATGTAAAACATTGCCTTTCCATATAATTTTTGCCTGGAAAAGCATTGGATTGACTGAAATCATCAAGATTGAGGATCTCAGCCATGGGCCAGCAATGGAGAAGAGATAAATAAAGTTAACTTATCTCCAATCTGAGGGGTACAAGGACCTAAAAAGGTAGTCCAACATTATAGTGCAATACAAAAATAAAGTGGCTCGATCCTCATTTTCCTACAGAGTACCGCAATTATGGAATAACCTCAGGGACACAAAACTTTTAATAGATCTATGGCAATATACCTCAATAAAGAATGCACCTGTCATGGTTGAATATATTTATTACCTGTTATGTATTAAATTTACATATGTGTGTATATAGTATTTTTGTAATATTGTATCCTATTGTAACAATGCAATGTTTTGTGGACCCAGGACATATTTGAAAACAAGAGAAATCTCAATGTATCCACCCTGGTAAAATATTTTACAAATAAATAGTGTTAGGAATAAATGTTTGTATTCCTAACGATATAGTGTTTCTTTAAATAATTTTTAAACTGTTTCCTCAAAAATATGAAACCATTTGAAAAGCTTAGCCGACAATATTAAATTGGGGCCAGTGTTTGTTCATTTAATGAATTCTCCCCCCCTTTTAGAGTAAAGTATAGTATGTGGATTTAGATTTAAGCTGGGTCTATGCTCCACGAACCAGTCACTATTGAAACCAGTGGGCTATTCCTAGAGACCAGTACTTTTAGAGGGGGTTTTTTTTTTTTCCACACCCTATGTGCCAAACCTCAATAAGAACTTTAAAATTAGAAATTTAAAGGGTGCGAAAGTATCAGACTTATTGGGGAAACTACAATATCCGTCAACACCAAGTGAGACACCTGGGCACATCTTAAAAATACGAAAAAGGTAAAAATGCAACAATTTAACAGACATTTGAAATACGTGTTTATATAAAATACCAGCAGCAAGGGGTGAATCACACCCCATCTTGACATCGTTTTGACGCCTCCAAACGCCCCAACTAAGATGGCGGCCGCGCACGCTCTTCTACGACCAATTTTTTTTATTTTTTTTTTTAAATTTATTTCACATTTCTAAACTTTATTTAATAGGACGCTCGTTAACACAGCCTAGCAAAAAAAAAAAAAAAACACAACACGAAATACATTTGTTCTTGTATTTCAGCAACAAAACCAGAAACTATTATAACAGTGGCAAAAAATAAATAAAATAAATAAAAATAAAAGTATTTCTGTTTGTAAGGATGTACGTTATCGCTGAGGGTCTGCTTTCAGCTGAGGGCAGGTGGCTGGCGTGATGACGTCACTGTGCGTGTGCGCGGCCCGAGCGGCGTTGCGCAGTGTAGGTTAGATGGCGGCCGGCAGTGAGGCCTGGAGCGGTGCTGCCGTTTGAAATAAGTCGTGGGGGGGGGAACGTTAATCGCCGGCGGGCCGGGGAGTCTCTGATCCGGGTTATTGCCGCAGCTGTGTCCGGGAGGCTGAGCCCGGGGTTTGTGTAAGGGTTCGCGGCTGCCGAAGGTGAGGAGGCCCTGTGTGTGTGCGCGCCATGGAGCTCGGTTTGTTTATCCCAGTACTGACCCCGGCGGGGGGAGCTCCATTTACATGTTATGTTATTTATTATCATTTTATGTCGAACAGACTCGTGTTTTAATGGTAGAAAGCGCTTCAGCTGCTCCCTGGGCAGAAACATGGCGCAGTATCCCTACATCCTCCATGTTCGAGGCATAGGCCCCTCCAGCTTCTCATTCAGCAAGGAGAACTTTATATTCAGAGTCTCCCTCTCCCCCCAAATCTCACTTATCTTTATTAGGGACATTCCAGGCTGGCGTTAGACACCCCTTCCCCTCTACCCCCCACTTACCCCCCCCCACTTCCCCTCTCCCTCCCCCCACTTCCCCCCCCACCCCCACTTCCCCTACCCCCCCCCCACTTCCCCTCTATTCCTCCCCCCCACTTCCCTCTATTCTCCCCTTCCCCTATTCTCCCCGCCCCTCTATTCTCCCCCTTCCCCTCTATCCCCCTTATTTTCTTTATACAACAGAATTGCAGGGAAAGACGGTTGGGTTTTGTATGTTGTGCTTACTACGTGTGATTTCACTGCCAGTCCCAAATCTGCCTAAAAATTGGACATTGCATGCAGCATAGTAGCTGGGGAGTGGTTAAAAGAAGTACTACAACTCTAAGCACCATAACTACTGCCAGTAGTCAAATTGTTAAAATGGCTTGCCTTTTCTTACCAGTGGTCTCCTACTTACACTACTAGCGCCAGAGAGACACAATATCCTACATAGGTCTCCTAGGATAAGTAACTGCACAACTGCTCTTTGTGCTTCTGACTCTCTGGCGGTAGAAGAGGTAATAAAATGGTTTGACAACTTACAGTGCAGGAAGGGGTACCAACGCACTTCTGGTATCATAACCACTACAATTTGTTGGTGGTAATTGGGCTTTAAGTGTTCTTTTAAAATGCCAAAAATTAGATCATGATTACGTTAAAAGGAACACTGAGCACTTTAACCACTACTACACCATGCTGTATATTTACTTTCAGAGTAACTAGTTAAAACAATTTAAAAATAAAATAATTACAATTCTTTATTTCTGACTCGTTTTAACGTGAAACCAGTGGAGGTACATACAATAGCAAAACGAGGAACATGGCATATGTCTTACAATACTGTACTCTGCTACTGAGTACAAGTAGCAGTGAGAACAAGGATTTTTAGATTTAAAATAACTGAAAACGACTGGCTGTGTCATAGCACAGGTAGACAAAAAGAAACAATGTCCATAACAGACCTAAAGGGTATGTAATATGCCACATACATATCAAAGGTAGCTGAGACGGAGCAGCCCTGTATCACTGTGTCGTAGTCTGTATGAGACCATGAGATGTGCCAGCAGCAAGTATGTGCCTAAGCTTAGTGAAAATAAAAACAAAACTTAAAAGTATAAAAACATCAGATTAGGCACTAATGTATGAAGTCATGTGAGCACCGGGGGGAGGTAGGGGTTACACGTGATTGTGTTATCTAATGCAGGCTTATGCCCTGAAGTGTTTAATGGTTTACCTCACTGACTGAGAGTGCTCGGCTGATGCTTTCCTCCATTGAGATAGCCCTGCATGGCAGACTCACTGGGCTTAAAGCAACGCTATAGTGTCAGGAATACCAACATGCATTCCTGACACTATAGTCCTGATGTTGCATTTTAGGTGACCGGCCCTGCTCTGATTGTGCTGAAAAGGTGATTTTACTTAGCTTTTCTCCCATGGTCTTGTCGTGGCTGGCCATGTCTACATGTTTGTGATTTATCAATCTTTATGATCTGTCACTCCAATGCTTTCCGATAGGCTACTGTGCATGCACGGCAGAACACCATCCTGCCCCAATTACCATCTCTTCATAGAGATGCATTGAATCAATGCCTCTCTACAGGGAACATTTAGCTGTGTGGAGACGCTGCACACTGTGTAGTACTGGACTAGGAAGCACCTCTAGTGGCTGTCTGAGTGACTGCTACAAGAGATGTTATTAGATACCAATGTAAACACTGCCTTCTCTCTGAAAATACAGAATTTACATTGAAAAGCCTACAGGAACATACTATAGACACAAGGACCACTACATTAAAGGGACACTATAGTCACCAGAACACCTACAGCTTATTGAATTTGTTCTGTTGAGTAGAATCATGATCTTCAAGTTTTTTGCTGTAAACACTGTCTTTTCAGAGAAAATGCTGTTTACATTACAGCCTAGTGATAACTTCACTGGCCAATCCTTGGATTGCTGTTAGAGATCCTTCCTGGGTCATGACTGCCTAAAATGCATCCAAACATTCAGTGTCTACTCCCTCCCCATGCAGACACTGAACTTTCCTCATAGAGATTCATTGATTCAATTCATCTCTATGAGGAGATGCTGGTTGGCAAGGGCTGTGTTTGAATTGTGCTGGCTCTGCTCCTGATCTGCTTCCTTGTCAGTCTCAGCCAATCCAATGGAGAAGCACTGTGATTGGATCAGGCCACCACTCCTGATGATGTCAGCAGACAGGTTGCTATTCGGAGGCAAACAGCATGCAGAGCTACCGCTTAAGGCTTGAATACAAGTAAGAATTTGCTATATTAAGCAGGCATGAGGGGCTCAGGGGGGCTAGATAGTAGTTTTAACACTATAGGGTCATGAATACTTTTTTGTGTCTCTGACCCTATAGTGTTCTTTTAAGCTGTAGCTGTTCTGGTTACTGTAGTGTCCTTTTACGGAAGCTCCTCATTATAACTTCTAACCATGATTGGTGCGAAGTGGAACCTAGGGGATTCTTAAGCGGTTTGAGGGCAGTCATGTCACCATAACCACTACAATGCATGCATTTTCTCATTTGATCTGCAGCACCCATGCTCTGCCTCTAGTCATGGGCAAAATATTTAATTGTATAATTGTGTATTTGTGTGATGTGAGCACCTGCTCACTACCTTCAAGTTAGTTTCCACAGTGCTGTGATTCCATAGGCCCATATGTTTTCCAGCTTAGAACCCTTATGACTTAGTTGGACATACTCTCTTATGTGCTGTGGTTGCCAATCGAGAGATTTGTTGAACTCCCCCTTAACTGACATATGAACAAAATCTCCGTTCTGGGTCCAATTTCTGAATCACTATGGTGACCTGGCATTATGTAGCAGTTATTGCTTTGGTTTATGGGAAGCAGATTTGTGTGGCATAGACAAAGGAACCTCAGATTCTTGCCTTTATTACTTTTCATTATTTTTAGAACTAATGTATATTTTGCAATCTTCTATGTGCTCCTTGGACCTGTCTTTCACATACAATCTAAATCTGACTAGGGATTGGCTGATATTTTTTTTAGTACCGATAATCTGTGAACGTTCAGGCTGATAACTTACCGATATTCTATACATTTACCATTTAAAAAAAAAAAAAAATAACTATTTCTACACAAATCTAATGTAACTGTATATGTTTATTTTATTTATTTTTGCTAATCTTTTTTTTAAATTAAGGTAAATGCACAAAATATACATGCCAGTCCGAATTTTTTATATTTCCAAGAATATATGTGTGTTTGGATGCAGTGAGAGTGTATAGTGAATTCAGAGTGTGTTTGTGTAGTGTCTGTGCCATGAGTGTTTGTTTAGGTATGTAATGTGTGTAAATTTAAATTTTATAATTTTTTTTTAAATTAAATTATGTTTTAGTCCCTGCTTCTTACCTGGCCAGGGAGGGGGGATATGGCATTCCCTGGGGGGCCCAGCAGCTCCCTTTAGCTCTCGTGTGCCTACGGAGCGTTGCCATAGTAACCCGTGGCAACGCTCTGACAGCCGCGGGACTCGTGAGCGTTAGACAGGGTTGCTGCTGGGAAGATAAGTAAGAGTGTGCTGGGCCTCCCAGGACACTGATGGCGGCCCTGGTCTGCATTGTCATCGGTATTGGCCGATACCGATGTTGCTGAAAATACAGAATATTGGCCAAACCGATAATCGGTCGATCCCTAAATCTGACTAAATCTCAAAGCTTCATAACGCATATTTGGGATAGAAGTCAGATTGCTTATCTAATAAAGCAGCTGCTGCAGTTTTATATTAAAGGAACACACCAAGCACCATAACTACTACAGCATGCGGTAGTGAATATGGGCCAGAATGAAAGTAGTCAAATTGGTTTTGAATGGTTTTACTTTTTTATTTGTAGTCTTCCAGGTGCCATTGTTCACCTCCACTATAGCCAACAGAGAGCCAGAAGCTCCTGCTTGGAAGCTTTAATTGGCTTTCATGAGTCAGCTGAGTCAGGCTTAGCTCGGAAACCAACCAATGGCTCTCCAGTGAATCTAATGGGGGCATGGAGCAGTCTGTTTTAACCCCAGTTAGGAGATTATTCCATTCTAAAGTAGTTTGACTATTTACATTTGGAGTGGTGCCAAGGCACCCCTGGCACCACAATCAATAACCGCACTGTAGTTCCTTAAAGATCTGTGATGGCTTCTTCTTTTACGGTCTTTATCAGCTGTAACTGCACATGTGCACTGGTATAAATATGCCAGTTTTGAATCTGTGTACGCTTGTTTGTGCTTTGGTGGTCCTGCAGTTGCTTTGCTTGATGATCTTAACCAGGTCAGTGGTAAGCTCCGCTATCATTGCATACTTCATAGGCATTTCTGCCAAAATTGCAATTATTTGGGTAGTGCTTAATTTTACCACAAATTAAATACACACACACACACACCTCAGAGTTGTGCAAAACTTACAAATCTCAAAAAAGAGTGCAAAGTGTGTGTGTATGTGTGTATATGTATAGAGATATATAAAATCAGGGCTTGACAAATTTGTTTGAAATCTAGGAGCCAGATTTTTAATCGTCAAAAATATAATTCTTAAAGGGACACTATAGTCACCAGAACAGTGTCCCTGCACGCTTGTCAATGTAAACACTGACTTTTCAGACTATAAGTAGGGTTAACATTTGTCTGGTAACACCTCTTGTGAAAATCACTCAGACGGCCTCTAGAAGTGCTTCTTGCGGCAGGTCACCTAAACACTGACTGACACAGACAGACAACCTCACACTCACAGACCATTAATTTTATTATTTTAAATCCACCCAGCCTTCCTACTTTTGGGGAAACTGGAGTGGATTAGCTTTCCCCGGGGTCCAGTTGGACTGCTGTCATCTCTCTGCTCCCTAGAGCGTTGTTTATGGAGCCTGGGACTGAAAATGACATCATATGTAAGCTCCCGGCATCATGTGAGGGAGTAGAGCAGGCAAATTACAGCTCCATCGTCGCAGTGCTCATTCAGCCGCCCGCGGTCCGCCTCCCTCGTTTTTAGCCGCCCGCGGTCCGCCTCCCTCGTTTTTAGCCGCGGCCCACCTCAAGCTTTTCAATCATGCAATCATTTAAAGGGACACTGTGGGCACTGTAACTACTTCATGTGATTGAAGTTGTTATAGGGTCTGGAGTGCACTCGCACTGCCATTCGTTGTTAAATAGTTTTTAAGGTTTTAAAAATCCTCTCTGCTGCGGAATCATGAGCCTGAGCAGCAGTGGGCAGCTATGTTTGGCAGAGAGTATCACTTGACCACTTTCAGCCTTTTACAGTGCTCATTGCTGGCATGGCTAGAAGGAAATGTGTTGTTTTTGCCTTAACCAGTGTTTGGCTTTGGGTAGCTAGAAACTGTTATTTAGTGTTACTGTTCCAAAATAATTTAACGCTGAATTGTCAGTTTTAGGAATTTCATGCACTATACCCAATTCACTTTGATTTAAGTAGTTTTAGTGCATTCACTGTAGGGATTGGACGATATTCAGATTTATTTATTTTAAATATCGGTATCGGCCGATAATCACTGGCAATATACCGATAATGAATGAGTGGGCCGGCATGTCCATAAGGCGTCACAAGCAGCCGCCTTATGGCGCACTGGCTCGGGGGGGAGGGGGGTTAATCGGAATGACCGGCAGAAGGTGGTCGCACAGCGCTCACTCCTGCCAGGCGCTCTGTGTAGCGTGGCCGAGCGGAGCAGTGCACACCGCGGTACAGGAACTTATGTTTCCTGTACCGGTCCAGACTGAAAGGAAGTGTTCACTGATGGCCAGGGATCGGGGGGTTGAACAACACTATGGGACAGGGAAGGGGGGTAAAGAACACTAGGAGGGAGAGAGGAACATTAAGGGAGGACACTAAGGTACAGGGGAGGGAAGGAAAAATAAAACTGGGGTAGGGGGGGGACCACTAAGAGACACGTGAGGGGAGTTCCTACTGCACACATTTACACACAAACACACTGCATCCACTACACACACACTGCATTTACTAATCAATTACTCTTACTGCATCCACTACTCACACACACAAATATTCTTACAAACATTTAAAAAAAAATCTGACTGGCATGTATATTTTTGTGCAATTACCACTTAATTAAAAAAAAAAGTTAAATGTACAGAATATCTGTAAACTATCTGTCTGAAAGTTCAGATTATCGATATCTGCTCTAAAAAAAAAAATGTCGGTCGACCCCTAATTCACTGTATCTTTTAATTGTTTCTAAGATGTCATCCTCACATATCCTTCATCCAAAAGCTTTTCATAGGAAACATTTGAATTTGTACTGATAGTGGCTCGACTCTCAAACTCCCTTTTGAAGAAAAAAAAGAAAATAAATTAAAACAGGAGGAAATTGGGGTCAGCTCAAAATGCCAGACCCTTTCCTCTTCGTGAACAGGGGTGGTTATGGTTTAATGTTGAAGTGAAACTTTCGTTTACTGTCAAATTCCTCTGGCTGTCCTGTCAAGCGTTGTCTTCCTGGTGTCTGATGTACATTGGAGGCAGGTATCTGCAAATGTAAATGCACAAGGGCTTCCGGCACATGTGTCCACTGCTAATTAGATTTATAATGTGCATCTCATTGTTCAAACTTGAATAAGAAATAATTTCATTGGATTTTGAGTATAAACATTGAAAAGGAGAAATCGATGAAACCTCACCAAGCATGTGTCCAGCTCTCTGTTTACTTGATTTACTTGATACAGTTTGACCTCTAAATTGAGTGCATGTGGAGTAGTGTTGGTCAAATACCGGGCTTTAACTGTGTTTACTACAATTCATTGTACTGTTTTAAGAATCTCATGTAATTTTATCTTGTCTTGAGATATACGATTAAAGTACTCTGCATGTTTAAAATTAGTTTGGTTCGCTACTTAGCTGGTAAAGTGTACTTTAAAACCCCTATAGTTTAGTCCTTGTTATGTGTGATTTACTGAAATTAGTGAGTGAAGACATTCTCTGCTATTTCTAATATGTGTTGAAGTTAAGGAACGTTACAGTGATGCTGCATGTGCATTAGGCCTTCCCTCATCGGAAAGCATCAACTCAATGCCACCCTTTACCTGGTTACATGAATATACGTCTTAACCGTGGGCAAGAAATATTGAATCTATCTGGCTAGCTATTTAAGAAACATAAATAGGTGACTTTAAAATCAACTAACTTAAATGGAGACTCCAAGTACCATAACAACTACAGCACTTTGTGTGTTACTGCCCTGCCCCTACGACTTACTGTCACCTTTTGTATGTAGCCACATTTTTTTTAAGCTGTGAACTTACAGGCCGATAACTTACTGATATTCTGTACATTTACCATTTTGAAAAAATAAACTATTTCTACACAAGTCTACTGTTAGCTGAGTATGTTTATTATTTATTTATTCTGCAAATCTTTTTTTTTTAATTATTATTATTAAGGTAAATGCACAAATTATACATGTCGGTCAATTTTTTGTTTTCAAGAAAATGTGTGTGTAGTGGATGCAGTGAGAGTATTTGATTAATGAATGCAGTGTATGTAGTCTGTGCATAGTGAATGCATCGTGAGTTTATGTAGTGTGTGTGTGTGTGTGTGTATATCATGAATGCAGTGTGTGTATATCATGAATGCAGTGTGTGTATATCATGAATGCAGTGTGTGTATATCATGAATGCAGTGTGTGTATATCATGAATGCAGTGTGTGTATATCATGAATGCAGTGTGTGTATATCATGAATGCAGTGTGTGTATATCATGAATGCAGTGTGTGTATATCATGAATGCAGTGTTTGTCTAGTGTGAATGTGTAGTGTGTATGTATAGTGAATGCAATGAGTGTTTGTGTGGTGTGTGTGTGTGTGTGAGTGAGTGTTTTTGTAGGTATGTAATGTGTGTAAAATGGGAGTGGGGGCAATTTTTTCTTTGCTTTTTTTTAATATTACATTTTTTTTTTACATTTTCTTTTAGTCCCCCCTCCCTGTTTCTTACCTGGCCATGGAGGGGGGATATGGCATTCGCTAGGGGGTCTGCGGCAGTCCTGCGGGGCCCAGCACACTCTTACATCCCATCAGCTCCCCTGTCTAATTCTCGTGGCCTGTGTGCCATGGTAACCCGTGGCAACGCTCTGGCGGCCGCGGGAGTTAGGGGAGCTGAAGGTAAGTAAGAGTGTGCTGGGCCCTGGTTTGTATTATCAGCTATATCGGGATCTTTATTTGCTGAAAATACAGAATATCGGCCAGACCGATAATCAGTCGATCCCTAGTCCAGGGCTTAGCTCATTGACTTAAACTGAGAGTGATCAGTTGATGTTCTCAGCCAATGAGCCAGCTTTGCACTGTATTACTTAGGACAGGAGAGCCAATGGAAGCAACTAAACTTGAGCTTCTGGCTCTCCTCATGCAGAGTTAAGAAGATAACTTTAGCAAAAGGTTTAAATACTTATTAGGGGAAGTTCGTCATGGTATTCTGGAATCATAACCACTACAGAGTTCTCTAATGTTTATGGCCCTTGGAGTGTTTCTAAGCTTTTATGTAATATATTTGTTCCTTGAATGCAGCTCTTATGTTATTGCATTTGTTTGCTTATTACTGGCATTTATAAAGCACCAACAAATTCTGCAGTGCATTAAATGCTCTAATTTTGTATCTGATAAGCCAGCGGAGGGTAAAAGGTAGATTCTTTGATGTTGAAGAAGTGCAACTGTCATGTTGCTTTGCCATTCTAAACGCCTTCAATGCATCGAGATGAATTAGTCTGTATGGTTATAGTGGTCATTTAAGCACCAGATACATTATTTTGTGAAGTGAGATGACGCAGTTGGTTTATCCCCAAAGTATTAAATCCAAAGCTGAGTGTACGCAAGTTGTATATTGTGTGCTTCCACTTTTGTTTTTCTTAATTTGTATTTTAGTTAAAATGCTGTGATTAAGGTCCAAACTTCTGGAATAAAAGGGAATCATGACATGTCACACGTCATGTGTCCTTAAGGGGTGAAAGGACAACTATAGTGCCAGAAAAACATACTAGTTTTCCAGGCACTATAGTGCCCTGAGGGTGCCCCCACCCTCCGGGTCCCACTCCCGCCATGCTGGATGGCGAGGAAAGGGTTAAATCTTACCTTTTTTCCAGCGCCGGGTGGGGAGCTCTCCGGCTCCTCTCCTGCTGAATGCGCATGCGCGGCAAGAGCTGCGCGCGCATTCAGCCAGTCTCATAGGAAAGCATTCACAATGCTTTCCTATGGACGCTGGCGTCTTCTCACTGTGAAAATCACTTCATTAAGCTGAAGTGGTCTGGGTGCCCAGAGTGGTCCTTTAAAGCTGCACTGTTTTCTCTTTTTGCCATTTGTAGTGTCATTTACACTGCTTTTTTTTTCTCTCTCTTTTGGCTTTCATTTAACCACACACTCCAATTTGACCAATCTAGGCTTTTCCACCATGGTTCCATTTAGAAATGTGTAGGCATGTATGGTTGCAAAGGCTTTTTTTGGTTTGTTTTTTGACAGAAAACTTTTAATATTGTTTCACTCCTGTTTTCTAAATTGCTTGTGTTGTACAACGTTGCTTCATCCTTGGGTACATTACTGGAAATGTTTAAAGAAGCGCTCCATTAAAACGTTTTCACTTTTTAACTAAAGTCAAGTTTGCTCACGTTCGCATGTTATCATAGGCAACCTTCAGCACAAATTTTGTAGACTTTATCTCCCTTGATGCTTTGCCAGCATTTTTTATTTAAGAGCATTATGGGAGACGTTTCCACATAGTCCGTGAGTAGGTCAGTATCATGTGCCAATAAAGGAACAGTCTAGCTACCATAAACCCTTGTATGTCAATATGTTACATGCTTTCATTGGACTGTGATCGATTTTGCCTATTTTCCCATCCCAGAGTGCCTTATAACTGCACTATGTTGCAAACATTGCTGCTGCTAACATGATTGTATTTAGCCTAGGGTCACCATGTCTTCTGAAAAAGTTTAGTAATCAAGTAATGCAATAAGTATTTACTTAAAAAGCAGTAAATCAATTTGATGAAAACAGTCAAAATATAATAGATCTTTACTTCAAGATTTTTATCTGACATATTGCCTTTGATATTTCCTTTGTATTTAGGATTCTCCATCTTTGTCCCCTCGTAAACCATCACCATGGCAACTGAAATTGGTTCACCACCTCGGTTTTTCCACATGCCCCGATTCCAGCATCAAGCTCCCCGACAACTCTTCTATAAAAGGCCTGACTATGCACAACAGCAGGCCATGCAGCAGCTTACATTTGATGGAAAACGTATGCGTAAGGCTGTGAACCGCAAGACTATAGATTATAATCCTTCTGTTATCAAATACCTTGAGGTAAGACCTACTTTTTCTGTAAGAAAGTCACTATCGTTTTGCATTCCAACTGCCTTTTCCCTAAAGACTACACTTGAGATATTATGTCTTTACCATGGTGAGTAAATTATAGTAAAAATATAGTATTTTAAAAGGATACTATAGTGCCATTATTGGCACTATAGCTCCCTCTGCCTCCCCCCTCCCTCGTGCCCTATCCCAATGTCCCTTTGCAAGGGGTCATGACTCTGCCTACTCTGAGGTTGTTCGATGAGGAGTGCTAATGCACATGTGAATGCCGCGCAAGCAATAGGCTGACTCAATGCTTTCCTATTGGGAAATAGCGGAACCAAAAGTCCGGTAACATTCCGGAAGCTCCCTCTAGTGGCTGTCTTAGTGCTGTAATGTTTCACCTTGTTTTATTTTTGCAATGTTTTACATTGTAGCACTAAGTGCAATAGGGAGCTGAAGTGGTCTGGGTGCCTATAGTGTCCCTTCAATGTTTCAGTCCAGCAAGAACGTTGTAGAATTCAGAAAAAAAAAAATAATTTGAAATTATTACATTTTTTGACAGAATAATTCCATGATGCAGACTTTGTAGCAGCACTGTCTATCTGCTGGTATTGGGAGACCACGGTGTCATTTAAAGGGACACAGTAGGCACTGTAACTGCTTCATTTCATCGAAGCAGTTATAATGTCTGGAGTCCCCTGATAGTGTCCTTCCATTCAGAGTTAAACAGTTTTTAATGCTGAACAAATAACTGTAACTGATCCTCTCTGCTGCTTGGGCTAATGAGGAAGCATTAACCAGAGTAGTAATGGTCAGCGATCATCAGCTGAGAGTGTCAGGTGAACGCTTTCAGCCTATTTCAGTGCCAATGGCGGCTATGAATCGGTATGGCTAGAAGAAAGTTTTTAAGCTCTGCCCGTTACTTAGTGTTAAACTGCTCAAAAATGGTTTAACAATGAATTGAGTGACAGTGCTAGGAAACTCCAGGCATGATTATGAATTTAATTAGATGAAATTATTATAGTGAGTACGGTGTCTTTTAAAAATCATGCCACTCTCCTTTATCAGCAGTGGCCAAATGTGGGGAAGACATATTTGCTATATGCAGCATGGGAATGGGAATTCGCTTGATTAAATGTTTGTGCTCAGCCATTATTTGGTGATTTAATCTGTGGTTCAGCCTAATGAGACAGAGACCTGCTGAATCAGAAAATGCCCTCACTTGGACTCCCTCTCCTTAGTGTTAAACCATTTTGAGCATTTTAACACTAAGTAAGGGATCTGTAAGTGGTCAGCTGACACTCTCAACCAATCACAGCCAGCCATTGCTGCTCAGGCAAGGATTTCTCACTATCTAAAGCAGCACAGAGTGGATAGGCTGTTGGTGACTTTTGTTTAGCATTAAACCAGTAAAAACTGTTTATGCTGAATGTCAGAACAGCATTAGGTAATTCTAGACACTAAACCGTTCAATGTGATTTAGCCTACAGTGTGCCATCGAAGTATTTCTCCAATTTTTGGATATTGGTTGTTAAATGGCCAAAAAGTGTAAATATAGATGTGTGGGTACTCAAAATGAGATCAAGGACTTTATGATTGTACAATCAAGCAGGAAAGATGTCAAAATTGCTCTGTTAATAAAGCTTGCATGTGTTGTATTTCTTTTCACAGAATCGTGTGTGGCAGAGAGATTATAGAGATATGAGAGCCATTCAGCCAGATGCTGGATCCTACAATGATGTAAGTTTTAGACCTGCCCCCACCAGTTTTGTAACAGTTTCACTTTCATCTTGGGATTTGGGATTGGCATGCACAAGTCCCTGCCTCCACTACAGCATTCAGGATACTCTTACTGAGTATAGTCCACCTGGCTGCATAGAGGAGGAGATGAGCAGTTCCAGCAGCCCCTGGTGAGGAAGTCAGAACATTCTAAAACAGACTTCTTACAATAGGGGGCACAAGGCCATTGTTGTGGATATGGTGATTGGTATGCTTTGAAGGGCAACTGTAATGGGAAAACACCCTATTTTTAAACACATTTTAATAAACAATATATAAAATAAGGAAAGGTTCAGTACAAATGCAGGTCTGTCTGCAGCAAGGCTAAATGAGCTTAGTTGTGTATACATTATGCATAGTCTGCATGCTCAACTTGGACAAAATTGAGCAACTGAAGTATTACAACTGAGCTAAACAAATAATGCACAGGGAAAAGGCCACTGGACACCCACCCTCCGAGACAATGAGAGGGTGCATTACCGCACCGTTTTCAAAATATCACTAAATTGACCATCCTAGAGGAGTGGGCTTGAACATATAAGAACCAACTAATAAATCAAATAAAGCTTTTGGCCATAGAGCCCTATAGCTAGTAGAACTAGAGAAAAAAATAAGTGGGTGATAAAATAAGGAGGCACTGGGTTAATTGAAAGAAAAACCCCCAAATGCTAATGACTGAAGCGGTATAATACAGTTATTTTAAAAAGCTGGCAAATATACCCCTAAATGAAACCAATATATAAAGACTCCTAACCACAAAATTTTCTTATAGAAAAATATATTGAATGTGATAAAGATATAGAATGCAAACTCATATTTGAGTATAGTGTAAAATGATTGAACAAAGTGGGGACCTGGAGGTTATCCTGGTCTTTTTAATTTATTTTGTTTAAGGTGACAGAAGTCCTACAGTGGTCTGTGCTTCAACTGCAATATCTCTAGTACTTATTTAACCCTCAGAATATTGTATATTAATATTGAAGCTTGGCAGGGTCAGTATCAGTGAGTGGGACCGTAATATCTGCATCATTTACTTAACTGAAAATTAGATGTATATTTTTAATAAAAATAATTTGTGATTTTAAAAGCCATTTGAAATATAATTTTTTGAGCGTTTCCATACTGATGGGGCATACTGATTTTTGTTGCATGCAGCTTGTTCCTCCCATCGGAATGATTAACAACCCTCTGAATGCTGTGACCACCAAATTTGTGCGCACATCTACCAACAAAGTAAAATGTCCGGTATTTGTAGTGAGGGTGAGTATTTGCCATTATGGATGTTATGAGTAATGTTCTCTCAATGTGTATATCTGTATTTTTGAGGAAGTTATATTTAACGATTCTACTAACCTTTTCTTTTTTTTAAAAATATATCTTGTGTTGCAGTGGACCCCTGAAGGGCGCCGCTTGGTAACTGGAGCTTCCAGTGGAGAATTCACTTTATGGAATGGGCTCACATTCAATTTTGAAACTATTTTGCAGGTAAGTACTCTGCATAGCACTGCACATTTTTACATTTTCCAATGATGAGATCCTAAAGGAACTAAAGAAACATTGAGAGATTTTGAGGGTTTCTTATTAAGATTTTTAGGCTTGCCAACTTTTTGGAACTTCTTTCTTTTTATCTTTTCTACAAACTGAAAAAATATAAATGTTTGTAATAGGCCTGATATGTTTTTACCAAATCCAAGACAATGCAGGCTTGCACTAATCCCTGACAGAAAGTGAGAGACCCTGGCTGGAAATGAAATACATCTCATAATTGAACTGTACACACTGAAATACAGGGACCATTAAGGGAGACTAGTGAGCTTATCTGCATGCTACATTAGACCGCAATAGGACGTCCGCTCTAAGATCTCCGTTGTTTTTTTGTTTTTAGAATATTAGTCAGACTTTACAAATTCATGCCTGGTAAGAATGTGTTCACTCGTTGAAAATAATGCAATTCCCATTTTTCCTCTTCTCGTACACAGGCTCACGATAGCCCGGTTCGTGCCATGACATGGTCCCACAATGATATGTGGATGCTGACTGCTGACCACAGTGGCTATGTTAAGTATTGGCAGTCCAACATGAACAACGTCAAGATGTTCCAGGCGCATAAGGAGGCGATTAGAGAGGCCAGGTTTATAACTACTCCCTTTTCCATAGTTTCTATTGCTATTTTCCCCAAGTGGTCTATGTATATTTCTAAAAAATGCATTGGATGTCAGCCTAGGGTGTTTTGGTGGGAGGGATTGCTAACAAATGCCAAAGAGCAAGTTTTGAACATTCATTTATTCTCTAATGCCTGCACCCATGCAGCATTGTGTACTGTTTTTTACTTACACTGTGTATGCCAAGATTTTCTCTTTATAAATAAAGAATGCTGTGCATGTAAAAGTACAGAGATGCTAAATAAAGCACACATCCAAGTAAATAAAAACTGGACCTCTTCACGCTCCATGACAATAAATAAAACCACATACTCTCACAATATCTAGGTCTTCTGGGCAGTACCCATACACGGGGAGAGTTGTGCGCATAATCTTTAGACACCTTAAAGTGATGCGGGTGAAACTTTTTAGTATGATAAAAAAAGATGGTTATTGCATCATGTTTGTTGGTAACGTATAATCATTATACGTGGTAAGAGAACTCTACAGACACCTGCGGTGGGGAAACAAGATTCAGCCACAAGCCTCTAATATACTATCAAACATATGCATTTACTTCACAAAAGAACAGTAATGAGGATCTCCTATAGTTCATGTGGATTCATAGAATCATAGTTGAAACAGATTACATTGATTTTGTTGATTGTTTTTCCCTCAACACAAAATGCAATCATTTCGGGTTTTTTTAGTTTAAAACATATAAATGTCATGTATGCCAGCAGTGAAAGTGTTTAGCTTGAACATCTGAACAGTTGCTATGCATGAAAATCTTTTTTTGCTGCATCTGCGTACCCATCATTAATTGTAAACCAACCTTACTCCTGGATTTCTTTGAGGAAAATGATGTCCTACATCTAAATGCAAACTTATAAGTGTTGCCAATCAGAGAATAAAGGATGGAAGGGGAGAGACACAAAGGTAGGAGGAGATGCTTGCAAAGGTTGGAGAATTGGGATCTGTTGGGTGCAAAGTAAGATTTGAGGTGGCTTTGTGTTGGAAAGTGAGAATGAGGTGCACATTTTGGGGGGACACGTTGAATGAGATTGCAAATGGTTGTTGGATAGTAAGTGGGTGGTGGTAAAATTTGAATGGAGTGTAAGAAGGGGTCACAAGCTGCCGAACAACCGAGAAGTAAAACGAAAAAGAATCTGTTTATATGAAAAATGTACTGTAGTCTACTCTTAACTTTGAAACAGGCAGATTGAGTTTATAGAGGCTGTGAAATGTGGACGGTGTGTGTGAGAATAGGGGTGAGAGATGTGGTAGACCATGAGTAGATTCTGTTGACTGGGGTGGCTGTTGCAGGTTACAGAATGGGGATGGAGGGCAACAGATGCCAAGCAAAGACCAAGAATGGGGATGGCTCCATCTAAAGAAAGAATAAGGTTGATTTGGGAGAGAAAATTGATGTGCTGTTGGCTGGATAGCATGGGAGAATCTGGACATCAAATGTTGATGCAGAACAAAGAGGGCAGTAGTATGAGAATGTTATGGCTGGGAGTGTGAGTATAAAGGGTGTTGAATTCAATAGTCAGATTAAAGGGACATATTTATATGTTGAATAAAAATGGAAGAGACTAAGGAATAAGACAGCATAATGTTGAGACTTTGAGTAAAGAGACAGTTCAGTGGGCTACTGATTTTGCACAGTGACTGTTGGATCTGTAGGTGTGCACAGAATGGAAAGTGGGAAGGTTTTTTTTTTTTTTTTTTTTTTAATGGAACTTTAGGGAATAGGACAGATAATACCTATTAGCTAGAGAATGGGAGAATCAGCAGTGATAATTTGGTATTGTGGATTGTGATTGGACGGTGGGATTGGGGAACAGGTGCTAGAGGATAGGGGCTGAGTTAGAAACTGAGTAGGGCCAGTGTTTATATGGTTGTGGAAATGGGAAGAAGGCTTAGAGGAATTTCAGATTGAGGTCGACAACTGGGCGAAGAGAGTGCATCTTGAAACGATTGCTGCGGGCCATAGAGTAGTAGGGGTCAGTGGTGATGACTAAGCGTTGTCATTGAAGGGGTTTGGCCCCATATGTTGAGTAAAATTTGGAAAATGGGGAATCTGGTTAGTGTTGGGAACGGTGGAAAGAAAACCAAACGGAAAAATATTTTGAGAGGCTTATGGTAATGGGCGAAACACTACAGGTGTTGGCCAGAGTGTGTAAAAATGTGTGGGCATGACAAATGTAGTTCTAGACTTTGAGAATTGGGAGAAATTGGTAATGTGTCAGAACTTATTTCCAAAGCAATGTTAGGCAGTAGTGTTGGGTGTGAGCATTGGAATGGGCATGGCAGTTGTTGAGTGGAGTGTGTGAATGGGGTTGATGGATACTGGAGAGACCAGTATTGACAATATTGGCACAAAAGGTTGGGCTTTAGCTTTTAGATCTTGGAATGAGAAATTCTGTTATGCAGAATGAGAACTTTGGACAGTATGGAAGAGGTTTCTGTTGCTAAATCTGGAGTTTAAAAGTTTTTGTGTAGCAAGGTTGTTATGAATCTACAATAATAATTGCCTAGGTAGTGTGGTGTTCTAGCAGAGGATTAGTGGGCTTTCAAAACATAGAAGGGTTATATGCTGTCCTGTGTGAGTATTGGGGGTTTATTCACCAAAACTCTTAAGTTGACTCTTTGAGCCCACAAAGGAAAATTGTAAATAAATGAGAATATGAAAAAAGAAAAATTTAATCCTGATATGAGACTTAAAGGAACATCCTTGGTGCCATAACAACTAAAAAGGACACTATAGTCCCCAAAACAACTTCAGCTTAATGAAGCAGTTTTAGTGTATAGGTCATGCCAACCTTTAAGGTCATTTGATCAGTTTTGTCCTATTTATGCTAGTTTTTTGTTTTTTTCCATGTTCAGATCTTTTTACTTTGGGATAGATCGACTTTTTGCAAGTAATCTGATTGGAAGGTAAACGGTTAAGTGGAGCTGCTGAGCCGACTCTGCCACTAACAATTACCTCTTTTCCTCTTATCTGTATGTTAAAGACATGCAAGGGGGCAAGCGGACCAATCATCAGAAACAGAAGACAGTGTTTGGCTGCTAGGCACTGTCAGCAACCTGGCTCTTTCATTGACTGGGTTTAGTATATTCTCTGTGTCTAATAATGAAGTTGCTTGTGAAAAGCTGCAAAACATAAAATAACAAAAAAAACAAAATGCGTTTTATATGAGCCCAAAACCTATCAAATGCACTTAGATTGTCCATGCGGAAGTGCTCTTTTATTGTTTTTTAAACTGGTTACAAACCCTAATCTCTACAAAAATAGCTCACCGCATATCTCATATTGATGGAATCTTGCCTCTAATTAAAGGGACACTATAGTCCGTATAACCAACACAGCCTAATTTAGTGGTTTTGGTGTCTATAGCATGTCCCTTCAGGCTCAGCAATGCAAACACTGCCTGTTTAGAGAAAAGACAGTGTTTACATTGCTAGACAGAATGTAGTGTTTATATTGTTGTCTAGTAGCACCTCTAGGTACGGCCTCTAAAGGTGCTTCCTATTTCAGTGCTGCTTACAGTGACATGATCTATACTGCAAAACGTTCTGCATAGTTACGATGGGTGCTCCATATAGAGAAGCATCTCTATGAGGAGGTGCTGATTGGCGCAGTGTGGCGTTTTGCTGCGCATGCTCAATAGCCTTCCAATGATTTCCTATGGGAAAGCTTTGGATTTGCCGAGATCATAAAAATTGATCCCAGCCGCGGTAAGATCAGCACAATGAAAGAGAACAAGTGTAAGTAAAACTCCTTTAAACTTCATTCTAAAAAGGACCGGTCACCTCAACATGTTTGTATTGTTAGCACTTAGTTGTTCCTTTAACCCCTGAAGGACACACGACATGTGTGACATGTCATGATTCTCTTTTATTCCAGAAGTTTGGTCCTTAAGGGGTTAAAGTGAATCTTCCCTATGCTAATATCAAAACTTCAGCACCAATTAAAATCTGTTGAAAAACCTTAGTCTGCTTGGTAAATGGTTAATAGGAGAAACAGTTGACCAGCATAATAGTAGTAACATAGCAAACCGAATTTTATTGCAGAATGGACTCATAAAACCTACATTTTGGCTAAGTGGCTTTATTAATGATTAGTACATTATGCCCAAACATTTAGTTTCATATTTCCATTCTGCAGTACACATCTGTTTGTTTTGCTACTTTTGTGTGATCTGTTTCTCCTAATTACTCACCAGTGGGAGCATACATTTCATTACTAGTTTTCCTGTGTGCATAGCTCTATATGATGAATTATGAAATCACTGTGCTTTCAATAGTGCCTCAAAATTGCATTTTAGTTGCACCAAGTTAAGGATATCTACTTCAGCTGTCAAAATGTAGGATTTAGAAAATGAACTGTTGAAATTGCTTGTAATTGGAAGCTATTAGTAGGAAAGGAGTTCACTAGAGCCTCATAGTTTGAGTAACTGAAAGTGGAGGAATTGTAATAAAAATGTTGGACAGGATAGGTACCTAAACAACGTTGGCTTAATGAAGCTATTCTGGTGTATAGATCATGCCCTTGCAGTTTCACTGCTCAATTCTCTGGGTGTTAACTCACTTTTGTTTCTGTGTATGTGGCCCTACCCACACCTCCCCTGGTTGTGACTCTCAGATGTTACTTCAAAAGTTTTATCTCCTGCTCTCTAAATTTAATTTTAATCACACCCTGGAGGCTTCTTTAGGGTCTAGCAAGCTAGTAACAGTGTAGGGGATACAATATTTTAAATTAAAACGGAATTTGCAATAAATGAAGTGTTTAGAAGGCTGTGTATATCACATGCAGAGAGGTGTGACTAGGGCTGCATAAACAGTCATTTAACTACTAAATGGCAGTGAGACTGCAGGGACATGATTTATACAGCAAAACTGCTACTTTAAAGTAATACTATACTCACCAAAGCAACTTTAGATTAATGAAGCAGTTTTAATGTATAGATCATCTCTCTGAAGTTTGACTGCTCAATTCACTGCCGTTTTAATTGTTAAATCACTTTTGTTTCTGTCCATGCAGTCTTAGTTACACCTCCCCTGTGTGTGATTCACACAGCCTGCATGAAAAAATGTTCACTATCAACTACATGTAACTTTAAAGGTTTTTACTACAGTGACATGATCTATAGTGCAAAACTGCTTCATTAAGCTAAAGTTGTTTTTGGTTACTATAGTGTCCCTTTAAACATTACTGTAATAAAACTAAATGCATAATGCAAAGAGGGATGCAGTACAAGAAAAGCCATGACCAATAAATTATAACTTTTATCTATCTTCTAGAGCAGCGCTATAGCTGCCTTGTTACATGTGTTGGGTATGAAGTATAAATGCATGAGAGATATTTTGCTGTAAGTTCAGTAATATAGAGGTTGCAGGAACATATCATTTAAAAGGTTTCTGAATGGAAAATGTGAATCTAAGAAAAATGTTTTCACGTGGTATAATTTGGTTAAGCAGAGTGCATGTAAGTTTCTCATTCCTAGGAGATGAAAAATGGGTTTTTGCTTGCATGAAATATGAATTTGTGTGCAGGGAGTTATGAAATGTGAGTTAAGTGGTGGTTGCTGTTATCAGAGATACTCTTGTTTTAAAGCATGTTGACATTGGTCATTGTAAAATATAGCAAGAGTCCTTCTGGGGTGGATGTGTTCCAATAAGGGTCAGTAGGAAGTGCATGGTGACTGCAGATGAGCACTCATGGCTAGATATAATCAGTGATTGTCTGTAGGTCATAGAGCGTGCAGTAGGTGGTTTATAATTACGTTTACGTACGTTGAGAGGTGTCTCGTGACTAACCGGTGTAGAGGTTGTGAGCTGCATATTGTAACGGGTGAGAGTGCATGTAGAGCGCTTGCGAGAGGTGGCTAGTGACTGATCATTATAGAGTTTGTGAGTGGATTATAATTGGTAGGTGTCGAGGTTTAGAGAGGTGTGTTATAATTGGGAGGTGTCAAGGTTGGGAGAGGTGGCTTGTGAATGGTAGATCTAGAAGATTGCAAGCTATAGATTGACTCGTAGGTGTGCAGGTGATTTGTTAGTTGGAAAAGTCACACCTTTATAGCTCTTCTTGCCCCACCTGCATTTCTTACTAGAAGCTTCTTACAACAGACTGTCGGATGGACAGTTTCCATGATGGACAACTTTCAATGTCCACCTACTTAGTCACTTTCTGTATTGTGTGGTATCATTGAAGGTAGTTAAAAAAATCCATCGGTGCCCTTTAATATAAAATACAATATATTCATGATGATATTCATCATTCTAACTTAAACCATATAATGCACACAGTACGCAATATGTACAATAGGTGGTATTATTGCAAGAGAAGCAAATATATTCACATTGTCGGACTATTTTTGGCCTTTCTACTTTTTTTTTTCCCATCTTGCTGGTTGTGTCCAACGCAGTGCTTAAGTTACTTTTCAATTGGCACTCATTTTAATTTTCATAAAAATGCACCTTTTCACTTCTTAAACACCATATTATGTTCAATACACATGGTATTCTTTATTTTGCATAATACAACCTTGATCTTAAGACCATTTTGCGAGATACTTGAATGATAGGATCTGTGATTTAAGATGTTAAATAACACACATTCTAAACACATTTGCTGATGGTGTTGGAATCACAGTACTGTTGATCTCCAAGCCAGTCTGATGTTTCTCATAGAAGCATTGACAGGTAGAGCATGTGCCTCAATCACTGTACTGCACCGGCAATGCTTCTCATAGAAACACATTGCTTCCTGCTTTGTCCCACAGCTCAAATCAATCAGGAAGAGCCTCCTCGTGAATGTTTGACAACTTGAAGGATTTAAGATTTCTCTTTAAACTGGTACATTAAAGTTAGAAGGACATGGTTAACTCCTAAAGCACTTTAGCTTGTTCTTTAAAGACTGTAATTCATTTACTTGTAGGTGTGTTGATCTTTGATCGAAAATTGCATTAAAATGATTTACCATACATATAATATATTTAGACCTAAAAAGACTCAAACAAATATGATGGGACACTATTGGCTACCATTAGATTTCAAAGACTTTTTAGCCACTTAATCTGCTAACTGACTTTTACTCATATACTCTTTTCTTCATCTTTCGTCTCTGATCCCTCGACTCCTGCTTTCCACCTTCCGTGTTTGAATTTATTAGTCTAAATGTACAGACTAGGTCAGTGATGGAAAATGTCTAAGGGTCCAATAGGTCACATGATTGCAGGAATAACAAACATTTAAAAGTACTCAAACCCCATTACTATTCCACCTATACTTATTTGTTATTTATACTTTCTTTCATTGCCCCACTTCCTAACGTATGTTCCTTGTTCGCTCTTTTTTTAATTAAACCTTTTATTTTAAAACCCCTCAAATAATGTTCCTTGTCATGTCATCCTCTCTATTATGTCATTCTCTGTTAGAGTTCTCCCTCCATTTCAATTCTCATTTTTCATCTGCTCCGATGCCCTTTTTATGTATTTCACTCTATTTAACAGTTTACATTCTGCTGTTAACACTAGCCCCCCGATAACTATTTTTTCTTCTCTACCCATATCTCTGTTCAGCTACATTTCCATATTGGACATATCGTTCTAAAATCATCTTTTTTTTACATGAATATTGGTACTTATACTTTCTCATCCTTAATTCCCAATTAAAGAGACACTGTAATAGCTTCACCTGATTGACACTCTCCTTCTGTTGAGTGTTAAAAAGTTTTTAATGCTAAATGAGAAACCCCAGCTGCCCATCCCATCTGTGCTGCTTGGGGAGCATGAGGAAGCGTTAGCCTTAGCAGCAGTGGGTGGCTGAGCGTGTCAGCTGACTGCTTCAGCCTCTCATAGTTGCCTATTGCTGGCAAGAATTGGCATGGCTTGAAAGGAAAAGTAATCTCTGCCCTTGCCATACCACCAGTGGGGACTGGGTTGTGGGCTCATAGGGATCCACATTGTGTTAAACGAAAATGGTTGGTTTTACACTGACTGGAGAAACAGTGTCAGTGGACTAAGCAATTCAGTGCCTAGAGTGTCCCTTTAACCACTTTTCTTAAGTGAGTTTCTCACTACCTGTCTGCAACATACTAATTGCCACTGTGTGCTTGATGTGTGTGAATAATTGAGTTGGCTGCGATATTTGTTCTGATGACGGTTATCGCCGCATCTAGCACCATACATGTCACATTTACTCTGGCCACCAGGATTGATTGCTACCCTGTACGCCAACATGAAGTGTAACATCAAAGGCCACCAAATGCCAATGCTGGCAAACATATATTGAGTTTGCTGTCACTTGGCAAATTAACAGGGTAGGAGGAGATTCTATTGCGTCTGTATGAATTGATATGCCTGTTTTCTAATTAGAATAATATTTACACGTGAAGAACCTATGTACATTATTTTGCTAAACAGTGGGAAAACTGTGCAGGAATGCGGTGGTTCTGTTCAAAAGTTATTTATTGCTAGTATAACTTCTAATTAAATGTCAACTGAAGCATCCCTCGTGATAACCAAGCATACGTGAAGAAAATGAAACCTTGAGAAACATTTTTAATATCTGTTCAAGAACTACAGAGGGTTATGTATAAAAAGGTGTTGTGCTCTGAAAAGTGGTCTAAAATTCTAAAGGAGGGCAGTCGCAATGGGGGGAAAATAAGGACATTTCATTGTTCACACTCTTCCTTTTACACGTTTGCACCCCTATTCAGAATGGAACACACATATATCTCTAAAGGCTTGTTTTTTTTTTTTTTCCCCATTGCCCCCATTTTTAAAATAAGATTATCCCGACTATCCTCTTGCGGCTCTGCATCTCTGGAGAGACTTGGAAGTACCCAAGACAGTGATTATGGGCTACAAAGATTGTCACCTTTAACTAATTACAGGACATGATTTCCTAGGGTTTTTATAGCTTTTAGTCCTGTGATGCACTGTGAATTCAGACATCATGTTTTATTTTGTTATAGAAGAACATAACGTCTTGACCATTACAAATTTAAACTTCCACAACTTTGTGTTTGAACCAATTTGCTCAGTTTCATTCCTTTTTTAGGCTTATTGTGTATTAATACGTATGACTAACTTTACGCTGAGCGGTGATTCGCCCACTTTTAATCATGATCTCTGGGACACATCATAGTTTGATCATCAAAGCTATAAAGCCAAACTCCGTTTTAGGATTTCAAACTTTGTTAGCTTCTGGAATAGTTAAAACATGTTCTAAATAATACCTCTAAAAAAAACAAACAATTTTTTTACTCAGAACACTAATTACTCTATATTGGTTAAGATTATAATTGTTAATGTTTTAAGACCACAATGAGTGGGGGGAAAAATACACTTAATAAAAATATTTTATTTCCAATGAAACTAATATTAGCCCTGAAGTTTTATAAAAACCATAAAATGTTAAATTGTGCTCTGTCAAAGGTAATTGATAGAATCTGAAATTGTTGCCCTCTTAGTTTGGCTCTCTAAAATTAAACCAATCCGATAATCATGAAGACGTAAAAATATGCTTTCCTTTAACCAAATAGCATATTTTAGGTATGTTTTCTATTTCATATTTTAACCGTATTTCAACAAAAATGCTCTAAATTTGCTCTGACAATTGTAGGGCACTCTTCCAAACCACCATCTTATCTATTGCTTTATGTCACCATAAACTTACTGTGTCAACAGCGCCGTTATGAAGACTGCATTGCTCTACTTGGTTTTCTGACCCGTGAACATCCAACTTTTTAAAATATGCATTCTGACACTGTCAAAGTTATTTACTATAGTGAATATAGTCAGGAATTCAAAGTGAATTTCAAATTTAAGGCTGAATTTCTTTTAATTAAGCTTTTTTTTTTTTATTATAAAAATTTTAATTCACTTTGAAATCTCTTTAAGTTTCCAACAATTCTTACTTGAGTAAATACCTTCTAAGAACTGTGAAATGCCACATATATTATTTGAGAATTTGGTGAATGTACGCAGCTTCCACTTTTCCATTGTGAAAGGAGACACTATGCAAGTATATCTCCTAACTTCTATATACAGTGTTATTTTTAGTTGCACAATATATAGGCAAATTGTATTTCTTCTAGTTTATGTCCTAGTCACCAACACAAGTTGTGCATAGCTGGTTCACTGTAAAGTATTGTACAAGTAAAGCACACAAAAATGTTATTCATATAAAATGATTGTACTTTAGTGATTTAGTTTTGGCACATCAATTTTAGGGCACTGTATTGATTTCTACAGTGTTTCAAGCCCTAGATTTATAAAAATATTTATCATTTCGTTTTTTCTAACTAAAGAACCGTGTGCACCGATTATGATTTGAAAAACTTAACTGAAATGAACACTATTGCATTAGGAATTCAGTCGTATTTCTAACGCTATAATGTCATAGAGCCTCTTTAGTTTTAGGGTCCCTGATTGTAAACTGTAAAATATCACTTTCCAGTGCCAAGACTCATTCTGTGCAGCTGCTCACTCCTTCTCCCACGACATCATAGAGGCATCGCTTTTTCCTCACAGAGAATCATTGGGAATGATTTGCACATCCGCTCCAATTAAATGCTTCTCATATGGAAGCATTAAATCCTGTGCGTCCCTTTGAACTGCATTCATTGACTTTCAATGTCCTCATGCAGTGCTTGAAAACGTTGAGCGTCAATGAATGGATCAAACTTTGTCTAAGCAGCGGAAGCGCCCCTAGTGGCTGTCGGGAATACACTGCAGGTGTGTTTAGCACTGTGTTAAAAACAATGCCATTGTCTGTTTTTTTTGTTTGTTTGGGTTTTCTCCAAGATTGCTAAAATTTAGGGCAATGTAATTTTATCACATTGTCTAAAAACTTTATATTTTATTTTAGTTTTCTTTACTGGTAAGTTAGCTTCCAGACTAGGCTGTCACCGGGATTACAGACAGCTATATATGACTGTTGCCCTGTTATCAGATCTAAATTCCTAATTTTGTTCCCTATTTAAGATGTTACTCTAGGCACCACAACCACTTCAGTGATTTTAAGTGGTCATGGTGCCTTGAACCTGCATATGCAGGCTTTTGCTACAGAACGCTGCTCATACAGAGATTAACCCCTCTGCTGACAGAAGTGTAACTCCACCTTCGGCAGTGTCATAGAGGGCCTAATTGTGGCCTGACAGATTTCAGTTCTGTGTAACTTTCCTTGCACAGAATTGTTAAGATTAGTTAGCCAATAAAGGTCTGGCGGTATCGGAATTTGTCTTCTCCAGCTCTGTTAAGAGGGCAAATGTTGCTAAATGGTTTTCCTCATTACCAGGGAAAGGACCATTGTACTTCTGCCTTCATAATGATCATGATGCTCATGCCTTATGCCAACACAATGTACTTCAGTGTACTAAATACACTAGAGATAAATTAACGTCTTAAGGACAAAGGCTATTTTGAGAAGGCACACATTTGTGATCAAAGCCTTTTTGGCATTTTCGTCACCCGTTCCTTATACTGCATTTTCAACCTTTCTGTTTAAGTGCACCCCTACATATTTGTCCTTTTTAAATGGACTCTGCATTCACAAAAATGGCTTGGAAAAGGTATGTAACTCTCCAAACCGGTTTTGTGAATGGGAACGTCACTGATTGACTGAGTGTGTTTAGTTGACCACTCAATAAATTGTTTTGGTTTTTTTTAAATTCTGTGACAACTTAAATTTTTGGAAAAGTTTTAGATTTAAAACCGTAATTCACTCCTTGCAGTATTTGTTTTAAAAATTCAAAAAAATAATTTAAATCCTATACACATTGGGCCTTTTAACAATCAGGACAAATTTAGTAAATCCATTTTGAGTTAGTTTTCTTTACTTGCACTTGGTGTGGAGAAATTATTGCATGTAAAATTAAGAGACACACATACAGACCCGGACACACAGGTAGAAACACTGACACGTGGATGCGGACATACACAAAATCACAGGCCCACAGAAACAAACATTGACACTTACAGATACACACACACACACACACACACACACACACACACACACACGTGCAGATACGCGTACAGATACACTGACACGTGCAGATACAAACACTCACACACACACATATATTAAACCAATGAGACACATGCAGATACAAAGGTACAAACACTGACTCAAGCTGAAACGGACATACACAAAATCACAGACCCACAGATTCAAACACCTTCAGATGCACTGACACCCATACAGATGTACAGATAAAAAAGAAACACTGACACACGTGCAGATATGCGTACAGATACAAACACTGACACACGTGCAGATATGCGTGCAGATACGCGTACAGATTCAAGCACTGACACACGTGCAGATACTCGTACAGATACAAACCCTGCAAAACACACACAAATAAACCAATGAGACACATGCAGATACACAGGCACAAACACAAAATCACACTCAGGATTCAAACACATTCAGATGCACTGACACCCATACAGATGTACAGATAAAAAAAAAAACACTGACACATGCAGATACGCGAACAGATACAAGCACTGACATATGTGCAGATACGCGCACACACTGCTACACATGCCAGAGAATCCAAACCATTACACAATAGTACATTTGTAGAAAGTACCTCTGCTAGGCAACAGAGCATTATGACACTTTTTTTCGTTTGTAACGAAGAGCGTTGTGTCACTTTTCGTTTAAACTTTTTAACGCAAACTTAGGTCAAAATATGTTTCTTTTTAAGTGTTCTATTTTGGGAAAATTTACAGACCACACATATCCCACTACTGCAAACACCACATATATACCTTTTCCCAAAACCAAACTTTAATGCAGCCTATAATCCAACCTCTAATCTGAGTTGTAATCAGCACCTAAAGCATACAGATACTGACACGCATACAGATAAGCAGGCATACATACAAATACTGACACGCACCCAGATACAAACACTGACATGCACACAGATACGCAGGCACACAGATACAGACACTGACATGCACACAGATACGCAGGCACACAGATACAGACACTGACATGCACACAGATACGCAGGCACACAGATACAAACACTGACACACACAGATATGCCGGCACACAGATACTGACACGCATACAGATACCCAGGCACACAGATACAAACACTGACACACATGCAGATATATACACATACAAACTCTCACACACACAAAACCAATGACATGCAGATACGCAGCCACACAGATACAATCACTGACACGCACACAGATACTGGCATGCATACAGATACCAAGGCACACTGACACGCATATAGATACCCAGGCACACAGATACAAACACTGACACAGATACAAACACTGACACACATGCAGATATATACCCATACAAAAGCGCGCGTGCACACACAAAACCAATGACACATGCAGATTCACAGGCACACAGATACAAACACTGGCACGCATACAGAGGCACTGGCACGCATACAGAGGCAGATACACAAATACAAACACTGACATACGGAGACAGTTACTGACACATGTGGATGCATGGACACACAGATACAAACCATGAAACACGCATACAGTAATGGACATACATTCAGATACAGACACACACACACACAAAATCACAAAGATACAAACACAGAGACATTCAGATGCACTGACATACATATGTACAGATACGCAAATGCAAACAATGCCACACATGTAGATGCGCGCACACAGATGCAAATGCTGCCGTACATATAGTCGCACAGTCACACTGATACACCGACTGACTCAGATACAATGACAGATGCAAACACTGCATACAGATACAGGCACCCAAAACACACATCCAGGTCACAATTTTAGCCACACTCCAGTTTCCTACATTCTGGGTGCAGGACAGTGACTTTTACTGGCTGGAGCTGTTGGGAGTTAGGGGCTCCCCCTTCCTCCCAGCATCTTAGGTGGTTAGAAGGGGCAGTACACAACCAGACACCTCATGACACATGTCTATCGGGCAGCCCTAAAGATTAGGTGCAGCTGCAGCGCTAGATTCCATTTCCAATGTTGTTGTTTTTTTATTTTTTTTTTAATATACACGTGTCCCCGGGAGCACTTGATTGTACAAGTGCCACGGTTTGGGGACACCTGACATATATATGGGTACACTTAAGCAGAAAGTGTGGTAGTAGTAATGCATGGCGGAAGTGCTAAAAAGGCCTTGGTCACAAACACATTGCATCTCAAAAAAACCTTGTTCCTTAAGAGGTTTTTTAAAAAAAACATACTTTTGGATCTCTGTTTTACCTTTAATAATTTCTACACACCAAGTGCAACTAAAGAAAACAAACTCAAAATAGATTAACGAATTGTGAATATGTCCAGGATTTGTTAATCTTGAAGAAATTCTTTAACAAATGAATTACAAAGCATAAACTTTGCAAAATTTAGCATCCTGAGGTTACAACTTTTATAGTAGCCAGAGAAAATCCAAACCATTACACAATAGTAAATTTGTAGAAAGTATCTCTCCTAGGCTATGTAACGAAGAGCATTGTGACACTTTTTTAGTTTGTAACGAAGAGCATTGTGACACTTTTCGTTTAAACTTTTTATCCCAAATTTAGATAAAATGTTTCTTTTTAAGTGTTCTATTTTGGGGAAATTTACAGACCACGTATATACCTTTGCCCAAAACCAAACTTTAATTCAGCCTATAATCCAACCTCTAATCAGAGTTGCAATCGGCACTTAAAACATCCCCTAATCTCGCCTCTTAATCCCTCCTAAGAGGGATTCACTTTGCTGACGCCAGTACTGACTTTAGCAGAGGGATTTCATTCCTGACACTGTATGTGGACTCTGTGAGTACTCTATACTCTATACTCTATGGTTGTAGCATGTGTGGGAGATATCCTTTTCATGCTGGAGCTCAAGGAATGGGAATCCCTTAGGAGAGCGCAAGCAGTGAAACCTGATCAGAGTATTTTCAGACCTTGAGATTGTCCTTGACACTGGGAACATTTTAAAATTAGAACTGTATGCAAATTCATTGAAAGGGTTATGTACAGAGCTGACTTAGAGCACTGCACATAGCTGATCGCTGGTCTGGGGCAACTAACTGTGGCCCCAGGTGACGGAGGGCACCTGGCTTGGTACCTTTTGCTTCATCACGGTCTATGCTGTCAACATGCATTAAAGCTCTGCACTCCATAATCGCATAGTCAGTCATGAAATTCTTAAAGGGATTCTAAAGTGTTAGAAATACAAATCTGTATTCCAAACACTATAGTACCCTTTGGTCACCCCCACCCTATGGGATTTTTGCTGACGCTGAATGTCCTCATGCAGATCCTGAGGATGTCTAGTGTCATTTAGGGGGCTCAGAGTATGCTAGCATCCAGGAAGTACCTCTAGTGGCTGTCTGACCGCCACTGGAGGCAGTCTTAGTCCTGCAAGGTAATTATTGCAGTTTTTTCAAAAATTGTAATGATTTACATTGCAGGACTAAGTGGCACAGATATATTGTGCCCAAACTAACTTAAATGAGATGAAGTGGTATGAGAAGTTGCAGAAACTTTCCACTTTTTATCACAAATTTGGTTTCCAGGCAATTCTCACTGTAATGAAAAAACTTTTTTGCCTTGGGTGAAGGCTGGTAAATGTTGCCCATTTTGGTTTTTCAACATGTGCACATACATAGAATGTGGGAGTATGTTGGCAGTAATAATAGTACGGGCAACCCAGGTTCTCTACCAGTTGTCTGCTGGTGAACCAATGACACATTTTACATCAATTACATATTTCCACATTAAATGTGTATTTTGTTTTATCTGACTTTTTTATGAGAATACTGAGATTATTAATATTTGATGTGTGCAACCACACAACACGCATAGAGCCCCGTTAGTAAAGGTGTTATTGCTGATAGCTCCTTGTCTCTGCCTTCCTCTCTTTTGTTCTTCCTGGATTTTTTGACAACACTCCCTCTGACAGGGTTTTGTGTGTCAAGTGAACACAAATCTAAAGAGACTGTAACTGCTTCATCTCATTGAAGTGGGTATAGTATCTGCAGTCTCTGGCGCTGGCTTTCCATTGAGTGTTAAACAGTTTTTAGTGGTTTATTGATAAATAAGAGAAGAGTCGTAAAAATAAAGTCACCTCATGTGAACCTAGAAATACATATTTTTGTGCAGTATTCCTTCTGGAGTCAAGTGTCTGCACCCTTCTGTCTGAAGGGGGGAAAACCTTTTACATTATTTGAAAGGGTCATAGGTGTTGCCCAATAAAAAGTCAACATGGTTAATAAACTGTTACCGTTTAAGCATCTTTTGATGCTTCGTTCTTTTCATTTTTTAAAGGGACACTATATGCACCCTGACAACTTCAGCTCATTGAAGTGGTCTGGGTACAATGTCCAAATTGCACTAAGTGCAATTTAGAGAAACTGCATTGTTTACATTGCAATACTAAGTCTACCTACAGTGGCTGTCTACCAGACCAGACTAGAAGCGCTTCCAGAATGTTTCTGGACTTTTGGTCTGTTAGATGGCTTCTGTACTGGCGTATTCCAAGATCGATGTGAATTGAGTCTTCCAAATTATGGTATCAGGTTATGGTTAAGTAGCCGTTTGTTTCCTTTTTATGTTTAGTTTTATTGGTGGGGTGATATTTTTGTCTGATTGTGACAGTCTGTGAAAGTTACTAATATGAGTGTGTTCCACTTCATGCTCTGAAGCAGCCACAAGTTGTTCTCATCTGTCAAAATCATTCTTCATGGCTAGAGAACATTTCATTTGGCATCAACTCTACAATTTTAAAGTCTATACAGTTTGAACCCATGAGAGCAATAAAAAGTCCATTCTTCAACAGACAAAAACAAAAGCTTTGACTTCAACCAGCTTCAAAAAAAGAAAAATGGTATTAAGTTTTTATGGTCTACAAGAATCAAGAGAAAAAAATTACATTTTAGTAAAAGGTCACCTTAAGTATTATTTTCATTACTTGTTGCTATGAATGGATCTGAAATAAAGTGTTTTAGGGTTTTATTTGACTGATACAGATGCTAAAGGGGGGGGATGGCAATGAATTAGATTTTTTTAAAATAATGTGTCAATTTCTGCTATTTATTTCCTGTGTTATGTTGGAACCTTGGGAGTTCTGGTTTCCTTTTCATAATCACGTGATGGTATTCATTTTGAAGGACCAATTTCAAAATTAAATTTGAACATGGGTGTTGTGAGTACGCATATATATATATAAAAACATTTTTATCACTAATTCAATTGTCATTTGTTTTGTTTTAAGAAAGTTATTCAAACTGGATTCAGTCACAAATTATATGTAACAATTGTTTTTACAACCATGTATAAAGTTCTTCTTAAAAGGAGAAATAAGAATAGTCATGGTGTAATTGGAAACATCACCAATGTCTCTTGGTTAGTATCTACACCATTTTCCCTGAAGAATCCTGTAGCTGTTTATAACTTGCTTGTTTGTTTTGCTGTTATTTTATTTTAATACTGGGACTCCTTCAAAGAACTACTAGCAATAATTTTGATTTCCCATTTTAGTTCATTTTAGAAGTCTGTAACAAAATATGAAATTGTTGCTTTGTCAGCAGTTAATGAGACCGATTTCTACAAATACCTTCACATTTAGTTTTCAGGTACCTTTGGTTAATGTAGTCTTATGCAGCAAACCATGACTATTTTACTTGTCGCTTTAGCTATCCATCATCCCACACCCTAATTATTCAGTTTCAGCACCTGGTGAGTTACTTAATTTGCTAAATATGCCTTCGATCAGCATTCTCCAGTTTTTAAATGGAGAGAGGCATGAATATAATAAGTAAGCCAACCTTTGTCTCTCCAGTTGTTGTGGACTACATCTCCCATAATTCTCTGACAGCATGATGCTTTCAAAGCATCAAGGGAGATGAAGTCCACAACACCTGGAGTGCTGGAGGTTGCCTTCCCCTGTAATAGAGAAATGGTGTCACATACCATATTAAATTAGTGATGGTATGTAAATAAATTTAGACTGTGCTGATATGTCATAATGGCCACCAGTTGGCTAACACTGCCAAAGATCAGTGCTTTTTCAGACTATTCAGCCATTATACATATTTTGTTTTCTTCAATGGAACAGAATGTGATCACTCTAAATCTAGGATCGCTGAAGGTCCTTGGTGACTAGTTATGGCCACAGTGCTCAGATGCAGTAGATGCAAATATCCGGGTTCTGTCATTTCCATCCTCATTGTTTGTTTCACTGGAAGCCACTTTCACACCACAAACAGATGATTGGTGTTCCACAGCGATGGGCAGGAAGCACCCTTTAAGCCCGCTATTCTGATCTATTTTGTGAGGTTGACATATATTGCTAGAGGCCTTGGCATTTTTTTTTCCCATTAGATACCAATTAATAGCAGCTACTTCATTTTTACACCCCCTTAAGGGGATTGTCATTGGAGAGTGCAGTGACTGACAGTTTTACTTATGTAACTGAAATTATAGCATTTAATTCCCCCCACATAATATCAGTTTGCTTATATTTTTAAATTGAATGTGTGTTTAGTTAGATCTCTGATACCAAACCACATCATTGTGAACCATAATACGCATTAAGTTAATAATTATCTTTATCTTAATTGGTTTTCCTTTAATCATGCTAAGTTACCAAATTTTGCTTTTCTGTTATCTGTTTTCTGGAGACTAGTATGGAAGAACACCCACATTAGGCATCATTAAATGAGTAATAGACTTGGAGTATAAAATTCTAGCTTGAGATTCTAAATAGTCTGGAGCTGCCTTTTCAAGACTCTCCAAATCTTCGTTGTAATGTAAATAGGGGTTGAATAGAGTGCTGTTTGTATCTCTGACTTCTTCAATGATGCTTGTCTCCACGTAACAGTTTCTCCCCAACGGACAATAAATTTGCCACCTGTTCAGATGACGGCACTGTTAGGATCTGGGATTTTCTACGTTGCCACGAGGAAAGAATCTTACGAGGTATGTCATTTTTAGAGAATCCTGTGAATTTCACAAAAAGTCAAAAGTACTAACATGGACCCTACTTTTACAAATTGGAGCTTTTAAAATATGAATTATATTCTGTTCTGCTGAAATCTGTTGTACCCTTTGCCTTTGGTGTCAAAATAATGCCTAAATGTTCGTCAAATTGTTCATTGGAAAAATTAAACTTACAATGTAAACATTCGGTACCTGACACATATGCAAATGTGAAGTCCACTTGTCATTTTACTTTTCAGGACACCTCTCAGTGATTTTCTTGAGCCTGGCAGGGCCATAAGTGGGAAGATATTCTGCTAAACTAAGCTATTGAGTTAGCCTAACTTAAAACCAGTATTTAGCATTTCTCCCATATTAAAATACATATCCAACATTATTCCTCAAGTGATAGTGTAGATGTTATTAATAATGATAGCTTAAGAAATATAATTGTTCCTCTGTGGCCTGCCATCTCCCCAAAGAAAACCATACGCTTATGTGTTATCTGAAGATAATTGTTGTTTATCGTTAATCATTTTGCAATAAAGCGTAACACAGCTGACATAAGTTGTGTACTGCAGAAATGAGAATTGTAATCTTTGGAGAAGGTAATTGCAAGACTCAAGCTGTACAGTTTATACCGTTTATTTTTTTAAACTAAATGTTGCACTTGTTCTTTTTTTATTTATTTTTTCTTCTTCTATACAATAACACAATTATGATCTTCAAATTAATTTTAAAATTAGGCCTGGGAATAATACCGAATTGCTGACCTTTTGGGTATAATGCAGCAAAAACATTTTCTGGATTTTAGACACTAGTAGTCAGTGTATTTAAAGTGCAGTTCATAAGTATTTGGAGACTAACATTTTTTTAGTGATGAATCTCTACTGCACTTTGGATCAGAAGTGAAAAATAACCTATTAATGAAGTGCTGGCTGACCACTTTAATTTGACGGTATTCACATTCATAAAACATGTTTTTTGGAATTCTAGCCCTTTTCTTCCATTTTGGCAAATCAAAATTAAATGAACAAATTAAAACTCTCCTGTAATACTTAGTTACAAATCATTTAACTTTGATTACTGCCTCAAGTAAACAACCCATAGGTGCACTTTCTCTATATACTCTATTGATGCTATGCCAGGCCTGTACTCATGAGATCTTCAGATCCTTTATATTTTGGGACATTTGTCCCTTTTGTTTTCATCACCTGGAAATATGAAATCATGTGGATTCCTGATGGAGGATTGTTTTTGCCACTCGCAAAGATTCCTTGGTTGAAGAATATTTTTGGTAATTGTTCTGCTGCGTTCTTTCTGGCCAATGTTGATTGTATATAAAGAGAGAAGAGGAGGTTTCACTTCAGAATCAACCCCACCATGGCTGTGAGCAGTTTTATCAATGGACACCCGAGCCACTTGCAGTGGTAGCCGTACTTACCCAAACCATAACGTTGGCACTACAGTGTTTAACAGATCAAGTTCCATATTAGCAACCTTGAAGTCTTCACATCCCTTTAAGTACAATTTCATTTCTATCTCATCTGTATGTAGGACTTTGTTCAACAGTGTAATTAGGGGTTTGCAGGTTGAGCTGTTCTATGATGTTCTATGATGCTCTTTAAAACAAAGCCATTCTTGTACATAATGCCCAAGTACAAAATAAAAAAATGGACGCATCTTTCCAGTTCCGTGGTTTATAGGTTCTGGATGGGAATCTCTTCTTGGACTAGAAAGTAGCAGTTACCTGTCAGCCAATCCCAGCTCTTATCCTAGTTTTTTTGTTTTGTGTTTTTGCAATGCTGAGATCACATAAAGCCCTGCTTTTGATTGGTACTGTACCCATCATGCAGTTTCCATCAACTACCAGAACTACATGAATGGGTTTGCAAACACATCTCCAGCTGCATCACATAAAGCTTTAAAGCAGCCTGTTAAAGAGGTGGGTTCTTGTGTAATGTACACATTCATAAAAACAACTTCATCTCACTTTAGGGAGTAGTAGCTTCTTTCTGTGATGTCTTTAGGTGACAAGCGGGTCTATTTTGCAGAGGTTTTTTGTTTTGTTTTTTTAAAGCAGATTGCTGAAACTGCTGTATACAGGAACAGAAAGTGCCTGATGTGTCTCTTAAAGCCGTTCGTGACAAGACATACGGTGTTCATTGGAGTCTTGGGCACTTTGTCTGTACAAACTTGTGGATGCGCTCAGCCGCAGGACTTCGAGAGGACAGCTATTACTGGGCTCCTCAACCATGAGATTTACAGTGGCTGCCCCAGTGATTGTATCTATGTGACAAGCTATCACAGTATTCCTGTGCTTGTCAGCAAATGCTGTAAGCCATCTGTACTGAGCTTCTGCTGGCTGATTCCCAAGTGAGGCAGTACAGCAATAGGAATAGATTGGATCCCAAGCACTGGGAGGCAATCACATTGAGCACATACATTTGCTGGCAGCTAAGGCAGTGTTATCACTGTAGTTGGCTCTCACAACCATCACGGGCCTGGGGCCAGTCTGCTAATAGTGGTCTGTTTTAGAAAGGGTTAGAAATAATGTCAAGGCTTAACACACACCCTTCAGTAAGGTAACACAAAAAGTGTCTATTTTAGAAAAGGGTAGAAATAACATCAAGGGTTACTATTCTTCAGTATGATAACATGAATCATGTCACTTTAACAAATAGTGTCTCTGGGAATCGGGAAAACACAATATCAAAATTACACAGTGCCTGTAATTTGATCAATTAACTTCTCAAAACTGTGGCAGAGGTTCACTTGGGGGTATTTTGGCATTCAGTGACACTAGCAGAACAGAAATCTGTATTGCAGCGGGTCATGCTTTCTGTGAAATTCCCCACAAAAATAAAATGCATGTGGAATTACACAAATTAGATATAACGGACAGTTTTGGCAGAGTTGGTGATAAAATGGTTAAATCAAAGGTAAATACACAGGGTGGTCTAATTTATCCAAATATGTACTTTGTGATACAGTTTTGGATTTTGTGGCTGCTATGAAAGTATTGTGTTGGCAAACCAAATTTAGCAAAAGATTAACTTTAAAACCAAAACTTAATCCTTGCTATACTTGCCTCATAACTTCCTAAAAACAACTGAAATCCAGGACAAATTAGGCATTTTTACTATCGGCAGTAATAAGTGAACTTATTTTGAATTATGGTGAGACAAACAAATAGTAAAATGCCTTGACCACAAACACATGAAACCTCAGGAAAAGCCTTGGTCACAATGGGTGTAACTTTTTTTTCTCTCCTCATATTTATTCCTCCAAATTGTGGGATGTGTGGGCCGGTGACAATGGGCAAGAAAATAAAAAAAACTATTTGGAGATCCTAATATACATACCTGAGAAAAACATACTATAGATATTAGAACATGGTATGTTTATGTGGAATTTGTAATGTAATAATGTTATAACATAGAATAAAGGCATAGTAGATGGAATTTAAATAAGAAAAGATTGAACTTTAAGATTGCATTGTCAAGCAATTAAATAATACCAAGTATATATTAGTGGTCACACTTAAGCCAAAAAAATTGTAAGTATCTCAAAAAACAACAAAACATACACTATATAATATAGTGTGTATATGTGGAACATAATAAGGAATAATGATAAATGATATATAAAAATAAAGGAATAGCAAATGAAATAAGAAAAGATTGTTTATTAGAGCAATAAAACAAAATAGTGTATGTATTAATGGGGGGAAAAAAGAACAAGAAAACCAGACATTGCAAGTAGATAAATAAAACCTATAAAGCTGATAAATAAAAAGGTGCTCTAGACTATTAAAATCGTTCAATTTAGGGTATATGTTGGGCAGTAATATCATAGAAACAATTACTGAAAACAATAGTTCAAGACGCTGTTTAGATATAGAGTAAAACTGTAATGATAAAATGTAAATGTCTGAGGGGGGAAAAGGATGTCAGAAGAAGCATGTGTTTGCTAAACTATCATTGTCACATATGGGCAATAAATACAGCAGAAGTTAGCAGTGTGATTACTGAAGTCCAACATTCTCCAGGACATGAAGGTGGGTACATCTACCTGGGGGCGAGGTGTCAGAATACCCATCAGTTAAAATCCACACCCATATTGTGGGCAAATTGTTTCTTCATCGTAGTAAAAAAAAAAAAAAAATGGGTGTCCCAGAGTGAATATAATGGCATGATCAGATGTGGTTTGATGTCCCTGGTTGCCCTCTGAAAGAGAGTACCATACGTGAGTCTAATAGTTGACAACCTACTAACGTAGTTGAGAAAGGGTGGACAAGGCTATGTAACCCCCATAAAGCGCAATTTGGAGACTGGAAGAATTGGTATGGTAGCCAACAGAGCACTTGAAGGAATGAACTTTGTGACCTCAAATCTTTGCTTTAAACTTAAGGTTTTATTAAAAAGTGAGATTTTTAAAAAACATCTCTAGATGCTGGGATACTTCTACTAAGCATTGGTAATTTTTCAAATGCTGCAATGATAGGATCTCACCACAGTGAGTTGCCAAAGGTTAGATATCTGAACATATCATGTGGAGACATAAGTCATTGTGAAGAAGTAGATATATTCACCAATTGTTACAGATGTTTTTGCAGTATTGTAGGAGAGTGAGCAATACTAGGTAAATTTCATTCCACCTGCTGATTGGTGAAGTAGGTCTCCCAGATCACAGGTTTTATTACAAGACAAGTAGCCTTGTCATCACGCAACTTCCTAGAGGTCCATGCAGAAACTTAAAGATAGCCATGAAAGTTGCATCAGCAATGGTAAATGGACATTACCACCAATGCCTTCTGCCCTATGGTGAAGTTATTGGGATTTTCTTTCATCAGCAGTTCTTTCCATATGGGCATTTAAGGATAGAAGTAGTTTATGTTCCTTTAGTGGATAATTGCCAGCTGAATGGAATCAGATAGAGAACATGTATTTCATCATGTCTGTTTTCCCTTTGCAAGACATTGTCTTCTTCATTTACAAGGGTTCTGGCTTTCAGGTTTCTAGTTCTTAATTGTTAGAGGACAAATTAAGCATCATGGGCTTGGAACCTGTTTTTGTCTTTTGCCTATTTTCTATGCCCAGTATAGTAGTGCTATATATTTTATTGGTAATAAAGGCTTTTCTCTCTGTGTGTATGTGTGTGTTTTATTTATATATATATATATATATATATATATATATATATATATATATATATATATATATATATATATATATATATATATATATATATAATTTTTTTTTATTTTAGGTTTCTCTCAGTGACTGTTTTCTTGGGATATTTGACAGCAGGGGTAGGCAACCTTTGTAACTAGATGTTGTGGACTACATCTCCTATAATGATCTTACTGAGATAATGCTAGCAAAACATTAGGGGAGATGTAGTTCAGAACATCTGGAGTGTCGAAGGTTGTCTACCCCAGCCCTACAGGATAGGCAGTCAGCACCTCTTTCACGCTTTGTCCAGTTTTTAGACTGTTTGTATTTGTACCATTTATATAAGCATCAAACCCACCCATGCAAGCATTGATATGTTGCACAATTAAAATAGCTTTAAAAAGATATATTATTTTGCCATCGCACATATTAATGCTGTGTCTACATGCAAAGCCTCCTTAAACCATACACACTACAGTGTCTGCATGCCAGCTGACGTTCTCAGCCAATGAATGCCATCCACATGTGGACAGAATTAATGTTACTACAATGAGCTAAATGGGCTGGTCAAAGTAATCCACCTTTGCTCATTTGAGGTGATGTACAATATGTGATGACACAGGACAACTCATTGGGGGGAAAATTGCTTATCTGTTTAGTTTTTTCAATGGGAAATTTACAATTTTTGTAAGGGTTATTCCATGTTTATTTATTATTTCAGGACATGGTGCTGATGTAAAATGTGTTGACTGGCATCCAACCAAAGGTCTTCTTGTCTCCGGAAGCAAGGATAGCCAACAGCCAATTAAATTTTGGGATCCTAAGAATGGGCAGAGTCTTGCAACACTGTAAGTGTCTGTCTGTTTGCATATCTGATTGTGCATGTCCAATCTTAGAAGAGTGAGTGTGTGTGTGTGTGTGTGTGTGTGTGTATATATATATATATATATATATATATATATATTTTATATTTTTTATTCATGTCATATTCATACTTGTTACTCTCTCAGGATAATGCATAAACAATATATATAAATTATTACTTGCACGTGTTACATATTAGTGATTATTTCACTGGTTATTGTTTTTAGCACAAATGTCTGTTTGCCTGGTGCCTGTATTTTAAGCTTTTTATTTTATTTTGGGACTATATGAGTTTCAGTAGAAAATTAGGACGCACTACATGTGTACCTGTCTCTTTATTTTTGTGTTTGTTTATTTTTTGGTACGTATTTAAAATGATGGCATTTTATCTTTGTCATTCTATACTAGACATGCTCATAAAAATACAGTAATGGAGGTGAAGTGGAACTTAAATGGAAACTGGCTGCTGACTGCATCCCGAGATCATCTGTGCAAACTCTTTGATCTTCGAAACCTTCGTGAAGAGTTACAGGTGTTTCGAGGTCACAAAAAAGAAGCTACAGGTAAGACATGTGAATTGTTCTTATGAAAAATAATGAAATGTATAAAAGAAAATGTCCTGATCAGGTTCTTTTTCTTTATAGCTGTTGCCTGGCATCCAGTGCACGAGGGTCTTTTTGCCAGTGGGGGATCTGATGGCTCTCTTCTCTTCTGGAATGTTGGGTAAGTATTAATCATGTGTGCAATATGTATTTGTCAGAATGTGGATTTACATATTTTTATAATCTTTTTCTGTTTTCCACAGGGTTGAAAAGGAAGTAGGAGGCATGGACATTGCACATGAGGGGATGATCTGGAGCCTTGCTTGGCATCCACTTGGGCATATTCTCTGTTCAGGATCCAATGATCATACCAGGTAATTGATTGCATAGTGCTTTTTAATTAGCATGAAGGTAATGTTTGCTTTCATGTAACCCAAGTTTTCTTGTAGTAAATTCTGGACGCGGAACCGGCCTGGAGACAAAATGCGAGACCGCTACAACTTGAATCTACTACCTGGCATGTCAGAAGATGGTGTTGAATATGGTAATTTTTTTTCTTCAACTACTGTTCTGTCTCCGTTTGTGGACGTATATATCACTATTATTTAAGTATAATTTAATTCCTTTTCTAACTTTAAGAAACTGCAACCAATTAACGAGCCATTTGTAGTATTAGCGAGGGCTGTGTCTTAACTCCTCTCAAGTATATTGTTGCAGAAATAATTAGACAATCAAGATTAAATGTCAGTGTTAAACCCTCTTTGGAAATTAATATTTGTACATTGGGTGATGTATGGCAGGTATTCACGGTCTGAATTTTAACATTCAGGCCCCGGCTTACCATCCGTTAAACAACAAAATGTCCAAAAGCTCAACAAGATCACTTTTTTTTTTCCTCTGCAACTATAGACTAGTTGGGGAGTTAAGAAAAACCCTTTAGCCATCCTGCCTACCATACCTCTTGTGAAGTTGGGCCCTCTTACAAGGCCCTTGTTCCCCTTCCAACAGAGGCTTTTGCTCTCTCCTTTAGCCTGCTTAATCACTGTTAAGCTAGTATTTTACCACCATGTGTGAGAAATATATAGTGGGATTGCATGTGGCCCCTCCACAAAGAGTGCTCTTCTGTTTCGTGCTGAAACATCAACAATAAATAAAAAGTACAGGCTCGCATCCACCAAGAGCATGGCTATACTACTGATCTAATCAGAGAGAGGCACACAAAATTGAAGACGGTTGAGATCAGACAAAAACTAGGAGATTGAGGCTGACCCAAAATGGCTGGCCAGATGGGGATTGACTCAAGATCATGGTGAGAGGTGGGCAGGCACAAGTTTGGTTGGCATTTGGAGGCCAACATAAAAAAAAAAAAACCGGTGGAAGAGATGGGGCAGACAAAATCTAAATGATGATTGGAGCAGACTTTAAAGTTGTGCGGTGTAAGAGTGTGAGAAGTAAAGAGAGAGGGGGCATGGGAGAAAAATTTTTCAGAATCCTATACTTGCAATATTTAGTTCTGCTTTCCATACAGACAAAATACAACAATCACGCACATTTCCACTCTACACAAATACAGCCAAATATTCACACTCAAAAATACCTCTGTGCTTACACATACAATTTTCCTTTATTATCTTAGCCCTAATTATCTTGTTAGTTTGGTTCTGTTTGTTGCTTGTTGTGTCCTTGATATATAATATTAATTCATGTCTTTAGATGATGTTGAACCAAATAATCTGGCTGTTATACCTGGAATGGGAATCCCAGAACAGCTGAAAATTGCAATGGAACAGGAACAGATGAGTAAGATCATGTTATAAACTCTGTAGTCTGTGTGCTTTATTCCACTTCATTCCTACAATTCCAATATGCTTCCTGGTTTTCTTTTCAGGCAAAGAGGAATCTATTGCAGTGGAAATGACAATTCCTGGGCTGGACTGGGGAATGGAGGAAGTAATGCAGAAGGATCAAAAGAAAGTACCTCAGAAAAAGGTTCCATATGCTAAACCCATCCCAGCTCAGTTCCAACAGGTGAGTCGTAAAACGATTGCTTAACAAAGAAATATATACATAATATTTTGAAGTGTATCGATAATGAATTACAAGATACATGCATCTGGTTTGAGAGTTGTAGTTCATTTAGCTGCTTCCAGAAACAGTGTGTATATGTATATATGTGTGTGTGTATATATATATATATATATATATATATATATCTCCCTCTCCCTCCCAGCGCTGGTGACCTCTCCTCCCCCTTCAATGTCAGCTCACGAGTGGAGCAGAATGTGCATGTGGGATTTAGAAAAGTTCATTAAAGACACACTTTAGGCACCCTAACAGTTTCATCTCTCGGTTGGTTATAGTGAACTTGCACACATGAAAACTTCCTTGCATTCAAAGTGGAGTCGATGTAAAGATATAGAAAAAGTATAAAAATGTTCTCTAAATAATGATAAAAAAATCACAAACTAAAATATGGCTGTTGGTTAAGTATAGTGCCACTATTACTAACCCAAGAGGGACCACAGGACTTAACACATGCCCGCCTTGGCCAAACACTCTTTCTCAACAGACGGGTCCAACTTTGCAGGACATATAATAGGATGAATTGCTGGGGAAGCAATGGACTTGTTTGCTGCTTATGAAGAAAAAAAAAGGTTATAGAGCCTGGAGTTTCCTGGCACTGTCCCTCCATTCAGTGGTAAACTTTTTTTCTAGCTGTTCAATGCCCATTGCTGCACAGGCTTAAGGCTTCCTCATTAGCCAGAGCGGCACATAAGGGTGGGGACTCTCATTTTGCATTAATACATAAAACATTATTTAGTGCCAAATGGGACGACCGCACCAGTGAACTCCGGGCACTATAACCATTTTAAGGAGATGAAGCAGTTACAGTGCCTAAAGTGTCTCTTTAATAGACAGTTATTTCGCATACATTTGTTAACGTTTCAGATGTTTGCATTTTGAGTAGTACATTCTTTGCTTATTTTGACAGAAGGAAAATGCTGTAAATTCCAATATATAATTTGTGTAAAAAGTACTGAGTGCAAAATTGTCTTTAGCACTTGGTCAAGACAAAGCTCAGGCTCAGCAGCAAATGTGTAGATATTGAAGAATTGTTTTTCTGGAAGAGAATTTTCTCATGATTTCTTTCTCTTGCAGGCCTGGATGCAGAATAAAGTACCGCTCATACCAGCGCCTGAACCTGTTCCCGAACGAAAGGAAGAAGTTAAAGTCGATGATAAGAAAAAGAACCAGGCTGAGATAGAGCAGGAAATGGCAGCCCTCCAGTACACCAATCCTCAATTGCTGGAGGTATTGAAAGTAATAGAAAATCATGTATTAAAGGGACACTATAGTCACTAGAACAACTACAGCTTATTGCATTTGTTCTGGTGAGTATAATCATTCCCTTCAGGCTTTTTGAAGTAAACACTGTCTTTTCAGAGAAAAGCCTAGGAATTACCTCCACTGGCTCTCATCAGATGGCTACCAGAGGTGCTTCCTTGGACAGTGCTGCAGTGTCTCAACCCTCTGCATGGAGACATTGAACTTTCCTCATTATTGATTCAATGCATCTCTATGAGAAGGTGCTGATTGACCAGGGCTGTGTTTGGCTTGTGCTGGCTCGGCACCTGATCTGCCTCCTTGACAAACTTAACCAATCCAATGGGAAAGCATTGTGATTGGCTCAGATTACTACTTTTGATGACGTCAGCCAAGCAAGAATATCAGGGACAGAGCTAGCAGCAGCAGACTGAATTAAAAGTACGATGTTCCTATATTTAGGAGGCCCAGAGTGGCTACATGGTGTTTTTAATACTATATGGTCAGGAATACATGTTTGCGTTCCTGACTCTATAGTGCTTATTTAATAAATATGGTTTATGTGCATTTTTAACTTCTCTATAAAAATGTAAATAAAGGCAAAATCGGTTAAAAAGATCTTTTGACATTTTGCTTTTTAATAGGCAAGCTTGTAAACTTGCTATTCAATTTATTACTGTTCCATGGTATATTTCAAAGACCATGTGATTTTTAGATTAGTATGCTATTTATTTTTTACTTTTAAAAGCATACAGTTTATTCAAGCTGCTGCTTTACGGCATTATCAAAATATTTGATTGCATTTGTAATATAATGTCATTTAAATGAAAGGATCACTATAATGTCAGGAAAACTAAGCGGTTTTCCTGACACTATAGTGCCCTGAGGGTGCTCCCACCCTCAGGGTCTTCCTCCCGCTGGGCTGAAGAGGTTAAAACCCCTTCAGCAGCTTACCTTTTTCCAGCGCCGGGCTCCCTCGGTGCTGGTGACCTCTCCTCCCCCGCTGACGTCGGCGCATTCAAGCTTTCAATAGGAAAGCATTTTTCAATGCTTTCCTATGGCCGCTCTGCGTGATGGAGGCATATGCGCCTCTAGTCATCGCAGATGCGCCTCAAGTGGCTGTCCGGAAGACAGCCACTAGAGGCTGTCTTAACTGCTATGTTTGCATCTGAAGGGTTAAAACCTGAGGTACCTGACACCCAGACCACTTCATTGAGCTGAAGTGGTCTGGGTGACTATAGTGTCCCTTTAAAGGACCACTCTAGGCACCCAGACCACTTCAGCTTAATGAAGTGGTCTGGGTGCCATAACCAACTGCTATGTTTATGAATGGGCTAAGCCTTCCCCCAAAGCCTCTAGTGGCTGTCTCATTGACAGCCGCTAGAGGCGCATGCGTGATTCTCACTGTGAAAATCACAGTGAGAGCACGCAAGCATCCATAGAAAAGCATTGATAATGCTTTCCTATGCGACCGGCTGAATGCGCGCGCATTCAGCCGATGGGGAGGAACGGAGGAGGAGAGCTCCCCGCCCAGCGCCGGAAAAAGGTAAGTTTTTACCCCCTTCCAGAGCCGGGCAGGAGGGGGACCCTGAGGGTGGGGGCACCTTCAGGGCACTATAGTGCCAGGAAAACGAGAGTGTTTTCCTGTCACTATAGTGGTCCTTTAAGTACATTTTTAATAAAAATATTGTACAAAGAATCATAATTACCAACAAATAAGAGGCCCACTTTGTCTGTAACAATTCTTCCCATTTTTCTTTTGTTGGTAATTTTATCTCCTCCTTTTTCCATTTTCATGACATTTTTGTTTTCTATTTAAGTCAAAGATTCAATGTTATTTTTTTCATATAACATGTGATGTTATAAATACCATCTGTATTATATTAATAACTTTTGTTTATCTATATTTGTAATCTCACCATAGCGTATTATTTCTTTCATTTCCAGCAACTAAAGATTGAAAGAATAGCCCAGAAGCAAGATGTTCCAGGGCAAGCTCAAGGCCTTCCTTCTCCATTGGCAGTGCCACCCCATGTGCCCTCAGCATTCCAGGGCACAGGACCACAAACCCAGCCACCCCAGGCATTCCAGCAACCTCCTCCCTCCCAACAGATGTCAGTGAACATGCCACATGGTCCTCAAGGACAATTCCGACCTCAGGGGCCTACAGGCCCGCAAGGTTTCATGGGCCCAGGTCCACAAGGTCTAAGACCTCAAGAAATGCATCCTGGGTTACCCAGACCTCCAGCTCCACATGGATCTATTGTTCCCCAAGGTCCTCTACAAAATACAGTGCCACAAGGTCACTTGGGAGCTCAAGGGCCTCCAGGTCCTAGAGGAATCCAGGGTGTGGCTCCTCACCATGGCATGCAGGGAGCACCAGGCCCGCAAGCACCACTTATGGGTGTTACTCCAAGAGCTCAAATGCCTCATGGACTTAGAGACAATCAAGGTCCTAGTCAAGGTATGCTAATGGGTCACTCTGCACAAGATATGAGAGGACCTGCAGGTGCAATGGTTGGACATGGACCAGATCTACGTGGACCCATGGAAATGAGGGGTCCCTCAGAAATGCATGGACCACAAGATATGAGAGGTCCCTCCGACATGCATGGCATCCAAGATATTAGAGGTCCACCAGATATGCGTGGTTTGCAGGATATGAGAGGTGGAGGACCTGATTTACGTGGCCCTCAGGATATGAGAGGACAGATGGACATACGTGGCCATCAGGATATGAGAGGTCCTCCCGAAATGCGAGCTCCCATGGACATGAGGGGTCCTCCAGACATGCGTGGCCCGCAGGACATGAGGGGTCCTCCGGACATGCGTGGCCCGCAGGACATGAGGGGTCCCCCCGACATGCGTGGCCCTCAGGAAATGAGGGGTCCCCCCGACATGCGTGGCCCTCAGGAAATGAGGGGTCCCCCCGACATGCGTGGCCCTCAGGACATGAGGGGTCCCCCGGACATGCGTGGCCCTCAGGACATGAGGGGTCCCCCGGACATGCGTGGCCCTCAGGACATGAGGGGTCCCCCAGACATGCGTGGCCCTCAAGACATGAGGGGTCCCCCGGACATGCGTGGCCCTCAAGACATGAGGGGTCCCCCGGACATGCGTGGCCCTCAGGACATGAGGGGTCCCTTGGACATGCGTGGTCCCCCAGATATGCGCGGCCCTCAGGACATGAGAGGTCCTCCAGATATGCGCGGCCCTCAGGATATGAGGGGTCCTCCAGATACTCGTGGTCCTCATGATATGCGCGGTCCCCCGGAGATGCGTGGTCCCCACGATATAAGGGGTCCTCCAGACATGCGAGGTCCTCCTGAGATGCGTGGGCCTCAAGATATGCGAGGTCCTCCAGACATGCGTGGTCAACAGGATATGAGAGGTGCTCCGGAACTTCGTGGTCCTCAAGATATGAGGGGACATTCAGATATGCGTGGACCCCAGGATATGAGAGGCCCTCCTGACATGCGAGGTCCACCAGATATGAGAGGACAGTCTGATATACGTGGTCCTCAGGATATGAGAGGCCCGCCTGATATGCGTAATGCACAAGATATGAGAGGCCCCCCTGATATTAGGGGACCTTCAGATATGCGAGGCCCTCAGGATATGAGGGTACATCCTGATATGCGTGGACAACAAGATTTGAGAAGACCGAGTGACATGAGGGGTACTCATGAAATGCGGGGTCCTCAGAATATGAGGGGTCCCTCTGATATACAAGAATTGAGAGCTCCTCAAGATATGCACCTTTCTGATTTGAGAGCCCCTCCTGACATGGGAGAAATTAGGGGTCCTCAGGATGTAAGAGGATCTCAAAATAGAGGAGCATCTCAAGATATCCGGGGACCATCTGGATCTCAAGGAAACCCACAAGTACCTCATAGTCAACAGAACCCACCTAGAGCAGCCCAGCCACCGCCTCAAAAGGCTCCATTACTGGGAGATGGTCCCAGGCCATTTAACCAGGTAACTGCAATTTATATCAATAGGAACTAAAAATAATAAATGTTTATTCAGTATAACTTCTTGAGGATGGAGGCAGATTTCCACTGAGCTGATTTGTCTTCTGAACCAAAACAAAACCTAGAATTTAAACTATGGTTTTCTTAGTATTGTATAAGTATACCTAACTTCTCATTAAGTGTGAATAAAATGGAGAAAATGGGCACATAAAGTGCAACTAAAGAAAAAGAACTCAGAATAGATCCGAGTTCTGCTTGTTTTTTGCCTCATAAATCTGGGTATTTAATGCTGACTCTATACCAATCCTACCCCTAATCCTATGGGTACACTAATTCTAACCGTACACCTACCCTAGCCTTAACCCTACACTATCCACAACCGTAAACATTCAAATTTGCCCTTCTCCAACACTAATGTAGAGGGATTTCCTCTGTTGACATTAGCACTGGAATCGGCAGCAGTATTTCCCAGCTTACAAAGACCTAACTCTTATATTGCAGCTTCTGCATGCTGTTCCCTGCCGATCAAACGCATTACACTCAGACTGCAAACTGATTAAAATTGTGATGTAGATGGTGAATACATTGGCATGTCATTATTATTATTATTAGCATTTATATAGCTCTAACATGTTCTGCAGCGCTTTCCAATTCTAGAAAGAGCATGGTTAGTGGTAATCATTTTTAAATGTGAAGGCACTATTTCATATACTTCCTTAATATGGTTAACTAAATGATGTATTCCTTTTGCATCATTATATATTTTTATAAGGACTGCTGAATTTGAATACATTGTTAGATCAGTTTTGATTTGGCATAGGCTTGTATTTTAGAGGAATATGCCCTTAATTTCAATTGATTTTGTAAAGAGAGGCTATACTTTATATTTATTGTTGCAGAATATATAGCGTAAATAGTTTCTTTAACAGTGTTTTTTAATAAAACTGGGTTTTTGGTTAGAATTACCCTATCCTGCTCACCTCGGAGTCCTTTTCCCCATCCACTTAAAGGGGCCAGTAGCTCCCTAGCCCCCATTCATAAAAAAATGTTTTTAGAAATGTATTTAGTTTTCTCAAGACGTTTTGTGAATGGGGAGCTACTGATTGGCTTAGAGCAGCAGCTGTCCACGGTTGTTGGAGTGTGCAGAGTGGTGCTCGTGTGGAGATTTTGGTGTTAAAACATTTGTGAAAAGTCCAACCCCTAAAGGAAATGCTGGGCCAGGGATCTCTTAGCATCATAACAAATATATTTGGAGTGTTCCTTTAAAAAAAACTAAAGCACAAGCTTACCTTGGTTCCAGCACCAAAGCCAAGTTCTCCCTTCAGCAGAATACTCCTCTGTTGATGTTTTCTAGCCTGTGATGTAATTTTCTTTCATTTTGAGCTGATCTTATCAGATACATAATGTGTAAAATCTTTATCTGTCTGTTGTAGGTTGTAGATTTACTTTTTAGAACAGTTTGACAACTTACCTGGATGTTGTCAAAGCCTCGCAGCCATATGCATTCCTTGCAGGAGAATCTGGTTAGCTCTACTGAGCAAAGCATGACTGTGCAGGGTTTTTGTCATTGTTTGTGAGCATGAGTCTTGGCTTGGTGATGACATCTGGCTTCTCTTGCAGGACATGACTGGGTGGGAAGCAATGGGACCCAAAGCATTGTGATTCTATTAGTACATTTGTAATTATTCTTAAGGTTGTTTTTTTTTTTAAAGCTTAATATTTCTCTTTTATTACTTGTTTCCATCAGCAGGTTGGTAAAGGCCAGGCCCCAACTCCTCTACTCCCTGGTTTAGCGGGACAGCAAGGCCCACAAGGACGTGTACCACCACTGAACCAAGGGCCTAGTCCTAACAAAGGTGCATATTGGCTGTACTACCTAGAACATGTTTTGTCAATAGCTGATAATACCAAAGTTAGCCCGTTAGAAACCAAGCATCTCGTGATGTGAAAGACTTATGTAACCATTGATAAATTAAAGGAGAATTTTATGTGTTCTAACCCCACAATATATTCTCACATATATTCTCATTAACACAATTAGTGAACAGGTTTCATTTTTTTTATTTTTTTTTTAAATAACCGTTGTGCAGCTGTTCTTAAACTTGCATGATATTGCTGTAAGTTATGTGCACAATTGATAAAATAAACTTGGTGATGTATAGAAAAAAAAATTAGTGCTTACTTCAAACCGTGTTAACATGCCGTTATGTTTGGCGCGCTATACCAAAATCTTAATATACACATTTTTATTTTTTTAAATCGGATTTACCCCAAGAATGGTTTGTAATATATGCTTTTATTACTTGGCGAACATAATTGTGCCAACTAAAATTCTATTTGTTGATAAATTGCGATGCTCTCATTTCATGTAGCCTTATTTGCTGTTTATAAGTTACCGGTAAATTTAAAAAAAATGAGTTTCTTCAGTATGTTTGTGATCCATGATTTACCTGCCTCTAATCATTACTTAAAAAAAAATATTCTAAAAAAACAGGTGATATTCGTGGACCAGTAACCCATCAGTCAGAAAGGAGACGTGAGCCAAGTCCTGAGCGTGGCCCGTTCAGAGGTGGACAAGAGTGGAGTGATTCACGTGATAATAGAGGACATCCTGATAGACGTGGAACTCATTCTGATCCACATGAGCACCCAGACGATTATCACCCAGATGATCGTTATGGTCCTCGTAGAGAATTTGATGGAAGAGGAGGTGGCCATGCATCGCAGGATGATAAGTGGAGACGTGGAGGATCTAGCCAGCCATATCCTTCAAACCATAGAGATTTTCCAGAACGGGATAGAGATTCCAGCAGATGGGAAGGGAGGAGACACTCAGAGGAGAGATATTCCAGAGACTCTGAAGATATGAGGTTTCGTGGACAGAGAGATGAAAGGTCAGTAGAGTGATTAAGAGCTCCATTCAGAATATGTATTTATTCTCTAGGGGACTTAACAAAGTTTACACTGACACGTGTATTTCCCCGTTTTTCCTAGGTATATGTAGTTTAGAATTGTGTTTTTGAAATGAAAATGAAAACAAATTTGGTTAAAATTTTGTCTAATAGTATTGTGTAAGGTATGCCAACTTCTGACCATAGTCAGGCTACTAATAATATGCCACATTTGCTGGTCAGATTTGTGTGCATTGTACTTTGCACTGTCTCAACGCAATGCCTGTGTTTATTCTTTAATATTACCTTGTGTTTAAATTAATTTACAAATCACTCAGAATGTGCATTTATTTCTTGAATTTTTAGTTTTCGCAGAGCTGGTCCTCAAAGACACGAAGGCCGTGGTTCACGAGGAAGAGAGAACTTTTCCAATGCTGAGGAATTTCCACCAGAGGAAAATTTTGATTCAAAGGATGATTCTATAAGAGGGCGAGATGCAAGTAGGGGGCGTGGACGTGCCACTCAGAGAGGTGAGAAGCATTGCCTTGCATCTAATTTAGAGCAACTAACTATATTTCATTTCGTCATACTTGTATATGTAAGCAGAGTCACTGCACATTAGTAAAAGTGTTGCTGAAATTTTTGGGGGTAGTTTGTTTTGTGTGGGTGTGTATATGTGTGTATTATTTGTTTATTGCTTTGAAGTTTACTAACATGCAATAGTTGTTCCATTCCCGATTGACTTCTCATTTTCTAACTGTATAATACTGGTTTTAAAATTGTGCAATAACAAAAACGTAATAAAAAGCCCAGCAAATTGTTAATTAAAAAACCTATTTAAAATACCTTAAAAAGCAACTGTCTCTTCCAGAGAAGTTAACGTTTTTTGTTACCTCAGTCCAGTAAACACTATTACAGCAGCACTGGCAAAGTATGTAAATTAAAATAAATGAAACTAAAACATTTTGAAACCATTTTAGCTCTCCCAACTTCTAGTTAGCCATTTGACAGGGCAGAGGAACAAAGGAATGGTCACTTCTCAGTAAGTGACAGTTTGTCTTTTAACATCTTTACGAAGTGTGGGACGAGGATCAAATGGAACATATTTTAGTATATTACAGAATAGCCATCAGGCTCCAGACTTATGTCATAAATCCTTATCACTTCTGTGATCTCCATAGTGATATTGTTATTTGGTGTGTTGGCTATTTCCATAAGAATACAAGTTTGGAGTGCCCTAGCATATACCCAGCTGTTAGGAGAGTGATTGTATACACTTCTGGTCAAAGATTTTAGAAAACCTAAATTTTTTTTAAATTGAAATTTGAAGGGACATTCCAAACACACACAAAAAGAATTGGTTAAAGAATATAGGTAGCGTGTGAATGGCAGGGGGGGGGAAGTAAAGTAACAGAGGGACAATTTAGCACAATTTAATAAATCTGCCTGATTTTTGTCCCGATCTGTTTCCTCTTTTGGGTCTTTGTCTGAATGCACATGTTTTTCCCGCAGGACGGATTTTAGACAAAGTGTTACTTTAAGGTCACATTTGAGAGTTTAGCAAAATATCTGTGCATTTAACTTTCTCCCAGGGTTATAAATACTTTTCTTACTGACTGCTCATCTATATTATTACAGGAGTACTCTGCCATATTATGACATTTATCTTTTAAGTTATAGAAAACATGTAAGAACATGCTTAATTTTATCAATGTTGCATTGCAGAAGGACGAAAGGGTCTCCTCCCCACCCCAGAACAGTTCGCTGGTTCTGACCGTGGGCCAAATCACCAGACTCGGGATCCTGGTAGAGAAACTGGTATGTATTTCACTATAAATTTTGCAGCTTCACTTGAGGAGGTTAATCTGTGTATTGCAGCCTCTCCTACGTGTGGTTCCAGCTATTGAAATCTTTTGTGAAACTTTTTACCATGTCTGCTAACAGTTCTCTGGATTTTATTTTTTCCAAGTAGTGTACCACTAACACAGCATTTTTATTCCTACAATATTCTTCTACTCCCTTCCCTGTAACAATCAAACTCATTTATGTTGAAGCATGAGTGTTTTGGCACATTCCAGGCACCAACCCAATGTAATTGTAATTGGCTCAGGCCCCATGGTATTGATGTATTTTACTCCACATTCAAATCACTTCAGTTTTTTGACTGTGGTGTACTCCGTGCTCTTTACCATACCTTCTCTTTCCACAAAACATCTAAATTAGATGGAATCTGAGTATGTACAGATTGTCATGAGAGATCAGTACAAAATAAGTTGCTGACAATTTCACTCCACAGTCAATCTCCATCCTCTTATTATTAGTTCTGTTTATATAGCTCCAACATTTCATGCAGGGCTTTACAACTTTAGAAAGGGAATATTTGATAACAAGTAATTGACAGAGACAAATGGTGAATAAAGCCATGCTCAAACAGGCTTACAATCTATGATCTGCCTCCTTTCCTCTTAGCAAAAACTGTCAAATATATTTAGTTGTGGTGGTGCCCAGAATATTCCTTTAAAGCAGGTTTGTAAGAAATGCAAGAGCGATAGACCTTCATGTCACCATTTTGTGTCCTCACTTTTAAAACATTTTTTATATTGTCTACATACAACTTGTAACTATCCTTTAGTTGTCTTACCTAACTTTCTTGTATTGTTATGAAATACTTTATAGGTAGAATATATAGAATATTAATTTTCTTCTCATCCCCATACAGGAACAGAACACTTTCACGAGAGCCCTCGTCGGGATATTCCCACTCCAGAAAGTCACTCTCCAGCTAGTAGGGAACGTTCATCCTCATTACAGGGGATGGATATGGCTTCTCTTCCACCACGCAAGAGGCCCTGGCATGACGGGCCGGGAACTCCTGACCACAGAGATATAGATGCAGCTTTAGGTGTACCTGAAGAAACTGGAAAAGGTGAGTTTGGCTGTTGAGCTCACCTCTGGTGAGCATACTATGGTTTGCAGGGGCGAGTAACTTTTCAAAGGCCTGGCAAGTAGCTTAGAACTACAAATTTTAAGCTGTATTGACCGTATATACTAAAGACTCAAGTTCAAATGTTTTCTAGCAGGCTCAAATCTCTTTAAAACATTTAGGGTTTTTTTTGTATGTTTTTTTAATGCAAAATCATTATGCTACATTTATTATATGTCAGAGTACTGGTTTTCCTCTTTTATTCTAATGTCATTCACTTTTCCTTTTTGACACAGGTCGTGAGAGCTCAGCTCATTCTTCAAGATCACAAAGGCCCAACCGCTCCAGCTCACAGGAGCAGGATGAGAGTTCGAGGGCAGGGCGAGGGTCAGGAAACTGGAGCAGGGGAGGCTCTGGAACAAACAGCACTATGAACTCCAACCAGTCATGGCGAGGAGGTCCTAGGTCTAGTGGGAGCAGTAGTGGAGGTGGAAGGAGTCGGTAGGAAATCCTAACCAGTACTCGAACAGTCTCTTTCCACAAGTCCATATTGGACCAAATATATTAAAACTTTAAGAGACTACAGAACAGTATCCAAACTGTAAAGACATTTTTTGTTTATGGTTCTAAGCTTCTGTACAACAGCCATGGAAATTGAAGCATCGTTCATCTTAAGAAGACCGAATCCTTGATGGAAAACAAAATAACACAACCTTTTTTTGTTTTCCTTTTTCATTTCAGTAATTTTCCCCCCTCACTGGTATTACAGTGCTGACATGCACTGTACATCCCTAAACTTTTGGGGATATGTTATGAAAAAAAAATCTGTACAGTTTGTCAGGAATTGAGTTGTTTTTTGTTTCTTTTTGTATGCAATGCCGAATGTAATTTGCTCAAGAAATAACAAATGAAAGTCTTCTAGAACTTGTTTTACATTCTGGATACGAAAGTTCCTGTTGTGTGTATATATGAGAGAATTCCTGGATTTTAGGTCAGAATATTATGTTTGCAGCCAACGCATCTGATATTAACACACTGCAAAAGTATGCAATACAGAGTATGACTTTTTATTTCCTATGCCTTTCACTCACTCTTCTCCTTGATATTCATAAAAGCTGCTGTTTGTAAGTGACTGTCTTAAAGCATAAGAAGAGCAGCTGAACACACAGATTAAATTACATTAAAAAAACAAAACCTTTAATCTTGAGGTTCATAAAAGTTGAAAATACTTTTTGGGAAATACATTATGTGCTCTCCAGACTGTTTATCTGCCTCGTACCATAAAAGTTCACTGTCTGCCTTCTCATACCTCTCGGATTAATGTTGTATTCTGTACATAAAGGTTATTGACAGATGGGAGCAGATGGACACAGCTTTTCAAACCTGGTGTAAAGATATTTACAGACTTGTGCATGTTTCTATATTCTATGAAAGATGCTTTCCTCTTTGTTTGTTAAATCTGTTCATGTTTCTGAAAACGTTACATATCTTATTGTCTCCGATAACCTGTTAAGATAAAATAGGTCTTGGGAACACAAGGGACTGTTCCTGAATCCAGATTATATCTTGTTTCAATCTTACACTTGCAGAAATGTATTATGAACAGGATTACACATAGGGCGGCATGTCTTGATTTAATCAAATGGGCTTTTGATGTAGGTGTACCAGCAAATATTTTAAAAGCTTTGGTAGAACTACCAGTCCCATGATACTCAGCAATGATCGAAAAGCAGTTTCTCTCCTTTTAGTCTAGAACCACAGGAACAGTATGTTCGATAAAGGTAATCTGTTGAGCATTCCACTACTCTAGCTGGGATCTAGACTTGCCTACTTTACTGCAGTCATTCATTGATGGATTTATTTATTTTTAAAGCATATTATTTGAATCACTACTTGCAACTACTTTAATATGTTATGCTATAGACAGAACCAGAGTGTAATCTCTGCAGTGATCTCTGGAATAGAAAATGTATTCTCACAAAAGCAACCACTTGAAGTAACCACGTGTATGTTCCTCTACATGTGCAAGCACATTTTCCAAGCACAAAATGTAGACATTTAGGCACTGGGTTTATTAAAGGACCACTATAGTGCCAGGAAAACATACTTATTTTCCTGGCACTATAGTGCCCTGAGGGTGCCTCCACCCTCAGGGACCCCCTCCCGCCGGGCTGGATGGCGAGGAAAGGGGTTAAACTTACATTTTTTCCAGCGCCGGGCTGGGAGCTCTCCGCCTCCGATCCTCCTCTTCGGCTGAATGCGCATGCGCTGCAGGAGCTGCGCGCGCATTCAGCCGGTCTCATAGGAAAGCATTTACAATGCTTTCCTATGGATGCTGGCGTCTTCTCACTGTGATTTTCACAGTGAGAAGCACGCAAACGCCTCTAGCGGTTGTCAATGAGAGAGCCACTAGAGGCTTTAGAGGCTGGATTAACCCATTTATAAACATAGCAGTTTCTCTGAAATTGCTATGTTTATTTTTTTTAAAAAAGGGTTAATCCTAGATGGACCTGGAACCCAGACCACTTCATTAAGCTGAAGTGGTCTGGGTGCCTAGAGTGGTCTTTTAATACTAAACCCATAAAGAAAAATTGATATTCAAAATAATACATAGATTATTTTATGCTAAGGTTAGTTTAATTTTACTGTTTAATTAGAGAAGCTATCATTCTGTTTTTTAAATAGTGATCACTGCATTCACATTGTTTTATACAACTACATTTGCTACACTGTCACACCTTTAGCCAGCTACACAGAGTCTAACACATGTAAGTGACTGTCTTAAAGCATAAGAAGAGCAGCTGAACACACAGATTAAATTACATTAAAAAAACAAAACTTTTTAATCTTGGGGTTCATAAAAGTTGAAAATACAATATGATGGCATCTACATAAAGCCTTTCCAATTCATGGTGTGAGCAAACACAAAACTCATTTTGTTAAAAAATTTTTTTTAGATATATAGTTTGAGCCACCAAGCAAAGATTAACAGATTTAGCCAATTATATCACTTTTAACAGGCTGATCATTATTCCTCATCAGTCTGTTAAAAGATCAATTGCATTCTATGCCTTTATGATAGGCTAGTTTAGTAAACCTAGAATGGCAGGCTCACGTACCTCAAGCAGCTGTATAGACTCTTACAGTTACTGAAAGAGTCGGTTATTCTAATTTGGTTTCATATTCACCAAGACTAGGTTGACAATCTGTGTTTATTTTTTATTGGTTAATAAAGAAGAGAATGCTGACCGGCTCTGTAGAGAGACATATATGTATAATACAAATAATTCCACAAAACCGACAAAGACCAGACACAAACTGGATATAATGTCAGGCAGTGTTACTGTGGTATAAAGTATTTGTGGATTGCTATGGAGAAGAGCTTCTCTTGAGTGGTGGCACTTGGCTTTTCTTCATGTTTGTGTGCATTCTCATTTCCCCATATATAATCCAAAGTATAGCACGCATGTTTACTGGTAAGTTGGATGTGCTATTTAGCAACCAGTGACCACCTGCTTTTTAACACTCTGTCATCAAATAATTGCTTTCATGTCTGGGCTGGGGGTACCTGGCCTTGCTTTGTCCTGTTGATTTTATTTTAGTGTTACTTACTGTAAATCATTCTGATACAGAGTCCTGGACCTAAAACCTTTACACAAAAAGCTCTGTACAGGCCTACATTGCTTCTTATGAATTTCAGTCTTACCTAATTTACATCTCTGCCTGGTTTCAGAATACTAGAAACTATAATTTATAGAAATTCCTCTCACCTCTGCCTCCTTAAAACTCAAGCAAAGTTCAATCCAGCTAAGGAAATAATTTACATATATATCTGAAACCAGCTATCTGTTTCCTTTTAGTTGTCTGATGGGCTTCTGTAACAGATTCACAATTTCGATCTCTTATTTTTGTTGCTCTTAGTATGGTTTTAGACATAAGTAACAATTACTTTATTATTTACATAATTCACCAGGTGTCTGAATACATTACTGTTCTTTGCTATTTTAAATATCTCTCTCTCTCGGAAATGCCTTGTTTACAGTATTACCGATTTTAATTACCTCTACGATGATGGGATGGTTTCCATGGCAGCATCACAAATGAATAGCTCTTACATGTTGTCAATTAGGCCAGGATTAAACTAATAAAGTAAACTATGGATATATATTTTATTTTTTTAAATCATCCAGAAAAGGTTCATTCTGACTCATTTAGAAGTATCAAAATCTCACTCTAAAAGTTTACCTCTCGCACAAAACATGACTTTGTGTCACTTTTTAGGGAAATGTGATTTAGACACTTTCAATATTATTTCTTGATCTAAGCCGAAGTTAATGCCATTCTGGGCTCAGGGATGGTCACTGCAAAGAGCAGTTTGAAAAAGGAGTATGACATATGGAAACAAAATGGGCTAAAAAAAAAAAAAGATTCTAGCATTGAGTGGTGACTGTGAGATTGGTTAGATAATGATACTTATTAGAACCGCCATTTTGGGCTTATTACATTTGTCTACACCTGCTGAAATCTTATTCCTTGAGCGATTAAAGTAACCACTTTAGTTTTTTGGTTTTCCAATTTTCGATACATTATTATGTATATATCAACGTGTTTAGAATTCTGGCATGGCAATCAAGACTTCTGCAATATACTGGAATCTGCAGGTGAGTTATTTATTTATGTTTCATGGTTTGGTGTTGGTTCAAAAAGAGCTGTACATGTGAATTAAAATCTAATAAGATTCTCTTTGTCTCTCCAGGTCTTCAACCAATCTCCTCTTGCTTTTACTAAAATGAATGGAGATCGAAAATGCAATTACTAAATTCAGTGGAAAGACACATGAAGGTAAGAAGTTATACAGGTGATGATTACATTAGACAGTTATACCTACATCTGAACAGTTTAAGTAACATTGCTTCCTGCGGGTGGCCTCTGCATGTTCTGCTGACAGGCTATTTTCAGTGCCCTCTTGACTTTCCAGGTGGTGTAAAGAGTGCCATGAGTATTGTATAACATTATATACTATATAGCTTTTGCCCATGCAAAACAGCTGTGATCGCCATCTCTGTGCCTAAAGCACGTACTAACAGCTGTTTCCCACACTAGGCATTTTGGATTAAAAATATTTAGTTACTATGATAGGGGACAAATGAATGGAGCTGGGGGTAGGGGGAAGAGAAACCGGTAGAGAAGAATGTGCAATATCAGAAGAAAGAAGCTGCATGAAGGAATGAGCAATGGAAACAAGAAAACCACAATAAGCACAGTGCAATATCAAACGAAGAAAACATTATTGAGGTGGGGAGAGTCATGTTTGTACAGTTAGAACATAAGACTGGTTTCAATATAATCAATGAACTGTTGTATGGTTTATCAACTGCAATAAAGGATATGGTTTTGTTTCACATGTGTTGTCCATATTTAAGTGTCTTATTAAGTTACATTACTAGTTTTATAACTGACAGATTCTGGTTTAGACAACCACTGCAGCTTTTCCAGGATTTGATGGAGTACTTGGTTTTGGTTAGTTGAATATATATGACAGGTGCACTGTTGATAAACTTGGATTTCTTTGAGCCTTATACAAATTGCCTGGCCAGTCCAGTTTCCACGGCAAAGAATGGTGTTTTTTTTCAATATATTTTTATTTGTTTTGTCTTTTTTCTGTTCTTTTTCTTGTAGTTCGGGTGGTTCAGACATGCAAACTTGTAAGCGCACACTCACAGACAAAGATACACATGGATGTTTAAACACACCTTTATAGATAAACATATCCAGGCAGGTACTCGAGGATATACGGACAGAAAAGAGAAACACATGAGTTGGAATTTTAAGTTGAGATGCCATCCAACACTTATTTTAATTTTTTTGCTTCTTAATCAGTGAAAGGATGTGCTGGCCTTGATAACTCACTTGTGTCTGGTGATTATTGAAAACTAATGCCAACCTGCCAATCAACTCTTCTGTCAATTCAGTGGAGCTTTTCCTTAAAGGACCACTATAGTACCCTGAGGGTGCCCCCACCCTCAGGAACCCCCTCCCGCCGGGCTCTGGCAAGGGGTAAAAACTTACCTTTTTCCAGCGCTGGGCGGAGAGCTCTCCTCCTCCGATCCTCCTCTTCTCCTTCCCGTTGGCTGAATGCGCACGCGCGGCAAGAGCTGCGCGTGCATTCAGCCGGTCACATAGGAAAGCATTCATAATGCTTTCCTTTGGACGCTGGCGTGCTCTCACTGTGAAAATAACAGTGAGAAGCACGCAAGCGTCTCTAGCGGTTGTCAATGAGACAGCCACTAGAGGAAATAGGGGAAGGCTTAACCCATTCATAAACATAGCAGTTTCTCTGAAACTGCTATGTTTATGAAAAAATGGGTTAACCCTAGCTGGACCTGGCACCCAGACCACTTCATTAGGCTGAAGTGGTCTGGGTGCCTAGAGTGGTCCTTTAAATTTCATATAATACTGTAACAGCACAGCTGACCAAATGGTAAGGGAATGGGATGTCACACTATTGAGGCAGAGTTGATGCAGAGACTACTTTAAGCTCTGCATCAAACATGCAGTGAGGTTGTGGGTCAAAGTTGTTTGCTTGAAGCCCACATTGTAATGACACTGATACGATTTGTGGTATAGTCTATAAAGAGCACATGGTGCAGTTGCTGTTGGACCCTGCAGATCATGGGTGCCTGGTCAGCTGCACCTTTCTCCCTGTTTTACAGACAATCCTGTTTTTTCCCTTTCTAGTACTTTAGTCCTGCAGTTACCCCAAGCCATTGTGCCAAACACCCAGTGGTTCTTGTATTAAATCTTGCCATAGTAGAGGTTTTACTTTTTTAGGGTGTACTTGTACACTTGGGACACTGGAACTTAATGGTTAGCTGATCTACCCCACCACTTAAACCATTTAAGTAAAAAGTGTAGCGCTAAGACATTTTTTATACAACTTACCCCTCAAGATTTCAGGGGATTGTTTTCCACATACATGTAAGTAAAATATAATACAAGATAGCGTAATATTGTTTAAAATGTGTGGTGTATGCACATAAAACTCACATTTGTTAGAGCCTTTTAAAGATATAGGCTCTAAACAAAACAGCTTCCATGCCTTTAAATAGGTGGTAACATCAACCTTCTTTTAGGACCAGACTGGTATTATTATTATTATTATTATTATTATTATTATTATTATTATTATTGCCATTTATATAGCGCCAACAGATTCCGTAGCGCTTTACAATATTAGTAGAAATGTTCTTCACAGTTAATGCATATAGAAGAAAAAAAGCAAAGAACCTGAGTGCAATCAATATTTATAGGTGAGTAAATACCCCAAAAATCATATAAAATTGCTTACCTTTTCTGGAGTCTATTAAATAATGGACTCCAAACTTTACAGCTTGGTGTCAAATTGTAGGGTGACACCCCCTTTAAAAACCAGGAAGAACACAAGTGCTTCAAGGAATGGACTGGGAAGATTTCTTCAGTGATGAACAAAAGGGATTTATGTAGGTTTACATAAAAATAACGTATTAAAATTGAAACAAATAAAACATATTAAAACTGAACAATCCTTTCCTCTGTTATGTTCAATCTTCTCCAAGATGCGTCTCGCCGATAGACACCACTTGAGAAAGCTCCATTGGCGAAGATGATGATCTGGGTGTAAATATTGACTGCACCCAGATTCTACCAGTCTGGTCCTAAAAGAAGGTTGATGTTGAAACCAATTTAAAGGCTTGGAAGCTGTTTTGTTTAGAGCCTATATCTTTAAAAGGCTCCAACAAATGTGAGTTTCATGTGCATACACCACACATTTTAAATGTAGGAATTGTAAACAATATTATGTTATCTTGTATTATCTTTTAGTTACATGTATGTGGAAAGCAATCCCCTGAAATCCTCTGCACTTTTCACTTACATGGTTTAGGTGGTGGTGGGGTAGATCACCTAACAATTAAGTTCTAGTTCTAGATTTTTGGGGATAACCACGGAGTGTTACTCAGCTGCTTTTCACCATACCTATTTCATTATTATCACCAAGCGCCTTATTTTGCCACACTTAAGTTGGATTTATTTTGTGCCTGTACACTGTTGCCATGAATCCCAATATAAACATATCCTTGTTACATTTGTGACCGTTTTAATGGCAATTCAGTTATTACAAGAATGTCAAAATATATATTTTTGCAATTTTTTAAAACAAAATAGCTCGTCACATCAACAAAATTTACTTTAATGTATACACCACCAATAACCACATACATATACATATGTACAGAGTCTAATACAGGTAGTTGTCTCTTCTCCAAAGACCAGATCTTCGCTATTCATGTCATTTTTGCATAGAAACACAGCTTACCCAAATGGTGCCATGTTATAAGGAAAGCAATCGTTACAAAGATTTGCTCCATGTGGGCACACAGTGTTTCCACTATTCCTGATCTCTCAAATTGATATTTGATATTATGTTGCCCCCTACCTATTATTTCATGCATCTGTTCCTTTAGAACAGTTTAATATTGAATCTTTGGGCTTTGTTTAATAAACAATGAATAATTGTGCATTAAAAATGAAATGAAAATATAGACCAAATTAACAGGTTAGAAGATTTCTCTGCCTTTTGTTCCTCATTTGGCTATTTTAGACTAGTATTTGCAATTCAGTTTTAAATTCATTGCAATTCACTGTTTAGTGCATAAAGCCTATTATGTTAGCTTACGTGTCACTTTACATTCACATTAATATTATTACTTATTATATATAACTGCACAATGCAGTACGTCAGAGTTAATAGTTGCAGTGTTGATGGACTAACCCTACCATGATTCAATGTAAAACCTTGGTTTACGGAGGATTATGAAAAATGTAGTTCAACAGCAGCAGAGGTTCTTTTTGATACACCTGTGTTACATAGCTTAGTAATTTAGGATATAAAAAAAAAAAACAGCAACCATCTACATGAGGGCTGTCCAACCTGCAGGACCCCAGATGTTGCTGAACTACAACTCCCATGATTCTTTCAATTAAAAAGATAGCCAGGGAATCATGGGAGTTGTAGTTCAGCAACATCTGGGGGGCGCAGGTTGGACAGCCATGATCTAAACGCTCCCAAATTGAAATTATGCCCAGCTGTCTGCCAAAAAGTGACAACATTATTTATTTATACAATATAATTTCTTTCCTGTGTGAACAATTCATTATTGCTGCCCTATAATGATTACTGCTATATATCTAACTATTTTTAAAGTCATATATTATGTGTCTGTAAATACTATAATATTTATTAGGTCCATTACATTATGGCTATAGTCCTGTACAGCTGTCTGTATATTGTTTGACAATGCCCAAACATAGATAAACCATCTAGCTAACTGTTTTTAATGTTTTTAAATAAAGACAATTGTGAGAGATCCACCAAGTTCATATATGTAGCATTAGTATAGAGACATCAGTGACCAAGATTTCCTTTAGAGTGGTAAGGCATTACAGTGTTCTAGTTTGAAAACATCAGGGGGTCTACCTTTTCATTGCTCCTCTTTGAACTGAAACCACTTGCTTTACATATAAAAGTAGACCTGCTGTCTCTGGTCCTCCCTTAACTGACAACCTGCAATAATCCCCTGATTGGAATGAATCTCTCTCTCCAACTGCCATTTATAGCCTGTACTCTTCTTCATCCCAGCGCTTCGTAAACCAATGCAGCTAACCTTTAGCATTTATTGAACTCGTTTTCTATGAATTTAGTACTACTAGGTGTATCAGTCAACAGAACCTTTTTGGTTTTTTTTATAATATGTATGTACTGTTAGAAGGATGAGGAGCAAGTTGACAATGCTTAGAATTCCCATGTATAAGTGCTCCTCAAAATACATTGGTCTAGAATTTCTACCACCAGCACGACATTTTGTGATACGGCGTGAATGCAATACTCATCACTATGATATGTTAAAAGTACTATGGTTCATTCTACACATACTATTTACCTCTCTTGCATGACCATAACAATTTCTCAGTAAATCTCCTGTACTACTTGAGCAGTGTGTTCCCCCCAGTTCTTTAAACATCTTATAAACTCTGGTACATCTGTCACAATTTCCTTGGTATTCCTGTTACAACAGGAAAAAGGATTGAGCTGTCTTCTCATACAATCTCTAGAAATCTAGAAAAACTTCCAGAACATATTAAACAGCAAAATGTTCCCCAGTTTGAAATGTCTGTAAATGACAATCCTGCCATACCTCTAATGTTTAATGATTTGTTTTGCATATGTTTTAAACATATAACCCTCCCACTATTGTCCAGGAGTCCATGGACACTTGAAAATGAGAGAAATCTGAATGCACTTTCTAAATACAATCTGCACTTTGAACATAAAGAAACCTTCAGCTGATTTTTGATTTGTGTCCAAGTTTTAGGAGACTTATAGAAATAATAGAATCTGAATGAATGAGTAAGTATGTAAAAAAAATAATGAACATAATACTGTTGATTATGCCAAAAGGGGTTTAGTTTGTTGGGGCTACAGGAGAATACCATCCCAGAATGTTTAAAGATTTGTAATGGAACTTTGATGTTTCTCATACTTCATGCACTCACCAATATAAAGTATGGGATGGTTGTCTTGGGAACCTGCCACTTGTAAGTTGTACCTTACTAATGCCAATGTTATATAATCCCTGTGACCTATTATTACGTTTCCATTCACCCATTTCTTCTCAGACTTCTGTCTTGGCACTCAGAGAGCTATCTTCTGTTTGATTTTCCTGTCTGTTTTTCCGTTCCCCCGCTTCCTGTCGTCTACAAGGAAGCTGAAGCAGTGTCTGACGAAATTTCTTGACTGCAAAGAAATACACCAGTGGATCTAGAGCAGCGTTTAGGGTACTGAGGCAGGAAGTGAATCGGTTCGCCAATGCCAGACCTTGACGCAAGTTACATGGTGATATTGCAGCCGAATCCTCCCCACCGGGCATCAGCACGTGATAGAGTGCCCTGCTTAGATGGTAGGGAACAAAGCAGATCAGAAATATTGTAAGTACCAGCAAAACCATCTTTACTGCCCGCTCTTTAGGTTTTCTGTCACCTCCTTGACGGAGACGCTTTAAAATGAGTCCATAACAAGTGACTGTTCCCAAGAAAGGGATGGCAAATGCCGCGCTGAGTGATGTCAGTGCTCTCAATGATGGCGTTTCACGGTAGAGCAGTCGGCAACCATTTTCTGTCATCGTTTGCTTGCGACTTAACAATAAAGGTGCCGTAGCAAAAGCCACGATAGCCCACAGTAGTATGCATATCACATGGGCATGCAGAGGCCTGCGAAACTTGATGGAGTTGAGTGGATGCACAATAGCTAGGTAACGGTCAATGCTTATGCCTGCCAGAAAATAGAGACTGGCATACATATTTAGGTAAAATACAAAACCAGACAGGCGACATGGCATAGAGCCAAAAGGCCAGTTGTTGCCAGACAGGTGGTAGTAGAGCCGTGTTGGCAAACTAAGAAGCAGGAAGAGATCAGACAAGGCGAGGTGGAGAAGGAAGATATCTGATGGTGATCGTGGTTGTCGATCTCGTATAAACAGCGAAAGAGCAAGGACATTTCCTAGGCCTCCAACAAGCAGACCCAGAATGTAGCAAACCGATAGCAGAATGTTCTCCAGCCATGTTTCATGTACACAGGGATCCACCCAGGAGAAGCTGGATGAGTTTAGAAGTATTACACCATCAGAGTCACTCATTGCCACTTGTGGACAGACTGAAAGAAAGAAAGAAAATTAATAAGTGGGGCAAAAAAAGAACTTATTGGTCATCAGTCAAGAGTCGTAATTCCAAACACAAGCCATACGGCACAGTAACGGTCTAGGATTTAGATTTCCCTATTTTATTAAACAGGGGTTTCCAGCAAAATGTGAACCATTGGTGTGCCTATGGACTGGAATTCCTTGTCTACACACCAGTTTGATTGGTTGGGTGCTTCAGGCAATCATTTGGCTTTGTTTTTGTAAAGTGGCATTGTCACTTCCACTGAGAAGTGAGTATTTCCTAAAGCTAGAATATTTATAAAATACTCATTTTGACTACTGTGCTAGAATTTCACTGAAATTCCAACTCAATCGATGGATATACTTGGATAAAGTGGGGATTACTTTGTCTCAGTATATTTCCTCCGCATGACACTTCTAGACATTTGTCTTCAGGGACAGCTGCAAGGAAATGGCTCTGTCAATAGAGGATCCCGTGGTCTTGCGGGATTCTCCATAGACCTCAATTATTTATTCTCACGCATGTGTGACAGTACAGCAGTGGCGTTGACTCCTGGCACTGAAAAGGAGCTGTCGGAGGAAGATGACATCACCTGCAAGGGACTGGTTCGGGTAAGTAAATCTCACCTGTACCTGCCAACCCCCTGGCCTCTGAACCCCCAGTGGCAAGATCACAGTCTTTGCGAATTCTGCAACGTCCCCAGACAGTGATTGCTTTAATGATAGTAATGGCATGTTCATGAGTTGTGACTTTGTTATATCAAATGACAAACAGAAAGTCAGGCAATGTATGGTAAAAGGAAGGGAAAAAAGGAAGGAAAAAAAAAAATTATACGGTTTTCATTTTGTTATTGTTTAATTCATCTTCCAGTGATTGTGAATGAAAACCTCAAAAGCGTGCAGTCTGGAGCATACATTTGCAGGTATAACAAAAGCACTGTCAATGTGACAGACTTAATTATTTTTGCACGGTCCTATTTATCATGTTAAAACAGCCATTGTGCTAGAATGAAGTTGGCTCAGAATTCACACTTGATTGCAGGAGGCCCCAATAACCTCCATAAAACCAGTTTACACACATCACATGCTGCTGTCTCTGCCCCATTCTTTGGGGGGAGTGGGGCTTATTAAATGAGTAAATAACCTTATGCCCTGAGGTTTACTTACATTATTAAACTGAACTGAATGAACCATATGTCTGCCCTTATCCTTTAGACATTTTTATTACTCCATCATTTTTAAAGGGCAGAACAGTTCACATGGACATTTTTGACAAGAAGAAGAATCTAAGACAGAGGGACTGGTTCTTTAACATTTAAAGAGGTGGGAATGGTGTGTATAGCATGAAACCAATGGGTTATTTCAATCAATATATCATGTCCCATTTTCTGATGTATGGGATAAATAGAGTAAGGAGTGGAGCTGCTTTTTTATTTGAAACCGCAAGTATGATTTGTTGTCTGTTTTATAGGGAAGGCTAAGAGTTAATATGGGAGAACTGAGGCGTGCACTGGCTGAGAGGTCACGAACTGTCCTATGAATAAGGATATAGGAATTTGGAACAAGTTTCAAGGAAAAATGACAGTGTCCACTTAGATTTCTCAAAAAAGGATTCAGTGTGATGTTACACAGTGTTTCATTATTAAATAATGGGACTGGGCTTCAGGCAAAACATTCAAACTCCAAAAAGATTGAGAACAAAGCCTTGTTTTTCATTGAACTTTTTTCCAAATTTAAATATAATCCTAATCTCGGTATCGACCATAAAATGACTATTTATACAAAGGGCATGGGCACACAATCACAGAATTAGAATTGCAGAATTTGGATACAATGGTGTATTGTATCTGACTGACTGATGTGCCATTTCAAAGCGACAATGGGTTTTGAAAAACTAAACCGACTATAGTTTCAATTTAATATTGTTGGATTAGCTTTTCAAATTATTTTATATTTTTGGACAAAGATTTACAATTTTAGGGTGTGGAACAAACAGGAAATCTTAAAAAATCTTTAAATGTATTCTTGCATTCTATCACAATGAATTCACTAAATGTTGAGTGTTTTATAAATATGCAAATTCTAAACACACCTGTAAATTTCTGACTTTAAACCAGATACCAGGCTGGAGCAAATGAGATGTGCAAAAAATCCCCCAAATTTTGACTTTGGTAAATATCCAAATGAGGTAATGTTCCCCAAATTTACTGTTCTCTGGAGTGTGTGTGAACGTTAGAGAATACCCTGATATAACCAGAAATGGTGGTGGAGTTATTTTGCCCCAGCCAGTTCTCCAAGTGACAGAATAAATACTATACAATAGGTATAATTTATAGGGCATAAATTATACCTTATATAATGTATCTTGCTATCGTAATGCATTTTCTGACAGCGCTGTCCGTGGTGTTCATATGTCAAACATTTTATTCAGTAAACACAGAACTGTAGCGATTTATAAAAAAACGAAACACAATTTTTAGGACAAACATTTTGTGTATTGAATTGTTGCCCTTTAATTACAAAGTACTTCCATTTTTGCATCTCCAACAATGACAGTTGTTAAAACTATTTTAAGTTATGTATAAAACAGGAGGAATGTGTCCATAATCTGTGATTTCCTCATTAACTGGATAAGCTACTATACCGCGCAGTATATATGCTTTAATAAAATAAGTCAAACAAATCCCTTAACTCATTAAGGACCAATGATGGACAATTCGGTTAAAACAACACATTGTTCAAAATTACAGATCAATCCTTGATACTAAAAAATGTGCAGAACTAGATGGAGTTGGCAAGGCTGATAAATAACACATCCCATGCTATTATCTGTTCAAGAACGAACATGGTAACACGTGTACCTGTTTTTAAACAATTTACGCATGTAACTTGGTTCTGTATGCATTACGCTCATCATTTAGCATTTAAAAAAAAATGATTTTCTTATTTCTTTATTTAGTTTTCCTTCTTGTTATGTTCATCTCAAGAAAAACTAGATGCTTATCATCCATTAAACAATACTATCCAATAATAAGTCGTGTCCAAGGGCTATGAATTACAGCATAGAAACATAGAAACATAGAGGGTGACAGCAGATAATAACCATTCGGCCCATCTAGTCTGCCCAATTTTCTAAATACTTTCATTAGTCCCTGGCCTTATCTTATAGTTAGGATAGACTTATGCCTGTCCCACGCATGCTTAAACTCCTTTACTGTGTTAACCTCTACCACTTCAGCTGGAAGGCTATTCCATGCATCCACTACCCTCTCAGTAAAGTAATACTTCCTGATATTATTTTTAAACCTTTGTCCCTCTAATTTGAAATTTACTTTGAATTCTCTCTATAGTAAATCAGACTGTGAATGTCTGTTCTTACGCAATGTTCATAGTGGTGACTGGTGGGTTATACTTATTACCTGCCTACGTCTATGTATGTCTTAACATTATAAAAAGTTGAAATGAAATCGAAACCAGATTTCATAAATGTAGCCTTTTCTGTCCATTTATTTGCCTAACATGTTACAGGACATAAAATGAATCTAGGCATTTTGTAATGCATGTAAAAATTGTCACATACATTCTTGCACGCACTACACAAACGTGTTTATTCACAAAAACACCAACAGGGTGAGAATTCAAATTAAAACTCAAATTTAAGGTCAGAGGAGACAAACTGAAAGCATCGTTGACTTAGAGAATTTTTTCAGTTTGGCAATTTTGACCTTAAATTTAAAATTCACTTTGAATTCTCCTTTTAGTATATAAGCCTGCAAATAATGGTGTTTAAAAAAAACAAAAAAAAAACGAACTGCTAAATTTAGGCCAAAATAGCCGCTTTGAGAAATATTTCTCTACAGCCACAACTCGGCTATTTTAGTTTGAATGTTGCAATTTGTTTTTCAATTCACAAAAAAACTGCATTTTGTTAAATAACCCCATCATCTCTGACATATATATATATAAATTCCCACATTCAGCCTTAACCATTCATCATGAACAAATTTATTGTGACACTAATATGTGTAAGTAGAAACTATTATGGAGGGTTGAATAAAGTCTCTATTATTACTATAAAGATCTCTATCTGCTACATCAGTCTATATTACTTACTTTCAGCTTTAAAGAAAATGCAAAGTTCATCTGTATCCCAGCTCCTCTTCCACTTCTGTGACTCTAAGATGCTTTCTGCCCCTAGAATTAGTTTAAGTACAGCAGCATGTCTTTCTTGGGGATCTTTTTTTTTTATTTTTTTTTTATTTTTTTGTTAAACAGAGGGGGATCCCAAAATTCCTGTCCTCTCTCTCACCCCCATCAGTCAGATACAGCAGCATGTTTCATAGCAAGACAAAGAGGGGAGTGTGTCTTTAGGGAGGAAGACTGTTCTGTTACCATGGTAACTTGGGGTACAAGTTTGAAGGGGTTATGACTTCTTGTCTAGGGAAACTATCAGCTCTTGTGTGCTATTAGGCATAATCGGGCCAGCATCACAAAGCCCCAACCATCTAACATGCTCGTCTTGTTCTTCTGCCCAGCACAGCTGCAGACAAATTGTAAGAGAGAATTTTGGGACACATCAAGAATAAACAGAGTGCTTTAGATTTTGATTTACTAATTGGAGACATTTCGTTAGGGGTGACCTGCAGCTATTTAGAGGTTTACGCACAAGTATATTAATATCTAATAAATAAGACAGGCTCTTGAATCCACATAATTCACAGTGTACTTTTAAACCAACAGATTGTGAATCTTATAGAGCATAGAATTATATCCAGCTTGTTTTCAATAAAATCCAGCTTTGAATATAGTATGCAGAATACAAACAATTTAATAATGAAGCCTGCTGAAGATTTTCTCCACCACAGCCATCATGGTACCATTATTTTCTAGTCCTCTTTCTGAAATGATTTTTTTGAAGGCATCTTCAACAAAACAAATTAAAACCAAGTGATGTGTTACAGATATGTGTACAAAAAGAACATTTTATGAAGTAATTTTACTAAGCATTAATAGTGCCATCAAATTGCAAATAATCACGGCAAGTCTCTCGTTGTAATTTGTAGAATTACTGAAGGCTAAATGGAGATTACCCCAAACGTGTAAAATTTACTTGAAGCAATGCAATATCTACTGAATATGTCCATATTCTATATACCTTAGTGAGCTATTTGAGCATTGCTCTAAAACCAAATTGCTACTTTAATATATTATGTATATATACATTTGGGACTTTCACTTTACTGAATAAACGTAATGATAGGGAGATTCTCCAATCCCTATAAACAATGAATGAAATCAGATTGCATAGTAAGTAAAATAAAGCATGTGCTTATTATTTTTTTGAAATTATTTTATTGTTTATATAGCAAATTCCGTAGTGCTGTACAATGTATATAAAGAATCAAGTTCAGACTTCAACGCATGTATGAGGGAGTTCCAATTACAGAAAGAAAAGTCCTGCGCTCACTCCCATCACTCCTGGGCGGCAGCAATGACTACAGTACACATCAGCTAATACATATAGTAAAAACCAAAGGAAAAAAGTTTAAGGAGAGAGCGCAGGTAACTTTTTTCTTTGGTTTTTACTATGAGGGAGTTCCGATGACATGCTGGAGGTGTGGGGAGGGATAAGGCACAGACCTGCACATATGGTGGTCATCTTCGAAATCGTGTACACCGACCTGATGCAGCCCTTACCGATGCTCTTGCACCATACAGGGGGCTTGTACCCGGCGTTATCCTCTTTTTCCCACTGTACCATCAGTGTTTTTATATTGCATCTGAAAAAATTTTTTTTTTTTTTTTTTTTACCCTGCTACTCAGACAGGATAACTTATACCTATCGGCAACTCCGAACCCGGTTGTTCCGTTTAGGAGCATTATCGGCATCGATATATCTTTATTTCTAGGGCGCATCCACTATTATTTGGGGGTGGGCATACTGCTGATAAGTATTAGGAGCTATTAGGCTTTTTGGGTTAAGGGGTGCCCTCGAAGGCACAAGCGGCTAGGGCTCTAATATATCAAACATATCTACCGAGTGCTTAGTTATCTCCCCCTGCCACACTTATTGTTAGCTACCTCTCTCCCTTATTTGTGTCAGTTATCCAAGCCTTACAATTGGACAGGCTCTCACTTTAACATCAGACTATATCCTGTGAGGTTTATTGTATAGGTGATCACACCATATTATTTGAACCACTTATCCTGACAGGATTCCACCTTGATACTTGTTTGTATATTGTGAGGGCAATACAGACTCACAGTGGATACTGTGATGCCAATATATTCACACAACTTAGTATCAAGCAGTGTGTGGAAACTTATTTCACAATATTACTCTAATTTCTTTTCAACACTCTGCAATTATTAGCTGTTAGTCCCTAAGAGGGACCTTTTTAGACTGCTCCTGGAGGTGCCGTCGTTCGGCTATATATAGACATAGCTGTTTTGGTGGGCAATTGAATCCACTATTATTTGTTGTTTTTTTAGTTAGTTGTTATTAAAAGCTACGTTTTATTTTTGGGATTGTGCTATTATACACCAACGGTTCCCGACACTATTTCCCTTCTCTCTAAGGGAAATCCACTCTATTAGGACTATTGGTATTAGTCTGTCCTATCTTTCTCCTTTTCTTTCTTTCTTTTGTATTTTTGGTGAAGTTATTCACTAGGGGTTATTCCCCACATAGGAGATATTTATTTCCTTGCTTTTTATGCACCATACAGAGCTACCGTTGTCTAAATATAAAAAATCCATAAGTAGAGGGGAAAATGGAAAGGATAAAATAATGTTATAGATAGGTGGTTGTGGAGGAGAGAAAGAACGGAAGGTAGAGATTGTGGGGGTGACATATGGGAACAAGTTATGGAAAGTGAAAGGTAAAATGGGTTCTCACTTCCTAAATTCCGGTAGGTACCTCAACCGGTGCATTAGCTGACTTGGGACAGACCTGCTTAGGTGAAGTTAAAGTGGACCCCACGCTGTACACTGTTAAAAACTCAAGGCTAATATTGTTTGTGTTGGAGGATGATACCTACTGTTCTACCATTCATCCTGTATTGTTCACCCTACATGTTGACCATCCACATAAGTGGTCAATAAGAGACACCATAAGCCTTATGCTCCTAAGGATTAATCAGTTAGAATGCCATATGGTGTCTAAAGTTAGTGATATTTCCCTCATTACACATACGTTTATAGATATAATGCAATTCTAGTGTTTTTCTCTTTCTTAAGTGCACTCTTGTAACTATTAAACTTTGACAATAAAGATTGTAAAACATAAAATAAAAATAGAAGCAAGATTTTTATGATAAAGATGGGTTTCATGCATTCACGTGGAAAAAGTCATATGTTATTATTGTAGTTTCCTGCTTGAGCTTGCATTTAAATCATGTTGAACTCAACGCTGAATTGGTATTGGATACCACCATAAAAATGTATGGATTGATTCTTGATTCAGGTGAATACAGGGGCACCCAGCATTATCATACTAACCTTGCTTCTTAAATGTAAGCACATGATGGGTTTGTTTATCTTTATAAATATCGCTTAAACCATATGGTCTAAATGAGGAGATAGACCAGGTTATATAACTACAAAGAGTACCATTTTTCTACAACTTAGTTGGTAGAACAACACCTTCTTATATGATAGACATGTGCAATTCGTTTTGTTCTGAATGCAAATTTGGACGAATTTCGGAAATTTGGACAATCGCTTCCAAATGTTCGAATTGGCGAATTTCCAAAGTGCCGAATTTTGGAATGCCGGACCGAAGTTCTGAATTGCCGAATTTCAGAATACTGAACCGAATTGCCGAAGTGCCGAATTTCTGAATTGAAAAGTGGCAAAACAGGAGAGGGTTGGTGTTAGGGGTTGGGGTAGGGTTAGTGGTTGGGGTAGAGGTAGGGTTACGGGTAGGGTTAAGGGTTGGGGTAGGCTTTGTGGTTGGGGTAGGCTTTGTGGTTGGGGTAGGGTTAGTGGTTGGGGTAGGGGTAGGGTATCCCTAACCCTACCACAACCCTAACCTAACCCTACGCTAACCCTATTCCTAAACCATCCCTACCCTAACCCTATCCTTAACCCTACTCCTAAACCAACCCTAACCCTACCTCTAACCCTAAACCAACCCTAACCATAACCCCACCCCTAACCTAACACTTACCCGAAGTCCTGAAGTTCCGAAGTGACGATTTTTGGAATGCCGAACCAACCGAATGTTTTTCTAATGCACATCCTTATTAAATGATATCTTGCACATCACAATTACAAACTACATGCCTATATATTTATATATAATTAGAATGTGTATTTATACATCAGAGGGGTTAATCAGTAACAGCCTTCCCTAACTTGAACAGGCCAGTCCCCTTTTCTATATATATATATATATTTTTGGGATGATATACGTTGATGTTCTACATAGATATATTAATTGGTTTTATCTTATTTTTAATATGTTCTCCTTTTTGACATTTTATCTTTATTTCTGTTATTTATGATATATTATTTGAATACTATATATTCTGTAGGCAGATATCTCTATTACTTAATTATTTGCTATGCAGTACAACAATTTTTCTGCCTAATAGGGATCTGGAGAAATCCATTTCTGTTTCTTCACTAATTGCCCAGTCTTTGATGGTATATAAGCCGGGCTTTGCTGATCTGGGACAGCAGTCTTGATAAAGTCTCCACAGAAGACGAAACGCGTTGACTCTGTTGTCCTATTTTTAGCCTTCGTTGATAACGAGACTGGTCCTTTAAGGCAGCTGCTGTCTTTTTTTTTTTTTTTAATTCCTTATTTTTATCATGCAAAGGGTTATTACAACGAACCTGCGGCGCCACAATAACGCATCTAACTAGACGGTGTCATATAAAACAAGACAATAGGATGGCGTTCATTTAACATGCACATTTTTGTTATAAGTGAGGAAAACATGCTATTCAAATGCATCAGCGTTCATGCAATCTAAGCTTGTACTTAATGTGAGAGGCATCACTTGTTGTCGGACACACAGGTACACATACACATTGACATATAAGTACATACTGTGAGCGAAAAAGTGGAATAGTGGTTGATGGAAGAAATATCAGGCCTGGTTTGCTAAACAGCAGCCAGAGAATTTTCAGATCAATGCCCCAGGGAGAGATGTTAAAGTTTGCAATATACATTGCTGATGCTCTGCAAAACACGGTATGGGTCCCTGGGGCGGAGCATTTGGAGAGCAGGGTGGGCCAATGCTCCAACAGCACTAGTTGCTGTGTAACAGACCAGAATTTTGAATTAGCTTAAGAGTTAACTAATTGGTACTCACCTGTAGCTGGTCAATTAACAGACAGGCCTTTAAAAGAAGAGATCAGATAGACCGAGGTGAGTGTAGTGGACTGAGGTGTGGTCCGGGGGGACGGTGGGGCGAGATCTGATGGGGGGTGCGGTGCTTCGTGCTCTCTTTCCCCCCCCCTCCTCCTTCGCCCTCCTCCTTGCCGCCTCTCTGCCTCCCGTACCAGGGCCCTGGGCCGCCTAAGGACTCCTATTTCACTTCTATCTTTTCTTTCTTCTCTCTCTTTCTCCAAACCCCTCTATGGGGAACAAACCTGGAAGAGAGTGCCAAAAGCACAATACATGTACCAGACAAAGGCAGGCCAGGGGAGTGCAGCGGGATGGGGCTGGATCAAGCAGACGGGAGGGTAGACAGGCAACAAACATGACAACCCGACAGATATGCACTCGACGGCGTCAAAACTTACTAGCGGTGTGAAAAAGTGCTACGAGGGCACACACAACAGGGCACATAAGGAAACCGTGCCTCGACACGGTAACAACCATGACGGACGGTGCAATTAAGCCACAGAGTGGTTACTCACACATGCTATGCCTCAGGGTTTGAATATGATTGTGTATATACAGTTGTACATGGGCTTCTGCGAAAGCCGAACTGCAATTTCTATGTCACTGATTCTGTCACGTAAAAATTAAAAAAAAAAGAATAAAAAAAAAAAAAAAGAAGAGAGCCTGCTGCAGGGTGAGGGAGAAAAAGCCAGCTAGGAGAGCTGAAGGAGAGAGAACACTTGTGTTTGTTGCAAAGCTATTTTGTTTTTTTTGGAAAATTGGTAAGTGGGAAAGCCAACCAATTACAGATAGTGATTTCTGTCTAGTAAGAGCTCAAGTAAGAGCAAGGAATTTTGTTTGTTTATTATTATTTAAAGCACCTGTTTTTCTTATCAAATAAAAAGGAAAACTGAGCTGAATGTGTCCTGGACTTTGTATATCCTAGAAGGCTGTGGTTACTGCAAGATCTGTGACAAAATCCTACCTGCAAAAGAGGTGGTTTGTTACAATACAAACACAGGTACACATACACTCTGACACACGTACACAGACACACATACACACACACACACTGATACACAAACACTGACACACGGGTACACAGACACACAATTACATACAAACACAGACACACATGCACTATGACACAGACACACAAACACTATAACACACAGATACAGTGGTGTATCCTGGTTTTGTGCTGCCCTAGGCAGGACAAAACTCAGGCACCCCCCCACCCCACCTTCTAAATACACACACACAAACAGTCAGACACACACAGTCAGACAAACACACACACACAGTCACACACACACACACACACACACACTCACAGACACACACACAGTCAGACACACACACACAGTCAGACACACACACACACACACACACACAGTCAGACACACACACACACACACACACACAGTCAGATACACACACACACAGTCAGACACAGACACACACAGTCAGACACACAGTCAGACACACACAGTCAGACACAAACACACACACACACACAGACACACACACACAGTCAGACACACACACACAGTCAGACACAAACACACACACAAACAGGTACACACACACTGATACACAAACACTGACACACGGGTACACAGACACACAATTACATACAAACACAGACACACATGCACTATGACACAGACACACAAACACTATAACACACAGATACAGTGGTGTATCCTGGTTTTGTGCTGCCCTAGGCAGGACAAAACTCAGGAGCCCCCCCACCCCACTTTCTAAATACACACACACACACAGTCAGACACACACACACACAAACAGTCAGACACACACAGTCAGACAGACACACACACACACACACACACAGACACACACACACACACAGTCAGACACAAACACACACAGTCACAAACACACACACAGTTAGACACAAACACACACAGTTAGACACACACACACACAGTCAGATACACACACACACAGTCAGACACAGACACACACACAGACACACACAGTCAGACACACAGTCAGACACACACAGTCAGACACAAACACACACACACAGTCAGACACAAACACCCACACAGACACAAACACACAGTCAGACACAAACACACACACACAGTCAGACACACACACACAGTCAGACACACTCACACAGTCAGACACACTCACACAGTCAGACACACACACACAGACACAAACACACACACACACACAGTCAGACACAAACACACACAGACACAAACACACACACAGTCAGACACAAACACACACACACACTCACATTAACACTTTTTTTTTATCCCCTCCCCCCCAGCCTCCTTACCTTTGGGAATCCTGGGGGGCAGGGGGTTCTCTTTATCCCTGGGGTCCAGTGGCTGCCGGTCGGGCGGCACTGGCAAGGGAGCTCTTCTCTGAGCACCCTGCTCAGCTCCCTCGCCAGCCGCCTGCCAGCGCCGCCCGCCAGCCCAGCATGTCTGTTAGCCGCGAGGCTAACTAGGCATTTGCCCTGGGCATTTGGGGGCGGCTTTTTTTGCCGCCCCCTGGAAAATGCGGCCCAAGGCAAATGCCTTGTTTGCCTCGCGGCTAATACGTCCCTGCACAGATACACATACACTCTGACACACAGATACACGGGTACACAGACACACAGGTACACATGCACTATGACACACAGGTACACAGACACACAAACACACATACACTCTGACACACGGGTACACAAACACACAGGTACACATACACACACAGATATGCACAATCTCACATACACAAGTACATATATAAATAATAATTTATGTTTTCTTACTTTTGCTGCAGAAATATGGCATCCCTGGGGTCCAGTGGGAGCTGGCTGACCTAAGGTGATGGGTGCCTTCTTTAGAATATCTCTTTTGTGTCTGCTGCCTCCTCCTCCTCCCCACGGGGCTCTCTTTTAGCTGGCCGTGAGGAAGTGACCTGAACTCACTTCCTCCCAGCAGGCCATGGGATCCCAGCCATGATCCGCAGGGATACAAAGAGACAGGGGCACGGCCGCGGGGGATCATTGTGACAGGGGACCGCCCATGGGGAAACAGATTGATAGGAGCCTGGCTGCGGCCCGTCTGGGAAGGGGCCCGGTCCGGTGAAAAATTAAGGGGCTCAAGGGGCAGATGCTTTGGGCCCCCCAGGAATAAGTGGGCCCAGGGCAGTTGCCCCTTTTGCCCCGCATTAAAGACGGCCCTGAGTGTAACACATGATATATGAAAAGCAAAAGAAAGTTTGCCTCTGTATCCAAACTGGTTGGACTAGAGACCAGGTCAATATAGTGGCATCAGCTCCACCTGCGGGCTTGGACCCTGAGAATATGATATAATAGATACAAAGAAAGAGTAGCCCCAGCTAAGGGGAGACTCAATGCTGATATGTGTGCATAAGTAGAACTAAATAATACTTAACAGCTAAATAGCTTCCTTCCGAATTCTCTAATGTATTAGAGGGTCTAATGCCCCACAGCTTGAAAATGTTGTCACATGTATCCAAAATTGCTAATCACTTTATTTCATTACTATATAACAAAGTACAATGTGGTCTAGTGGATATCTGCAATATCAGTGTAACACATGATATATCAGCGTTTCTCTGATACTACTATTTAGCCTTATTTTATGTACTTACTTTAGGGGTATTCCAGTCATAGTTGTTTTGACAGCATTGTCACCGGGAACACCCTTACTGTAATTTCTTCTCTGATATCGCTACATTTTATGCAATACTTTTTAGCTGAGGGTTGTTTTGGAATCGATCAGAGTTTACTTGTCTGATGGTATTGTAATGGTATTGTGATTTGAGCGATTCTATTGATTTATATTTCATCTTTTACTTATGATATATTACATTTTTGTTCTGTTATTAACTGACCTGTACAGTCAATATTTGTACACTTATGAATTTTTCCTTTTTTTCATGCATGAAACCATGTGTCAGTGATTTCACTGCTAGCAAGTCCCTTGAATTTTATATATCTTACATTGACATATTATATATCTGGATTAGTCCCAAGGAGCGCTCACATACACTGTTTATTTTATTCTTTCTACCTGTTAGATGCTCCCCTGTGTGAAGCATCCCACTCATATTTGATCCTTTTTTTTCTCATTGTGTATGACCCCATTTTCTGTTGTTTGTTTATCTTTATTATTTTTCTTTGTACAAGTGGTCCTCACTTTGAGACCTACTGGTTTTGTGACACTTACGACCAGCTTTCTAGCTTTCCCCAAACAGTTTTCTAGCGTGTGGATACAAGGAATTCCCCACGTTGGAGAGCTGGTCTATGTTCGGGGAATTTTCCCTGAACATAGATTAGAGGAATTCCCTGCTCTGATACGTATGTCTACGTTCGGGGAAATTTCTCTGAACATAGACAAGTGCACCAGAGCAGGGAATCCCTCTAATCTATGTTCGGGGAATGTTCCCCGAACATAGATTTGAGGGGTTTCCTGCTCTGCTGCGCTTGTGTATGTTCGGGGAAATTTTCCAAACTTAGACCTGCACTAATTCGCATGCACCTCACTTACCAACCAATTCGTTTTACAACCGGACCATAAGAATGGAACCCAGTCGGTAAGTGGGGAGCATCCGTAATTTATTTGCCACTTTGATGCTTACTTCTATGAACTTGGTGGGAGTGGACGTTTGAGTTTTCTTTTTGTTCTTTAGTATAGTGAAACAGTAGCAAAAGTGAATACACACCTTTTTCATCTCCTCTGTCTACATTGCTGTTGTAGATTACTTGTTTTACGTTTTAAGTGGTAGAGGTTAACACAGTAAAGGAGTTTAAGCATGCGTGGGATAGGCATTAGGCTATCCTAACTATAAGATAAGGCCAGGGCTAATGAAAGTATTTAGAAAATTGGGCAGACTAGATGGGCTGAATGGTTCTTATCTGCCGTCACATTCTATGTTTCTATGTTTCTAAGATCTCAATTGAATTTGTGCTTATGACTACTGGTATGGTTTAACATTATATCACGACTTGCTTGATTCTACAGTTTGTCAAAGGAATAACTACCTTTTTCCCCCTCTGTTGGCAGAAGAACAATCTATTATCCTACGGTGGTTCCTCCCCTACAATAGGTCCGTCGCCACTCTTCTTTCCCAGCCCAAGCCCCCTTTTTGTTTTTTTATAATCAGAAATTAAAAATTAGATTGTTTGTCTATCATTACTTGATGACCTTACAATGTATTTTTGTACAACATTTTACAAGCACTCTCAATAAAAACAGTTTGAGAAACAAATAAGCAAACTAACATGAAATTATTAATGTTTCTTAAAATAAAGTGTATCATAATAAAATGATACTCTTAATAAAGCATCCACTAGCCCAAAACCCAGTTTGCACCAAATCATTATTTTGATCCTGAAAGCACTGCAAACAATCTGGAGCAACAAAATGAGAGAGATACACAAAAACACAGGGTTTTGTAGAATCTATGTATTTAGTTTTACTAGGATAATTACAAATTTCTTAACATTGAAAACCTCTCCCAAAAAACGTATATACAGTGCAATAGTCAATATCAGCTATTCCCTAGTGTCCATGTACAAGAATCAGCCTCACAGTATCTACACAATACACAATGCTGCAGTCTATTTTTTTCATATCACCAGCAGGAAATGATGGGGAAGAACTCTTGCATTCCCATGTCCTGGGAGCCCAAGCGTCTCACGCAATGACATTCCTAGACTTGTTTCACTGTAATGGTCAGAAAGGCACTAAGTTGGTCAGTATAAATTGTGTAATTTACAGCCTTTGTACACAATGCAGAGTGTTATCTAGGAGCCCCAGGCACTGAGATGGGATTGTCAATTAAAAGATGATACGCTTGTGTATTTACTAGTAAGTGGGGAATGACGAATGCTTATATTATAATAAATTAGATGATAGGTAGATAGATAGATAGATAGAGAAATTGACAGACAGGCAGAACTCTGTATAGCCACAAACATGTAGAATAGCTCATTTATCGATTAACTTTAATGTTACTCCGCCTTATTCTTACTAGCAAATACATGAGGGCATCATTTTGGACTTTCTCATGCCTACACATTGATATCAAATTAATATTTGAATGATACAGAAACTAGCAAACAATCTAATCAAAAGAAATGCTCTGCAGGTCATTACAGTGTGATTCCCTCTAGATCCTGGTACTGGAATACCAGGAGACCTCTGGGAGTTGACTGCTGGGATGTCATGGACCCTACATCCTTTCAGTGTCTCTGAATGTTCTGGAGGTGGAATGATATAGAAAGGATGCTCTGCGTGTCCTATAAGTGGTGATGGTGGAGAAATACTATGCATTTCTTGTTAACGGGCTAACAATACAATGTTCAGTCTCAATGATGTGAGGCGCTTGAAGCTTCTGTAGAGAAGAGCATTGGAGCATGATATCAGTTCTGCAGCAGGCACCGATTGGCTTAAATGCGTATTCCTGAGTAAGGTTGGTTAAGTTAGGGATTTACATCTCTTTCGAACCTTAAGTTACAGCTTGTTACCGTCTTCAGGATGCTTGTTGGTGTTTTGACACGTAGTACTGGATGTAAGATGTCATCAAGTCATCCATTTTATAGCCCTGCAGGGAAAAAGTATAGAAATGATTGTGTAATTACAGATACAATATATATATATATTACTTGTTTGGGAGCAATAGTGAATTGCAAATCTTATTCTTCAATAGAAATGAAAGGTGATATTACAACCGGGGGATCTCTCTCACTTCCCTTCCTTTACGTGTGTCTTCAATAAATTCCTGAATTTATTCTATTTAGATTATTCAGAGATCTATCTTCATATTTTATACTCTAAGTAGTCCACTGGTTACCCACTTACCCGAAGAGCTTAAGAACATGATACAAACCTCCTTCCAGCACACTAATTGGTACCTACCAGAACTACTTCAAGGTCATTCCACCATACAGATACACGTACTAATGCTCAGCAACCAGGGCCGGATTAACATAGGGGCTGATGGAGCTGCAGCTCCAGGCCCAGGCCCATGGAATAGGCCCATTGATTTATTTAAAAAAAAATAATAATAATTTTTTTTTTTTTTTACATTTTTTTCCCCCACACACTACTCTTAGGGATTCCACCTGGCTTTTATTTTATTGGCACAGCCAGTATTTGAGGCTGCCTGGCTGGTGCCAATATTGCAGTAATACCGGCAATACAAATGCTGGTATTTTTCTCAGCATAAACAAGAGATTACTCTGCAATACCAGCACTGGCCAGTAGGGGTCACTGTGTGTGTGGAGACAGGCAGGGATAGGAAGTTCCAGCATATCCCTCCCTGCCTATCTATACTCACTGATCTGCAGGGGTGCAACTACAGAGAGTCCAGACAGCAACTCCCACCCTGCAGAGACAGCCTACAGCTCAGGGAAGTAAAGGATGGGGGGGGGAAAGGCAGCAGGGAGACATGGGGACACTGAGACACTAAGGGACATTGGGAGACATTATGACACAGACACATGGGGACACAGTGTCCCCATGTCTCCCAGCCAGTGTCCCTGGTGTCTCAGTGCCCCCTAGTCTCCCAGTGCCCCCATGTATCCTAGTGCCTCCATGTCTCTCAGTGCCTCGAGTGTCACAATGTCCCCATGTCTCCAAGCTAGTGTCCCTCGTGTCTCCTTGTCCCCCAGTGCCCCCATGTCTCAATGTCCCCATGTCCCCTAGCCAGTGTCTCTAGTGTCTGTGTCCCCATGTCCTAAAGTGTCCCCTATTTTCCCAGTGTCCCCATGCGTCCCAGCCAGAGTCCCCTAGTCTCCCAGTGTCACTGGTGTCTCTGTGTCCCTAGGTCTCCCCGTGTCCCCAGGTCTTCCCATCTTCCTAGTGACCCTGGGATACATGGGGACACAGGAATACATGGGGCATTGAGACACTGTGATACATAGGATCACTGGGAGACCTGGGGACACGACACTAGGGGACACTGGGAAACATGGGGCACTGAGACATTGATACATAGGAACACTGAGACCTGGAGTAATCGACACATGGGGGCACTGGGAGACATGGGGCCACTGGGAGGAATCCATCTATACAGCATAATCAAACTAAGTCGTTTTTTGGTGATTTTACAGCATTTTCTCTTATGTCACTCCTTGTGATTTACATCATGTAATGTCACCCATACATATTTAATTATGCAAATTAGCAAGGCCGGTATGTTTTTCAAAGAAAGGTGGCAACCCTAACTACTTTTCACATACTCTTACTTAAGTATGGAAACTTAAGAGGGATGTATGGGAACAAAACTTGTGTGGACTGGCTGACAATGAATATAGTTAAAGGGACACTAGAGTCACCGGAACAACTACAGCTTATTGAATTTGTTCTGTTTAGTAGAATCATTACCGTCAGGTTTTTTGCTGTAAACACTGTCTTTTCAGAGAAAATGCAGTTTTTACATTACAGCCTAGTGATAACTTCACTGGCCACTCCTTAGTTAGATGGCTGCTAGAGATCCTTCCTGGGTCATGGCTGCCTAAAATGCATCCAAACATTCAGTGTCTCCTCCCTCTGCATGCAGACCCTGAACTTTCCTCATACAGATTCATTGATCCAATTCATCTCTATGAGGAGATGCTGATTGGCCAGGACTGTTTTTGAATCAAGCTTGCTCTGCCCCTGATCTGCCTCTTTGTCAGTCTCAGCCAATCCTATGGGGAAGCACTGTGATTGGATTAGGCCACCACTTCTAATGATGTCAGCAGACTGCTTGTTTTTCTGAGTCTAACAGCATGCACAGTTACAGCTTCAGGCTTGAATACAGTAAGATTTTGCTATATTTATGGAGGCATGAGGGGCCCAGGAGGGCTAGATGGTGGTGTTAACACCATAGGGTCATGAATTCATGTTTGTGTTCCTGACCCTATAGTGATCCTTTAAGGTAATGCTGACTTTGGTCTCTCTAACACTGTGGCATGTTCACTTTTTTCTACACTCACTACATACAGCTTTTCTCTGTCCTAGACTATATACCAGGAGCTTCTGCCTGCTAGTAAGAAGGTAAGGAGACAAGTGGACCAGCGAGTGCTAGGGGACAGTCCTTAGAAAGCGTGGAGCGAGCGCATCATTAGATGCATTTATGCCAAGCTCAGGGTGCTGTCTGCATAGTATGCCCTTAGTTGGCCAGTTGCATGATTGGCAGGCAGCCTGACATGCATTCATACCAGGCTGGCCTTCTAATTCTTTGGGCAGACATATCCTCTTTTTGGGCATGTTTGCCCCTTTTGGCAGGTTACGTGATTTGTGTCAGTGGCACACCCTTTTACCGTGCCCATTGACTTCCTGCTTGACTGGACACTGCTGTTAGGCGTTATGGATTTATTTATGGAAAGATGAAAACATAAATTAGTGAGAGATTAGCCTAGGGTATGTGTTTTCTTATAGCTGCTGTTTTATTTCTCTCCATCACCATCTCCATCAGATACATGACGCTTGGGAGTGTTTTACTGTTTTTGGTCGATACGATTCTGTAATTAGGCCCGTCATAATTGTCAGCACCAGGCCCACTGGGCTCTTAATCTGGCCCTGTCAGCAAATGCTATTAAAGTTCTTACAGGGGAGAATTGGCCCCTCTCCTTTCTATGCTATATTTATCTACTTTATGCTGTTTGAATGTCAAACCCATCTGTGGATTACATGTTGTGTTTGACAGAATGTTTTGTTTCTCCAAAGGTTAACATGATTTAAATAACTTTTGGTTTGTCTGTCTTATGTCCTATACAGTTATATCTCATTGTATGTTTGCATTTTATGGATACATTTTTTTTATCACTGCTGATTGTGTTTATAACCTGTCTAGCAATACATATATACAGGCCAAACTGCTAAATTTTCTATCTAAGCTAGTTTTTGTCAATCCCCAACATATGTTTTAATTCACAGTGAATAACGATGTGTGCATGCAGTCCTGATGGCTGGAGTTCAATGTTTTCCAATACAATGTGTGCTTAATACACTGTTTACTGCTATTGGCGAGGCTTAGGTGGAACCCAAAATAAACTGACACCCCTACCATGGTGTAACACCTGACATTATCATTGCTGAAAACTTGTCTACAATAAAGTAATCCAAATTAAAGGATCAAGAGTCTGTTCTATCAGCTAGTGTAACTCAATCACTTACCAATGAGGTTTCACACAGAATCTTATTGTCCCGCACAAGGTTCCCAGTCGTCATCTGGAAGTACGTATTCCCACTATTCCACCGAGAGATCTTATTGAAAGGATGGTTCACAAGCAGTTCCTAGAGTTATAGGGAGAGCGTCACATTACATAAACCACTGTTTTACCTACACGTAATCAATGATCACAAGGGACTAGTAGCATTTTGTAAACTGCATTAGCATATTCAATATCACAGATAAGAAAAATCAAATGCTTATAAATTGGCTTCTGAATGTAGGCATTGTCCGATAGATTTGCTTCACCATGTGAAAAGATACACATAGACTATCTGTAAAAGTGATATACTGTAACCCACAATACAGAACATGAAACATACAAGCATTCTCCCAAACCCTCACAATACACACACTGAATTGTGCCGGCTAATAACTTGCCTTTGTTTTGGGATGATACAGCGACACTCCATGTCTGTTGATTGCAATCAGTACAATTTCAGGGAATGATGAATCAGAGGATTGCTGTAAGAAAGAGTTTCTGTTATTTATCTATGTAATTCTCAGCATGACCAGACCGCAAACATGCTATGATACAGGAATGAACAAACTAAACGAGGCTTTTGATGTAATAGCTCCATGTCTAGTAGAATGTTCTGTTATTTCTACTTCCTACGTCATCCCCCTATGGAAAGCTGAGTAATTGGAAGAGAAGTTACAAACATCTTTAAGGTTATAGACCACCTGGGATACCTTTATCGCTATCTGGATACATTCCATCTCTGTGAGTAATATTTGCCTACTTTATTAATTTGTGTGTGTGTGATAATTAGGAGAATACCTGAGAAAGTGTTACACCATATTATTTAGCAGTGGAAACTAAAAAGAGTGGATGTATTTATACTGATTAAATATTCTAGAGACTTGCTTTTTTTATTATAATATATGGTAAGTGTGACACAGGACTTTCCGTACCGTATTACACAATACAGCAGAGGTCACGGTCTAATAACGGGTAATCAATCTTCTCCAAAAATCAAGTAGCTGTTCTTAAAGTTCCCATATTGATTTTTTATTCATCATTTCCTTATTTCAGTTTACTTTTATCTTTCATTTTTTTATTGGACATTTTCCTCAAGGCTTCCCCCACTTCTCTCCATTTGGTCTTCCTGTTCTTATATTTTATATAAGTCCATGTGATACCAGTGCTAGCTGTGACAACTTACTAGAGGTTAAGATTAGGTGCCATAAAGGGACTCTCAAAGCACCACAGCCACTGCCGTATAATGTAATGGTTATGCTGCATAGAGACTCCCCATTCCATCGCACCAATGCAAACACTGCCTTTTCAGAGAATGTAATGAAATTACAAGTGCTTTAATGTTTTGCATGCAAAAGCATGAGAATCTGGTACTTACCTTGACCTCAAAAAAGGCAGATCCAAACGTTGGCCAGCGGCTGATTTGTTTCAGGAATGCCACTTTAGCTTCATCCACAGTTTTATTTTCATGCTTGTTATATGCTGCAATAATATTCTGCACAAAAGAAAAGGGTGTGAGAACTATATGGGGTTTTCATTCTGAATACCGTTTGTATTATTTACATAATCTAATAAAGATTTAATAATGTAATATTTATTCCAGATCATGAGTTAGATAACAAACCAGCACTGCTGTTTGATCAATAACATTTCCTGAATAGTATGAGTGTTTTCAACATGACCACCACTTTCTGCCGGTAACAGCTTTGAAGTTAGAAATCATGATTTACTCAAAACTGGGCTCCACTTCAGTCATTGTGGTAAACTTCAAAATTCCAACATTCATACTACAAGATTGTAAGCTTAAAAAGCAACACAACGGAACATCTTTGATTTTGAGAAATATATTGAAAAATAAATTTGAAAAGTTTATCCAAAAATATAAAATCATTTGGAAAGCGCACCCAACAATATTTAATTGAGGCCTTTATTTGGGAAGCATTTTGAAGTATACCAACAATTATTATTGTGCTTGTTTGTATATTTTATCTGCAATACTGGGTTTGTTCGTGCTATAGTCCTTAAAGTTGTTTTTTTCATTTCAGTGCTATGTGTCAGCATGGTTACTCTGTTCTGTGAGGCTGCTGCTCAGTTAGGAATAATTTGGGAACATTTCACAGCCATAATTTTGATGTTTGGCTTGTTGACTTTGCTCACATCTTGAGCATATAATATATCTTGTGGTATTGTCGTCTTCAGTAAGTGAAAATACTCTATATTCCAAGCCTAAATAAATTCTGGTGTGTAGGAAGAATTACTAAGTAATAAAACACTGCAAACTCAAATATTTTTTCTAATGATATTCTATGTTCTACGAAGTGACATTTTTCAAGTTAAGCAATAAATCACAGCTGTATAATATGAGGTAGTGGTAATGCTCCTTAATTATTCAGCCCACAGTCCAATCATTTCCCACTGCCTCAGATGCGTTATTATAAATAGTCTATTATGGAGTCTAGGATATACCTTTTTCCACTCATCTGGGGTACTGAGACGCAGCAAGTATTCTGGTACTACCTCCTTCAGGCTCTTATTGATAGTGGCTAGGTGGGATCGGTCATTGATGTACTGCACTTTATATATCAATCCAGCCAAGTTCACAGCATCTTCCGGCGTGCATCGATGGTACCCACGAAGGTACTTGGGAAGCTCCTTAATGAGTATGGAAATCAATAAAAAAACATATTTATCCATTGTTTCCTAAAACATGTCACAGTTATGTTATAATGAAGCGATTTCTTTGTTTTGGCATTATAATACACCCAGTTAAATGTGTTGACACATCAAGATTCAATCTTAAATAACCCGTATGAGAAACCGTATATCTGCGGTTTGTCTATCAAAGTTCAGTTGCAAGTTTTGTTCAGTAACTGCAGATGTGTCGACCTAATGTCCTCCTCCCTGTCCCCCACCCCTGAACGTCGGGTGGGGGACCCTAAATACTAATAAGGGGGGGGACCTAATGTCCTCCCCCCTGGCCCCCCCTGAGTGGTGGGTGGGGGCCCTAAATATTAATAAGGGGGGACCTAATGTTCTACCCCCTGGCCCCCACCCCTGAGCGGCGGGTGGGGGCCCTAATGTCCTCCCCCCTGGCCCCCACCCCTGAGCGGCGGGTGGGGGCCCTAAATACTAATAAGGGGGGGGACTTAATGTCCTCCCCCTGGCCCCCACCCCTGAGCGACGGGTGGGGACCCTAAATTGGAATGAGTGGGGGGATCTAATGTCCTCCCCCCTGGCCCTCACCCCTGAGCGGTGGGTAGGGGCCCTAAATACCACTATGGGGGGGGAGCTATTGTCCTCTCCCTCAGCCCCCACCCCTGAGCGGTGGATGGGGGCCCTAAAAAAATTGTTAATCCCCCTCCCAGGTTACTAGGGGTCCCCAAACCCCTAGTCATCCCCTACCCACCCCCAAAAAAATTTATCCCCCTACCTACCCCCCTCACCCTAAAAATAATGAGGGGGGACCATGTTTTTTTAATTTTTTATTTTTTTAAACAGTGAGCAGCCACAGGCTCACTGTTTAGATATAGCGAGTAGGGGCAAAATTTACTAATACTAAGTAATTTTTACTTAGTATTAGTAAATTTGGCTGAAAGACCAATTTAGGTCTTTCAGCCTTTTGGTAGATAATTCCCTAATACCGTGGGAATTAGGGAGTTATCTACTAAGCGGCTGAAATAGAAGTGCCGAAGTCCTGAAATGCTGAAGTTCCGAAATTCCGAAGTGCTGAAGTTGCCGAATTTCCAAAGTGCCAAAGTGCCGAAGATCCGAAGTGCTGAAGTGCCGAATTGCCGAAATCCCAAATTTCGGAATGCCGAACTGGACCGAAAATTTCCTCCATGCACATGCCTAGCTTCAGTCTCCAAAGCCCACCCCCCGGCACCTAGAATGAATCATAATGTTAAATAATAGTCAGACTCTGCTCATATCTCACCTGGTGGTAGTGGAAGATACAGTCAGCTTTTAAATCTTTTCCTGGTTGTAGATTAACCCAGAGCTTCCTCATAAAATATAACTGGAAGGTGGCGAAGCTAGGTGCTCCTGCAATTAGATGTCAGCATGTCACATTGCTTTCAATAAGATCATAATGTCATAATGTACTACAATGTAAATGAACTTCCTTATTTTAAATAATCAAATAAACATTAAAGAGTGACCTAAACCCTTTGGAGCGGGGGCGGGTTTTATTTCTGTGTAAAATGCCCTATTGGGCATTATTCATAAGGTTCCCCTGCTCTGATTGCAGTAAAACCTGAAAAAAAAAAATGAAGCCTGTGATTGGACCAATTGCTGACTCAGAGCGAACGTGTGCGCACCTATCTGGCGAGGGTATTTAGAAAAAATACCTGCAATTTATGGACACAGGGGGGGGCCAGAAGGGAGGAGAGAGCTCACTGACAACAGTTGTTAAATATGCACAGAATTGACATTAGGCAGCCAGGAACAGAATTCTAAGCTGCCGATGAGTGCTGGGGGCTAGTTGCACACTCAGCAAAATTGACAATTACAAATATCTCTGGATTTGCAGTGCTCAAGCTGACACGCTGCACATACAGACTCCTACCACAATAACCACTTCAAATCACTGAAGTGGTCATGGTGGTTGGAGTAACTCTTTAAAAAAGGACACAATATAAAAGGTGTTTCCACCTCACGGCATTGGTGAGAGGCACCTTGAAAGCATATGAAAAGGTCTGGGAACCCTGGAAGGCCAGTGATAGAGAGAACTGAGGTTAGATCAAGAAATGGGGCACCGCCAACACTAACCAAACCCGAACGTAATCCAGATGAAACTCCGATCTCCACCTGAGGGCCCCCTCCTCTTTTTTCTTCTCTATCCGTTACTTCTTTTCTTATGTGTTATTGGGAGAAACGGAGACCACGAATTGATGCCACCCACCACGAGCGGAGGGCGTCCAAAACAGACGAAGCACTCTACTAAGGTCTCCAATCTTCTAACAGGTTAATTGTTCACTGTTTATTTGTTAACATGTGTCGCCAACAAAAGTACACCTAAGCGTGAGTCAACGAACATAATACTGTAAGAATCGCATTACACGTTGTATATGTACCCGACAGTATAAATGTATGTACTATTTTATGCATACTTAAAAGCCAAAGTGCAATGTAACGACACGCCAAAAATAAAATAATTTAAAAAAAAATTTTTAAAAGGTGTTTTCTCTTGAGATAACATTTGTACAATCTGGTAAATTATCATAACAGGCAAACTTGTTATTGAGCAACCAAAACTGATACATTTGTTATATGTGGGACGAGGAAGGTAACATGGCCCTGTTTTATCGCGTTCTTGTTCACACAAGGCACACCGCTTGTGGACACCTTTTCCAGTGATGCACAGTATCAGGATTCAGATATAGAAAGTTATCATTTTGAAAGTGAGCAATCACCCAGACATCGAGGGAAGGCTCTTAGTAGTTGCTTACGTTCTACAATATTGCCCAAAATTGCTCTTCACAAATTTGTCTTAATGGCACCAAGTACTGACCATTTTGTAACATGTTCCAAATAATGGAGCACAATGATTACACCCACTTAGATAAAACTATGCAGATGAGTACAAAGTAATGTAAACATTGCAGTGGTTTTGGGCCACCTGTAGTTCTGCCATTGCTGAGCTTCACATTTTTTGATAAAATAGATTTTTTTCTGTGCGTAATGACACGTCACTGAAACATGTCATACTTTTAATATTTGGACATTTTGGTATTACTAAGATGTAACATAAAGAACTTGACCAAATGTGCTTTCTTTACTACTCTCTATACAACATATCCAGAACTCGTTGGAAGTTACCTGCTGCTGGCCGGCTCTTTTTATTGTAGTCATTCAGTTCTCTCAAGGAATCATAGAAAAAATCTTGTTCATTCAGGCTGATAACCTAAACAAGAAAAGACATTCATTTTAAGAGGACGTATAGGATGATGCCAACACAAATGAACCTGGACACATCTCAACTCACCACCACCCCTTATTTACTGACTAAACCCCAACATGTTTACAGAAAACTCATTGCTAAGTAATCAGTCTATTTGTGACAACCTTCATATTTCACATTTAAAATTAAAAACAATTATAGATCTATATTTTAATAAATGTACACACCAGATGATAATGATATGCTGAACATCTTGTCTGATGCTATATATAAAATGTTCAGAATTTTGATCAATACTGTCAGCATAAACAAGGTTAATAGCAGACACTGTTCTGAAACATGCACCATCACCACGACAAAGCCCATATATAACTGTGAAACATATACACATTATCACTGATTGGAGGAAATACAATGAGGGAATTATGGTCTTCTTTGGACCTTGCCAAAAATATTTCCATACTAACGTGAAATGATTTCACTTGTCAAACTGCACCTTTTGGTTTTATATAGGTATGAGCTAGAAGGCGGAGGAATATTTAGGTGGCAAAAAGACTAAGGTCTTCAGCCGAACTGTGACTTTTATGGTGCCTCCTAACTCAAAGGGACATTATAATTGTCAGGAATACAAAGCTCTATTCCTGGCACTATAGCGCCCTCTTATAACCGAACACACGTGGTCCAGTGCCATTTTGTCTCCCGAACGCAGGCAGTGGTACCTGGTCGAACGCCTGGAACTATTTTTGGTCTTGCGTTTCCGCGAACCCAGGCGGAGTTCGTACCGCTACCTGTTCAACTTCCCGACCATCTAGTTTCTAGATGAACGACGTTCAGGAGATTTGATTTGATATGATATGACCGAACAGGGGAAACATGTGATCCATAGCAGCCAGGGGGAGCGTTCATCGGTGTTCACACAGGAACCCCCGAAAGCTGACTGGCCATCCTGCCCAATCCTCTGGAACTGTTTTGGGCTATCTCCTTGTGGATAAACTTTGCTCGACAATAACTTTCATTCTACCACACTGTGTGGCAGGAATAAAGCCAGTTGTACTCCCAGAACAGTGTGTATCGTCTAGTTGCTGGGGAGGAGGTGGGCTATTTACTTGGCATTTTTCTTGTTCCTGATTCTACTCTTGATGATCCAGCAGAGCAGTGGCGTACACATGATCCATGGGGCCCCGGTGCGAAAATTGATCCGTGGGCCCCCCCGCGCTTACTCGGCGCGGGTCGGGGCCGCAACACATGGCGGCGGGCACCTGGTCGCAGGGGTTGCAGGGCTGCGACCCCGCGACCGCGGTATGCACACACACTTAAAGGACCACTACAGACACCCTGATCACATCAGCTCAATGAAGTGGTCTGGGTGCCAGGTCCCTCTAGTTTTAACCCTGCAGCTGAAAACATAGCAGTTTCAGAGAAACGGCTATGTTTCACTGAGGGTTAATCCAGCCTCTGGTAGCTGTCTCATTGACAGCTGCTAGAGGAGCTTCCGCGATTCTCACCATGCTTTCCTATGGGCGGCTTAAATGCGCTGCGGCGCTTCGTCACAAGCATGTGTGCATTCGGGCGCTGAGAGGCGTGGAGGGATCCCCAGCGCCAAGGGAGTCCGACGCTGGAGAAAGGTAAATGCTGAAGACACACACACTCTCATAAACAGACGCATACACACTGGCTAACAGACACACACATTTACTGACAGAGACACACTCAGCGACAGACATACATACACACTCACTTACAAAACATACACTTTCACTGACAAACACACACTCACTAACAGACACACACCCAATAACAGACACACTCACTGACACACACACTAACACAAACAAACACTAAAACACACACACACACATACACTAACACACACACACACACTAACATACACACAAACACACACACTAACACACACACATACACTAACACACACATACATTCACTAACACACACACTAACATACACACATACACTATCACTCACATACACTAACACACACACACTAACACACACACACACACTAACAAACACACACACTAACACACACATACATACACTAACACACACACACATACCCTAACACACACATACATACACTAACACACACACTAACATACACACATATACTAACACACACACACACAAACATACACATACACTAACACACACACACA